>ML681992.1:35297837-35325193 GCA_007922195.1 Podocnemis expansa
GGGAGCAGCTCTGGGCAGCGCTGCTCCCCGCCGGTGCCTGCAGCCCGGCTCTGCAGGCGCTGGCCAGTGGACAACCCTCAGCATCCTGGACAGGGTGCTGAGTATTCCCTGGCCAGGGTGCTGAGGGGGCAGCCCTCGACCTGTTGTTTCAGAACGTCTTGTTCCGAAACAACATGTTCACACGAGTTGTTTCGAAACAAGGTTGTTTCGCCCCCAAATGGGGTTTAACTTGTTTCGAAACAACGGTGCATTGTGTGAACATGTTTTTTTTTGTTTTGAAACAATGAGGTTGTTTCGAAACAAAAGTGCTGTGTGAACACAGCCTTTGAGTTCGTTCCATCAGCCTTAACAGCTGAGGGTGTGAAAGAGATTCCCAAACACGAGCTGTTCATTTTAGGCAACAAATCTTAGGAATTGTTTCAAATTGAGGTATCATTAGAGTAGGTTTTTGGAACGAATTGGTAAATTAAACAGTAATAAGTCACCTGGCCTGAATGTTATTTCCCCAAAGTGTTATGAAGAAACTCAAATGTGAAACCGCAGAACTACTAACTGTGATATGTAATCTTTCATTTAAATCAGCTTCTGTACTGGATGACTAGAGGATAGCTATGGAAGAGGTGTTCCCAGGAATTACAGGCCAGTAACCTTAAGTTCAGTACAAGGCAAATTGGTTGAAACTATAGTAAAGACCAGAATTACCAGAAACATTCGTTTGTTGGGGAAGTGGCAATGTGTTTTTTTGTAAAAGGAAGCCATGCCTCACCAATCTACTAGAATTCTGGGGGGGGGGGAGAAGGGGGGATTGTCAACAAATGTGGACAAGGGTGAGCCAGTAGATATAATGTACTTTTCAGGAAAATCTTTGACGAATTCCTTTACTGGAGGCTCTTAAGCAAAGTAAGAAGTAATGGGACAAGAGGGAAGGTCCTTTCCTAGATCAGAAACTGGTTAAAAGATAAGAAACAAAAAGTAGGAATAAATTTTCAGTTTTCAGAATGGAGAGAGGTAAATAATGATGTCCCTTAGGTGTCTGTAATGAGATAAGGTAATGGTGCAACATATTCATAAATTATCTGGAAAAAAGGGATAAACAGTGAGATGGCAAAATTTTCAGATGATACATAACTATTCAAGATAAAAATTAAGTCCAAAGCAGACTGCAAAGAGTTGTAAAGGGATCTCACACAACTTGGTGACTGGGCATCAAACTGGCAAATGAAATGCAGTGCTGGTAAATGCAAAGTAGTGCACATTGGGTATGTCTACACTATAAAAGCAAAGTCAACTTTATTAAGTTGACTCAATTAAGTCTACTTAAAGTCAATTTTAAGTAGACATTAAATTGACTTAGTAAGGCTACACTACATTGTCGACTTTATAAAGTCGACTTAATGGCCCCACTGCACTAAGTCAACTTTATTAAGTTGACTTAGTAACTCCACATTGCCTTAAGTCAACTTAATAAAGTCGACTTTACCTGATGTTAAAGTCGACTTTATTGCCCTGCAATGTAGACAGAGCTTTGTTTAAGTCGACTTAAGAACCCTTAAGTCGACTTAAACACACAGTGTAGACGTACCCATTGGCAAACATAATTCTAAATATGTATAAAATGATGAGGTCTAAATTAGCTGTTACCATTCAAGAAAGAGAAGCTTTGTGGATACTTCTCTAAAAGTGTCCACTCAATATGCAGTAGAAGTAAAAAAAAAATTCAACAGTGTTGGGAATCATTAGGAAAGGGATATATAATAACACAGAAAACATCATATAGCCTCTTTATAAATCCATGGTATGCTCACATCTTGAATACTACTTGCAGATCTGATCATCTGATCCCAAAAAATATATTGGAATTTGAAAAGTTACAGAAAAGGGCAATGATCTTGAGTTTGATAAGCTTCTGTGTGACAAGATGACTAACAGAGGAGGCATGATGGAAGTTTATAAAATCATGACTGGCATGGTGGAAGTGTTGTTTACTTCTTTTCCTAACACAAAAACCAGGGTTCATCCAAGGAAATTAATAGGCAGCAAGTGTAAAACTAAAAAAAGGACGTATTTCTTCACACAACACACACACAACCTGTGGAACTCCTTTCCCGACAATGTTGTGAAGGTCAAGATTATAATGGGATTCAAAAAAGAACTAGATAAGTTTATGGGGGATAGGTCCAGGAATGGCCATTAGCTAGGAAAGGCAAGGGTTGTTTGCCAGAAGTTGGGATTGGCCAGTGGGAAGGATCACTTGATTACCTGTTCTAGTCACTTCTAATGCACACCTGTCATTGATCATTGTTGGAAGACAGGATACTGGGCTACATGGGCCATTGGTCTGACCCTGTATGGCCATTCTTATGTTGCTAAATGCTTTCAGCTGCTATGTGAACACATATAAAACATACACATTTTCACTGCACCTTTCATCTAGATGGGTCCCAAAGCACTTTAGAAACTTTATAGGTCAGAATTAGCTCATCCATCATTGGGGAGAAATGTAGCAGCTGCTTAACAATGCATGGCAAAAATTCAGCAGCAGTGAAGAATACCATTTAGACAGGCAGAATGCAATTACCCATGACAAGAGTGTAAATTGGTTTAATATCTGATATGTTCCCTAGTCAGAGATGTGTTCTGCCTTTGTAACAGGGCGGTGGACTTGATGAGCTAACGTTGTTCAATCTTTTCTTCTTTTGACTTCTGAGATCCTACATTGAGGTTTAGCCTGAAAACTGGGGTTAACACCTCTGCACTTGTGGATTTTTCATAACAAACCGATCAAGGCATCTGTTTGTATTTGAGATGAAAACGAGCACTGTGACAGTAACATGATGCTGGGACATAGAGCATAGATTCAGAGGGAAGAGTGCCACTTCTTGAAACACCAGCATTGCTCCCAGCAGCACCTGGATTTTCTCTGGAGGGCTCCAAATACGGACCCAATGCCCTTGTTGTCAGCTTATCAAATCTGGCCAACACATAAGTCAATGTGAAATGGCTGCAAAATATGTTTAGCAGCAGTGAGGCCAAGTTAGCTTTAGAAAGCTACTGTGTATGTGGTAGATATGGCATGCCTGCTCTTTATTTTACAGGTCTTTGTGTTGTGTTACAAGTACCAACATCTGACCCCCATCTTCTTCCCTGTAAAAACTGCTTTGTTTCAGGTCTCCTTCACCAGTATCACCACAGTCCCCTGTGACCCTTCCTGCCTATTTTGTAACCTTCACCCCCGCCTATTTACAATCTTATTTACAACCTTTGCCTGGCTTTAAGTGGTCTCAGCACATCTGAGGGCAGCAGGGTTCTCCCTATGTTGAAGCCTCTGTGTGACTAAGCGCTGCTCGCCTTGGGCCTCCCTCTCTTCCCTGGCATTTTATTCCTGTGCCTCTTTTTAATTAGCTCTACAGTAACGGGCCCAGTTGAGTTCATTACTCCAATTGGCTTCTCTTCCAAGGAGAGAACTAATTAATCCCTAGGTGATCAGCGTGCAGGCTCACCTACTCACTCCTGCAGTCTGCCTAGGGTCTGTACAAGGCGTCTTCTGGCACTTCTAAAGACTAACAAATTTATTTAGTGCATGAGTTTTCATGGGAGAGATCCCACTTTATGAGCTACTTGAAAATGGAATAAAAAACACACTATAGAAAGGAGGGATAAATGCAGTTTAGTACATGTCACAGGATCAGGTTGTGATGCTGTCTGGGTTTGGGGGATTGTTTATGATTCTTTCATATTAATATTTCATATTTGCAATAATTCATATGTGATATACCATGTTTTGTACCAGTAGAAAGGTGGTAGTCTTCTAGGAATGATTTTGTGGTTTATATGTAGGTGTCATATCTGTATTAGAAGTGAAGAATAGGTTTGTTCTAGTTATGTTTCAAGTTAGTGGATACCAGGGCACTTACAGACTGGATGTCTACAAAAACCATTGTCCTCTTAATGACCCTTAAGGAAGCTTCCAGGTATAGTGAGCTCATGGAGAAACCAGCTGAACCACTAAGACTTGCCCATGTGACTCCACTTCATTTTGATTTGCAAAGACTCTACACAGTGTGGAGAAGGCCACAGGTGATAAAAGGCAGCAGGACTGTCACCATTTTGTCTTCAGTTGTCAGTCTCCAATCTGCAACCAGCACCTTCCTCTGGCACTATTCTGCTGCACTGAACAAAGGACTGAGACCAACCCAGGTGCTGGGTGTATACCAGAGGAACTGGACTAAGCTACAAACTACAAATTCTTAAAGGACTTGCTTCATATGGACTCTAAATCATTTGTATATATACTATTCACTTTGACCCTTCAACATCACTCATATTTTGTTCCTTTTCCTTTTATTAAACCTTTAGTTGTAGATACTAAAGGGTTGGCTAGCAGTGTGATATTCTGGGTAAGATCCAAGCCTATATTGTTCTGGATAATGTGGCTGGCCCTTTGGAGTCAGGAGAATCTATTTCTTTAAGAGACCCAGTGGCTAGGCAGGCACCAGAAGAACTGATGTGCAATAAAGGGGGCTGTTTTGTTACTAACTGGGAGACTGGTTTAAGTACCACCCATCAGTGGTTTGGGGGGTTTGACCTCTGGTTTTGCAGCTTGCCCTAATTTTTGCACGTTAAGGAAGTTATCCCAGGAGGCCCAGGTCACACAGGGCCGATTACTTCAGCAAATCAAACAGGTTGTATTGATTCAAACTCAGTGGAACAATAGATGGAGAGGCTGAAAGAGATGACAATCACTGTTATAATGTGAAAGCCTTCTATTCAAAGCTGAGTCAATGCATATGAATTCTAACTCTGAACTCTTTCTTCCAATCTTCAGCTTAGAATAAACCTGTTTAAGGATAGTCACAGGTAAGTCCTTCACAGAGTGCCCAGGGAGATTGAAGTGATCTCCTATTTGTTTTTGAATGTTGCGATTTCTGATGTCAGATTTTATGGTCATTTATTCTTTTGCACAGAGACAATTCAGTTTGTCCAATGTATTAGGTGGAGGGGCATTGTTGGCACGTGATGGCATATATCACATTGGTGGATGAGCAGGTGAATGAGCCTCTGATGGAGTAGCTGGTTTGATTAGGTCCTATATGGTGTCATTAGTGTTGCCATCTGGGCAGAGTTGGTAGCGGGGTTTGTTGTAGGTATATGTGCCTGCTTTAATGGTTCTCTTTTTAGGTCTGTAGTTGCTGGTGAGTATCTGATTAAGGTTGGGAGGCTGTCTATAAGATAGGAGGGGTCTGTCTCCCAAGACTTGAGAGAGTGAGGGATCATCTTGAAGTATAGGAAGTAGATTCTTGATGATGTATTGAAGAGGTTTGATTTAGGGGCTGTAAGTGGTGAGCAGCAGTACTCTATTGTTTTGCTTCTTGGGCTTTTCCTATAATAGTTGACTTCTGGGTATCCAACTGGCTCTGTCAATCTGTCTCCTTACTTTAGCAACTGGGTGCTGTAGTTTTAAGACTGCTTGATAGAGATCCTGAAGGTGTCTGTCTCTGAGTGACTGGAGCAAATGCAGTTATAGCTTATGGTTTGGCTGTAGACAATAGATCGCGTGCTGCTTCCTGGATGAAAGCTCAAGGGATATAAGTAATTGTATTGGTCAATAGGTTTCCAGTATAGGATGATGATTATGTGTCCATTACTTCTTTGTACAGTAGTGTCCGGAAAGTGGATCTCCTGTATGGACTGGTCTAAACTAAGTTTGATTATGGCATGGAAATCATTGAAATCTTGGTGGAATTCTTCAAGGTCCTCCTTTCTGTGGGTCCAGATGATGAAGATGTCATCAGTGTAGAGTAAGTAGAGGAGCGGTATTTGGAGACAAGAGCTGAGGAAGCATTGTTCTAAGTCAGCCATAAAAATGTTGGCATATTGTGGGGCCATTCTGATATCTATAGCAGTACTGCTGACTTGAAGATATAAACCATCTTCAAATCTGAAATGGCTGTGAGTGAGTACACAGCCACAAAGATCAGTCACGAATCCGTGGCTGTCCTTAAACACGCTTATTCTAGGTCAAGGCTTCAAATAGAGAGTTCAGAGTTACAATTCATATGCAAATTAGATACTATCATCTCAGGTTTGAATAGAGAGATTTCCTGGCTTTTTCATTATAAACAGTGATTGTCATCTCTTTCAGCTTCCCTATCTGTTGTTCCACTCAGTTTGAATCAATACCAACTGTTTGATTTGCTGAAGTAATCTGACCTGATCCTGTGATTTACACTAAACTGCATTTATCCCTCTTTCCTATACTGTATTTTTTTTCCATTTTCAAGCATCTGACGAGGTGGGATCTCTCCCACAAAAGTTCACGTGATAGATAAATTTGTTAGTGTTTAAAAGTGACACAAGACTCCTTGTTTGTTTTGCTGAACTAGACAAACACGGCTACCCTTTGGAGCTCTATACATGTTGGCTATGTCTACACTAGCAAATTAGTCTGGACTAAGCAAGCTTCTAATTAACTAACCAACTTCGAACTACTTAGTTCGGACTTGGTTAGGCCAAACTAAGATTTTAGGTGTAGACACAGCCATCATTAAAACAGAGATAAAGATTTAATTTCATAATTCTTTCAGAATGCCACTTTTGGATAGAATCTGACATCTGTTCATAACCCCCCTGCCCCAAGTTCTAGACATTTCAGAGGTCATAGTTATTCCCATCACCTTAAGGAAATACTCTCTATCAAGGCTCCCATAATGCTGAGTTGAATGACTCATTTGTTTCTCCCCGTCCCTTATTTTTGAAGCTCATTTGTAGCTGTCTAATTTCGGATTATTGTCATTTTAGCTTTCCCAACAAATCTCACTGTTATTTTTGTTGTGGTTTTCTCTTTATAGTGTTATACAGTGCTTACTTCTCAGGATGGGATTATGTAAAAAATGAAACAGATTTGGTGTCTTCAACTTGCAAAAGCCTGGGAAACACTCAAATGCTTTTAAAACATAGATGGTTTAATATTTCTGCCAAGCTTTTTTTTTAAATGGGAAACCAGCTCCTTGTAAACACAGCTTTGTTTGTTTCCTTTATCAAAGTTCTCATAAGGATGAAAATTGAGAGAACATGCTTTAGCTCTCCAGGGAAGTGTGATTTTCAGATCATGTTTAAAACATTAAGTATAATCAAACAAGGAGAGGGTAATCAAAAGTCCAGGAGGGCCTTTTACATTATTAAGGCAATTGATAGGAAAATGATAAGTCATAGGTTGCAATTGTGATGGTTGTAATTTTGTGGTCAACTTTTTTTTTTTAATGGAAATTGGGACTTCCCACTAATCAAAAACAGTCACTGAACATACTAGTTTTCCCTGAGAATTTTGACTGTTGCATCACAAAACCAAAAAAAAATTCCAGTGAAGAACAAAGTACTTTTTAGCTCTTGGCTAAATTTCAATTTTTGATTTTTTTTCCCCATCAAAAAGTTGAAATTTTCCATAGAATAGAAAAAAACCTCATTTTCTGTTCAGTTCTAGTTGCAATATTAAACACATCTTAATGTGGCAGAGAGGATTTTAGTCTTTCACAGGTGCACCATCACATCTGTGAATTGAGCATCAACCAATAATTGTGGCATTTCAATCCCAGCAGCATGCCAAGGGGGTCAGTGGAGTGGTAGATGAAGTGGCTTGAGCAGCAGTGAAAGGAAAGATCTTCAGAGTGGGGATACAGCAAGTTGCTCTGACAAGCTTGCAAGGACAATGCTCAGAAAGCAGGAAGCAGGCCCAGATGGACCAGTGTACACTAGTTGCAATTGCACAAGGCCCCCATCTCAATGGAGCTACTGACCACCAGATCCCTCCACCCCCCAATGGAGTGGCAGTGCACCCCATGCACCAGATCACAAAGCCACTTACTCCTATTTGGACAGCCCAAACTTCTATTCTCACAGGGTGCACCTGAGTCAAACAAGAGAGGCCACATGGATGCAGGGCAGGTGATCACAGTGAACAGAGTTGGGCTCCTGGAATTGAGAGGAACTACCTAGGCCCAGATCAGATGGGACCAGTTAGTGACCAGGAAACTACCAGGCCTATGAGTAAGTTGCAGGAGTGCGAGCTGTTGGTAGACTACGGAGTAAGAGGGGAGTTTCCGTGGACTGTTAAGGATTGAGGACAATTGGGGGTGATGGCATTGGGAACTGGGATACAAGGGTGTGGTGATGTGAGTGAAAGATGGTGAAGGTGGGGGCAAGTGGTAGATATCAGCATTGTAGGGTTGAGGCGGGATGCTGACTGTGAGTGGGGGAAATTGGAGTCTGTGGCCAGGGGCTTGCAGTGAGCAAGATGTATGTCAGAGTGGCTGGAATGTTGATAAGGGACATTTGGAGGCTGGGAAGAATTTATGGATGAGGAAGTTTTAAAGAAGGACTAATGTAATTCTACCCTGAGCTTCAACTTCATTTGGAAATTCACCTCTGTGCAAAACTCAGTGACCATGTAAAAATCTAACCCAACAGATTAAAAAAAGACCCAGTTTTCTAGAATGTCAGTGAAAAAAGAAGAGCCCTTTTGACTCTTGACAACTCTCTTCTAGTCGAAAACTATTTAACTTACATCGTGATGTCTTCATTGATGCCCAGTTGTGTCCTTTTAAAAATCCTGCAGGGGTTGCAAAAGCAGAAGGAAAGTCACACCACTGCGTCCTTTATATTACAGTGTGTACATAGGAACAGCCATACTGGGCCAGACCCTCGTCATATTGTTGAACATCTGGTTTGTGACAGTGACCTCTGTCAGAACATCAGGGGAGTTTACAGAACAGGGCAACTGTGGAGTGAACCACCTGTCTTTCACTCCCAGTTTCTGTTAGTCAGAGATTTAAGGTTGCCCCAAGCATGGAGTTGTGTCCCTCCGCATTTGGACTAATAGCCATTGATGGGCCTACCCTCCATGAACCTATCGGGTTCTTTTTTGAACCCAGCTGTACCCATGGCCCTCCCAACATACCTTGGCAATGAGTTCATCAGGTTAATTGTCTGTTGTGTGAACAAATACTTCTTGTTTGTCTTAAACCGACTGCCTATTAATTTCACTGGCTAACCCATTAATTTTTGTATTGTGGGAAAAGGTAAATATTTTTTCCATACTTCCATAATTTGTTAGCCTTCTATCATATTGTCCCTTAGTCATTTATTTTCTAAGCTGAACAACCCTAAGTCTTTCAGTTTCTCCATGCATGGAAGATGTTCCAGACCTTTAATCATCTTTGTTGTCCCTTTCCATACCTTTACCAGTTCCACTATTGCATATCTTCTGAGATGGGGCAACAATGGCACAGAGTATTCCAGGTGTGGACACAATATGGATTTACATAGCGGAATTATGTTTTGTCTTAGAGTCTCTCTTTTCTAGTAGTTCCTACAAAGTAATACAAGAAGTGATTCTGAATGATGACATTCAATGTCAAAATAAGTTTTATTTCTAGCCAATTTTACAGATATTTTCATTTATTTATGGATTTACTGACAGCGTTGAAATTCTCCATTTTTTTTTACTGACTCTGTAAATTTGCAGATGTTTGGCAACCCTGCTCTATGTAGAACTACATTCTAATTTCTGTCGGGGGCGGGGGGGGGGGAATCAAATCTATGAATCATGGTGCTCCCACATCATCCCCTCTGACTGCAAAACATTGGCTGGGTGTCTAGAGCAATGCCAGAGATGACTGCCCTGTCTGCCATCGTCCTGTCCCTAAAACACAAAAGGATTTTCCAGCACTAGGGAAAACTGAAACCAATAAAACTTTTCTCCGTCCTTGCTCTGAACAGCTTGTAAATTCTAGAAGTTGTCTAAAAGGTAGCATTAAGGAAAGAGAGAGGTGCAATTATGGTATCAATTTATTTTAAAGAAGATCAGCCATATCTGTGTAGGAGAAGTGAGATGATGAAGTAATTTTGAGACCTATTACCTCATTACAGATGACAGATACAATCTGTGACAGCAGACAAGCAACACTGAGAAAGTCAGGAGAATCAGATCCCTAGACAGTAGTTGTTTCATCACAAAGAGCCTCTGGAATACATACAGGGTCTACAAATCAGGGCATAGATTAAAACAAAACAATTGTAGTAGCCTTTACAATTGTAGCAGCCTTTTCAGAGGTAGGTGGGTTTCTTGTAAACCAAGATCTTATTTTAACAAACATGAAAGTTGGAAGCATCATAATGAACCCACTATCTTCAGGTCTGTAATATTTTTGCTTTTCTTTGTATTATTCAGTGTGTCTCCTCATCCTTGCAAGATTCTAATCTAACAGTATGGCCATTACAGCCTTGTTTTGAGGGGCTTTCAAAGGACACCATTATCCACTGTAATGAAGAAGAAAACTAAATCTGGAGTTCAGCAGCACAGAAATCAACCTCCTGTGTTGATCAGAGCTTAGCAAGAAACTCTGATCAAATTTGCTAACAGGATCTCAGCAGATGTGTGTAGGTATTTTACAGTGCTATCCACTGTGACCTCACAAGAAAAAAAAATCACAGTAGGGGCTCTTTAAAATATTACTTAAATGAATGACATGGGTTGAGGTAAGAAGGATCATAAGATTATAGGACTTATATTGGTTCAGATTACAGGTTTGGCTAGTCTAGAATCCAGCCATCAGCAGTGGACAGCACTTACTGCTTTTGAGAAGTAACACAAAGCCTATACCAAGCAGTATGGGATCTTCTCCCACGAAAGCTCATGCAAAAAATAAATCTGTTAGTCTTAAAGTGCCACACAACTGCTTGTTGTTTTTTTACTGGACTAGACTAACACGGCTATCCCTTTGGAAACTGATGAGATAACCTGCCCCCCGCAGGAGTTTCCTTCAAGCCACCAGTGCTTGGAGGTTGGTCTGTGCACCAGACATCAGGGTTTATATTGTTTCCAAACTCCTTTTTTTCCTGTTTTTAATATTTTCTATTTCCACTCCAATTATAGCTATCCTTATGTATGTCAAACCCCTCTTTTGAATTGTTTTTAATAGCTGACCTCAATTATACCTTGTTCTAATGCAGCAGTTCCCAACCTTTTCCTTTATGTGGACCACTACATCGTCATCGAAAGCTTTTGAGGACCACTGCATCAGCAAGCCATTTTAAACATTTTTAACATAGCCTATGGCTTATGGGAGTCAAACTTGTATATCAAGGGGTATTAAAAGTACAGCTATTTCTAATAATTTATTATGCCCATTCACGAACATATTGCATTCATCACAGTACATTTATCTGCAGTAATTATCTTTTTTCCACCCTGTGGACAACCAGTAGTCCATTGATCACAGGTTGGAAACCAGGGTTCTAATGAGTTCCAAAGGCTATTAATGCATCATGTGAAAAAACCCTCTGCTTTCACCAGGTTTGAAATGAAGGGGAGAGAAGTGCTGAGGGTTCAGCATCTTTCCCTGTTACTCCCAGAAGAAATAATGCCAACATTTCAGAATCATTGTCTATCAACACCTGGTTTTATTCCTAGTATTTATTTGACAGCCTGCATGAATATATGAAGTGCTGTGTTGACTGAGGCATAACACTGATATAAGGAGGCAGTAAATCTGTCTTTAGTGTGCAAGTAACTAGGAGTTTCCTAAAAGGAGTAAATTGCTTGTAAAGAACAAGACAATGTTCTCTTTCATGCTCCAAAAAGAAAATCTAAGGGTGGCAACATGTTGAGAGAACATCTGGTGTTTAAAACAGTAAATGAATAACTGACATTACAGCAGTAGAACTGCCCCACAAGATGGTGTGTACTGTTATACCTTTTATTCAGCTGGCTAAAATGTCAGGTATAACACGGGAACGTGTGTCTGGTTCACACGACTGTAGAAATGCTCTCATGAGCAAGAGACTCCATACTCAGGATGCCAGCATCTTTTTACTAGTGCGATGTTATATAATCCAGTGTACACTGTGGTGAAGTACCCTGAAAGGGCTACTATAAAAGATAACATGTAAAATGATTAGCACCGTGCATGCTTTCTGTTTTGTAACTGCAGGTGTACTGGCCAGCTGAGTGATTCACCTGAGTGAATAGTGGGTTTAACACCTACCACATCAGAATGGAAGTGTTAGCACCTCTTTTGCACACTTTTTATTCATGGCAATGACAGCACAAGGTGCAGGGTGATGCAGAATTAGTCCTTGAGTTCCGTTCAGTTTTGTAACTCAACGCTTTCACCTCCAAATAAGAAAAGGCAGGTGCCATTGGACTTACAACTGTACTTTGAAGGATGAGTGTTACCTGAAAGAACGAATTGTTGACATCAGCTGTAAACCCTGTCTCTCAGCAAACTCTGCCTGCAACCAGTCATTCTGATCCACAGGACTAGCTGTTTAAAATGTGTGGAACACTTCGGGACCCTGCCTATAATTGTTTAATAAATATCACGCAACTACAAACAAAAAATCTTAGCCCCTGGAATCATTTCTCTGTTAGATCGTCTCATCCCAGAAGTTGCTTTATTTATTTTTCAAGGATTTTCTGTAGCATTGGGATTCAATCCAGCCATGAGGTTTCAGCGTTGCATTCAGATTTAAATGACTTGACAAACCCTTCAAAAGACCATCTCTTAAATGGCTGAGTTTTCTGCCAGGTGTCAGACATGGCAACTGCATCGTCTTCAATGAACACAGAATGCCAGTGCTCGGTGGTAGGGAATGGTACCGTTAAGAGGCTCTGGCAAGAGCCAGTCAGACCTGGACACAGAATAAAGCAGATCTTTTGCAAGCTTCGTAAACACTGACCAAGGGGATCAGGACAGAAATGTCTTAAGCCTCCTGAGATTTTCTGCTATTTACAAACAGGGAAGAATTAGTAGGAGAAACAGAAGTGGGCGATAACCTGAGCAGCAGTGACTCTGAGATAGTTTAGTTGGGCTCCTGACAAAAGGAAGAGGGGAGAATGGTGGGTTACTCACCTGTAACCATCCTCCTTCGAGATGGGCTGCTTGCATACATTCAGTTCGAGATGTCTACATGCCACAGTGCATGATTGACAGGAAACTTTTTAGCCCTAGCCTGTCGGGGCAGGGTCAGTGGCAAACGCCCCCTCTGGCCACTCCCGTGGCTATATGTATGACCCTGATCCTGATCCTCCTCCATCCCTTCTAATCACCAGCTCCAAGTAGTGGGGATGGTGGGAGGGACCTGAATGTATGAGAGCAGCCCATCTCAAAGAAGGATGGTTACAGGTGAGTAACCCACCGCTCCTCTTTGAGCGCTGCTCACATCATTCATTTCTAGGCAACTACTAGCTGTACTTTGGAAGGTGGGTGGAGTTAATTTCCCCCCCCCCCCGCCCCATCAGTATGGCTGCTCTCAGAAAGGCAATCCTAAAACATGGAGGGGTGCCAGAATAGTAGGCCTTCCAGCCTACATATAGGAATGTCCTGTCAACCCATGAGTTCTTCAGTGAGAAGACTGCATGGGGGATGATGAGAGGTTGCATGCCACCCTACCTGGGAGGCTTGATGCAATAATTGTCATGTCCCAAATAGAAAAAAGGGGCTAAACCTGCCCTTTCCACATTGATAGGATTAGACACCTCTACAAGTGAGTGTCTGGGCCAGTTTGATAAGGCTGTGGTGCTGGTAGAGCACTGAGGATGGTATCTGCCACTCCATCATGGCAGTAGGATGTTCTGGATGGGGGGGGGCGCCACCCCAACCTGATCAGGAAGCTCTTTGTGATGGCTGTGGGCTCACACGGGAAGGGAAAAGTTGCCACTAGTGATGCACCCCAATCTTTAGAAGGGCATGTGGCTTCAGAGCCCCTTTGATAAGAGGGGAAGGAGGGTAGCGCTGACCACCAACGTCAAAGGTCTGTTTTTAGTAACCTCTGCATGTGATATCCTGGTGTAGTTCTGGTCAAAATGGATCCAATTATGGCCCCCCTCCCCCCTGTGGGGAAAAAGGGAGTCTGTTCCTGTGGGAGGGGGTCACTGAGAACCCAGCCATGGGTCTAGAGAGGAGGGAAAGGCTCCAAGCAGCAGCTTATACCCATGTCCCGTAAGCATTATTGGGAGAAGTTTCTGTTTCAGGCCTTCTCTTCATTACAAGCCCCCCCACAAGGGTGACCCAGCCCTTTAGGGGGAGACATCCCTTAGGGATTGAAACAAGGTTAGGAGGCTAGTAAGGGGTGAGGGATACGAATGCTTTTTCTGGGTCTAGTTATTTTCCCTGCAGATTAGGAGGTGGACTGCCCATATCCCTCAATCTTTTCTTGCTCCATTCTATAGGTACGGGCATGATGAAGGAAACAGGGGATGGAAGAACTACCTCACATATCCCCTCCCCCCTGGGTGGGATGGGTGACATGTCAGTAGGTGTCCCCCTTTCTCTCTGTAGCAGGTGTCCTAGGCATGTTGGTTCCCAAGAGGTTCCTCTATATTCTGGACCTCCTGTGAGTCATAAGGGAAAAAATCCCAAGCCCTGGTGAGCTGCTTTGTGCCCAGATGCTTAAGCAAACCCGGAGCAGTATCCTTTAGTCACTATATGTCCCTTTAGGTGTGAGGGGTTTTCCTGGGGACGTATGGGTGAAGTGTGTACTTCTACCTCCCTAGGTAGGAGGAGATTGCCCCTGATGTGTGCAGCTACCTACTCGGATAGCGGGGAGAGATGTTTGATCCCCAGCAGAAGAGCAACACCGACAAGGAGAAAAAGGGGCCGCTGAGAGGTTGCCGCCAAGTGTACCCAAGCGAAGCCAAACAGGAAGAAAAGTATCCACTTCCAATAGGCCCTCCTCTTCTCACTCGGGACATAACTGTTCTTTTCAGCATGTGTGAAAAATCATTCCCTTTGATTGCTTGAGGGTACTGGGTAAGGAGCTTTGGAGGGAACCAAAAAAAGGGTCTGTTGCCATGGTCAGATCTGCCCATTCTGCCTGCTAGGAGACCTCAGACCACCCCCTGAAGGTTGAAAGGAAGGTCTGAGGCTTCGTAGGGTGGTTCTGCGCCACATCCGGAAGCGTTGTTGGGGGTAAGCCTGGGGCTGGAGGTAAAACCTCCCAGTGTTTTTCTGAGGTCTACAACTAGTGGAGTGGTGAGGTGTTGAGGTTCTTTCCCTCTTGTTGTGGGGAGCTGAGAATGCTGGTAGGTGACCGCTGGGGAGGGGGGATGCTATTTCTTATTCCCAGGAATTAGGGGACAGCTGGGTATGGAGAGCATGGGGCTCATTCTTGTAATCCTGTTGCTGAGAGGGAAGAGAGACAAGTCCACCCAACAGCCTAAGAAAGAGAGGGAAGGTCTCCTACCCTTATTGATGCCTCTCGTATTTTTTGAGGTCCCTTGGTCAGCCAGATGGAAAAAACACAATAGAGATTTGCAGGTTGCATGGAGAAGTCACAGCTCTTTGGCTATCGAAGGGCCGGTTTTGGGTTGAGGGTAGGTTTGGGTCCATGAATCAGAGAGAGAGGCCTCTGCCCCATTGATGGGGTGTTGGTGAACATGCCCTCTTAGGGCTCAGGGGTTACTATCCAGTATAACCTGTGGGGTGGGCTGCCAATGTGCTGTACTTGTTGCGGGGAAAGGTGTTTCCTTTTGGCTAGGCAATGGAGAGACAAGATAGGTTGAATATAGTCCTCCTTTTGTCTTTGTTTCTATAGGGCCTTGACAAGTTTGCCCTCTATGAGAGAGAGGGTGGTGGGCATGAGGCGAAGCAAACAAGATTAGTTCCACCCTAACACAGTCGGTGAGGGCAGTATTCCCTTGCACGGCTCCTCCAAGCTGAAAATGATGGAGTTAGCAGGTCCTCTCCCATCACTGAGGGAGGGGGTTAAACGTTGCCCGACCCACTGGAAGAAAGGTGGGTAGCCTTACATGGTCACAACTTGTTACCCTTTAGGATTTGAAGTGGTATGGCTCCCAGAGGGCGTGGTTATTGCAGATCTTCCCCATTGTCAGGTCCTGCTATGCATTATTTGAAAATGGGCTCCACACAGGTAACCTTATGGTTAAGGCTGGGGGGTAGGGGAGTAAAACTTGGTTCCCATCCCATCCCACTCTGGACCCATACTGAGGGCCGATAGCCTGAAAAGGGGTATGAGCCATGTTCACTAGGGAGCCCTCAGTTGTTTCACTCCCCTGATGACCCTGGGTCTACGTTGCCCTGGGTGGGGAGTAAGAGAACCCAAAAATGGATGCAAGGGGGTAATTTGAGTGGCACAACCTGGGTACCAGGCCTAGGGGGAAGCAAGTCGAGAATTAGGGCCCAGTTAGGGGGGCCCTTTGAAATGTTTGGGGTGCTTGCCCATGAGGTAGGGGTCCTGTGCCTTTACTAAGAGGTTCTTTGTCCAAGGTGGTCTCCCTCATCTCTGTGAGGGGAGGGGTCCCGACAGATCTGTTGCCCCAGGCACTTGAAGGGCTGTCGAGATTCGTATTGCTGCCTGGGCCCTCATGGTGTGCCTTGGGACCTGCTTGCGGTCCAAGGGTCCCTTGCACCATGCAGCAGAGAGTCAGTGGCTCTCACAAATATGGACTGGCCCTCAAAAAGGAGGTCCAATATGGCCTGCTCGACGTCCTATGGAAGGCCAGTGTCTTGGAGCCAGGCTGCATGATGCATTACCACAGCTGCGGTGATGCCATGGCTAGCTGTGTCTGAGGCATCCCATGCCGCCATGAGGGAGTTGCAGGAGGCCCTGCATGCCCTTCTTTATGACTGAGTCATAATCATCGAGGTGCTCCCGGGGATGGAAGTCATGGAAGCACCTCATGGACTCTCACAGATCCAGTGTGTATCTGCCAACAAGCACCTGAAGGGTGTCTACATGGGGTTGGAAGGAGGCGGTCAAATAAGCCTTCTTTCCCATGATGTCAAGCCTCATGGCCTCTGTGGGTTAAGGTAAAGGGTCAGGTGTCTCCTGCCCTCTAGTCGATGGGTGGCCTCTACCACCTGGGAGCCCAGTACCAGATGACCTACCAGGAAAGGAAAAGCGTCTGGGGGGGAACACCTGGTATTTATGACCGGCTACTTCAGAAACTGGTGAGGTGGAAACGGGAGTTTGCCAGTGGGCCCTGGTGAGTCTCTGCACGCTATCATGCAATGGCAGCAAGATCGCATCTGGTGCGACCACAACCCCCAGGTCAGAGAGAGGGTCTTGGTCTGCCCTGATGGGCTCAACTTCCACCCCTAAGTGTGCAATGATTCCACTGTCTATGATGCTGTGTCACAGTCCAGACCTTCCAACCTATTGGGAGGGTGCCCCCTGCTGGAAGTCCAAGGGGGATCAGCCAGCAAAGTCAGTAGCCCCTGGCCTCCGGGTGAGGTGATGCAAGGCGAGCAAATACAGTCTGTGGCCTTGGCGTCCAGGTGAGGTGTGGCAGGCAATAGCATCCATAGCCCCCGGCCTCCAGGCAAGGCAGAACAACCAAACATAAAGTCAATAGTAGCACTCTGGGTGGTTGTAACAAGAAAACTCACACAAAGAAGAGGGAGGAAGGGGGACGCAGGCCTGCCAGACACCACTGCTTCCCAGCCCAGGGCCCTCTCAGTGACTGTGGTCAGTCACTGGGGCAGCGAGGCTCTGCTGCAACATGCTGACACCTGTAGGAGCCAGTCTCTGCTTGAACTGGGCTCAGCTCCACCTGGGTCACTTCCTCCAACCCCAAGCCTAGGGACCTGTCTCCAAGGGGCTCCTCTGGATCAACATGTCAACCGCCCAGGGAATCCCCACAAGTCCCTCGCCCTCCATGGGCGGCAGGTCTGGCAAGGTCTTGGGTTCCTCAGCTGAAGGCAGCTCCTCTAGGTTTCAGGGTCCCTCTGCAGCTGATAGTTACTCAGGGGCACAGTGGTCCACAGAAGAGGGTAGCTCCTCTAAGTCACAGGTGTGACACTGTCTGGGTCTAGGGGACTGTTTATGATTATTTTTCATATTAATATTTCATATTTGCAATAATCTATATGTGATATACCATGTTTGGTGTCAGTAGAAAGGCTGTAATCTGCCAAAACTGATTATATGGTTTATATGTATGTATCATGTCTATATTAGAAAGTAGAAATCTATTTGTTTTTGTGTGTGTTCCATGTGATTTGATTTTAAGGCATTCCCAGACTGGGTGTCTGCAAAAACACTGTCCTCCTGATGGCTCATCAAGGAAACTCCCAGTTGAAGTGGGCCTAAGAGGAAACCTGTTCAGCCAGTCATCCAAGCTGACCAGAAGCATGTTTTGTTGCTGACTGGGAGACTTGTTTAAGTACCACCTATCAGTGGTTTGGAAGTCTGGCACCTGGTTTTGCAGCTTGCCATTATTTGTGCACTTTTGGGAAGATTATCCCAGGAGGCCTGGGTCACAACCTGATCCCTTCTCCCCAGGACCTGCGGCTCCCTTCTCTCAGACCTGCAGCTCCTGGTGAGGAGGAAGCCTCCAGGCCTTCTCGGACAGTGGCTCCTGGGGTTCCCCTGTCTGTGAATCCCCAGTGGCTCCTTTCTGCCATGGAGCCGCTGCTCCCCAGCAAGAAGGGAGTCATGGCTTCCTGGACGAAGCAAGCTGCCAGGGCTCTCCAGGGACAAGGAAGCCCTGGAGAAGCAGCTGTGGGGTCTCCATGGACAGTGGAGCCCTGATAAGTGGCTGCCAGGGCTTCCCTGTCTGGGTAGCCCCAAAAAGCAGATGCCACTTCTCCCTTGTCTGTGGAGTGCCATGGAAGAGAGACACCTGCACTCCCCCGACAGGGCAGCCTCCAAGATTCCTGGGAAAAAGATCCACCAGTGCTCCCCTGTCCCAGGAGCTACTGGTGGCTGCCTTCCCCAGTGCTCCCTGGAGAGGGGAGTGCTGGAGGTTCCCCTGTCCTGGGAGTGCCAATGAAGACAGCTACTGGCGCTTCCTGGACAGGGAAGCCCCTGGCCAGTAGGGTGCCTTCCTCACCTGCTGGCAGGATCTTCCGCAGGGCACCTTTCCTGCTGGCTGGCAGGGAAGGCACCCCACAAGGGATCCTGCCAGCCAGCGGGGCAAATGCCCCATAGGGGATCCTGCCAGCGGGTGGGGAAGGTGCCCCACTGGCTGGAGGTTCCCCTGCCTGGGGAGCACCAGTGGCTGTCTTCTCTGGTGCTCCCTGGACAGGGGAAACTCCAGGGTTCCCATCTGGGGAGTGCCAGGGAAGACAGCTGCCAGTGGCTCCCAGGACAGGGGAGCTCCAGGGAAGAGAGAGCCAGAAATTCTCTTTCCTGGGAGCCCTGGAGGGTCCCCTGTCTGGGGAGTGCCAACAGCTCTCTTCTATGATGCTCCCCAAACAGGGGAGCCCCAGTGGCTGCTTCTCAGGGCTTCTTGGACAGAGAAGCACTGGCAGCTGCTTCTCAGGGCTTCCCCATCTGGGGAGATCCAGCAGCTGCTTCTCTGGGGCTCCTTTGTCCTGGGGGAGCCCCAGCGGCTTGCTTCTGCCAGGAAGCTGCAGCTCACTTCTTGCCAGGGAGCTTCAGGTCTGGGGAGAAGGGAGCCATGGCTGCCTGCTTGTCAGGAAGCCAGGTTTCCCGTCTCCCCAGGAGCTACGGCTCTTCTTGTCCCCAGAGCTGTTGCTCCCCTAGCTCAGAAGCTTTCCCAGTCAATTTAGAGACTCTAGTGTAGATTCTTTAATTTGAATTATTAAAGCGACTTTCATTTGATTTAGGAGTCTAGTGAAGTCTCCCTAATTTGAATTAATAAGTTCAATTTAAAGTCAAATTCATTAATTTGAATTAACAAATTTGAATTAAATTTGCAAGTGTAGACATATCCTGTGTTATCTCAACCTAACATTTTCAGACAAGGGAGTACCAGTAGCACATGGGATCAGCTGACTTGTTTATGTAATGCTTCTGCTAAGTAGAAGGGCAGCAGCCAGAGGCCAGGTTCTATACTTACCGTATATACTCATGTATAAGCTGAGATTTTTGTGCCTGAAAACAGGCTTCAAAAAGGCATTCGGCTTATGCATGAGTCAATAGAGTAGACAGCCCCTGCCCAGGAGTTTCACTGACCATGCTCCAGGTTGGAGCCCCAGTGTGGCTGGAGTGGCTATCTTGGACAGTTGGCGTGGGCTGGGTTCAGGGTTAGGAGGGGACCCTGGTGTCTGGAGCAGCCAGGTAAGAGGGCCCCAAGAGGGGCAGCCTGTGGTTTGGGGTGGGGTTTGGGGCGGCCAGGGAAGCAGTGGCAGGGCCCAGGGGATGGGAATGTATCTGGGAGGCTGGGAAAAGCAGCAGCAAGGGTTGGGGGATGAAGGTGAAAGGGGCGGAAGGGATGTTGGGGAACAAGAGAACAGCAGCGGGGACTGGAGAACATGGCAGTGAGCAGGGGAATGGTCAGAGCAGGGGAACAGCAAGGGAATGGACAGAGCAGGGGGAGCAGAGAGAGCAGGAGGAGTGGACAGAGCAGGGGACAGCAGCAGGGAGAGGACAGAGTGGCAGGGGACAGGAGAAAAGCAGTGGCAGTTGCTTGGGGTTTAGGGAGGGTGTCGGGAACTCTGGGGGAAGACAGCAGTGCTCGGGGGGTGGAGGGTTAGGGGCCGAGGCCAAAAAGAGACCTCTGCTTATATGTGGATCACCCATTTTTGTCTCTTTTTTGGGCTCAGAACTGGGGGATCAGCAGCCACAGTCCCTACCCGGCTGGAAGACAGAGTCTTCTGGCTGTCTGAGAGTTTAAAACTCCCACTCAGAGTAAGGTCTCACTGAGCATGTGCAGAGCCTCTGCGCATGCTCAGTGAGACCTTCTGCAGCTGGAGAAGCAGCCAGTGGCCAGGCTGTGCTGCTCTGATGGCCAGGTAAGGGGGCAGGGGTGACTGGGAACAAGGCAGGGGAGCCGGCTGTCAAAGGGGGCAGAGGTATGGAGGGAAGACAGGCTCAGGCTGCTTGGGGGGAGTGTGAGGAGCCAGATCAGCTGTGAAATTGACCAGGCTCTGAGCTGCTTGTGGGGAGCTGCAAGGAGCTCAGAGCCTGATCTGGCTTCTAGCCCATTCCTAGCCCCCTCCACCCTGAACAGAAGGGCGGGGGGGGGGGGGGGCAGAACAGCATGCCTTGGAGGGAGAAAGCAGCCCTGCTGGGATTCCCTGCCCCCGGTGGGGAAACCAGCCTGCTGCGGGGTTCCCTGCTGCCAGCAGGGAAATGAGCCCACTGGGGGATCCTATTTGAGTTAGAGAATCTAATATAGACTCTCTAACTCAAAATAATAATGCCTATCTTATTTCAGACTAGGAGTCTTGTGAAGACTCACTAATTTGAAATAATTATTTTGAATTAAAATTGAAATGTTATTTTGAAATACCTATTTGAAATAACAGTGACAGTGTAGACATAGCCATTGAAAGGAAGCTGCAGAGAGCAGAAATGAGAACCTGAGATAAAGCTATAAAAGAAAAACAAACTCACTCTTTCCTCCTGCCAATGTGAGAACCCTATGTCCAACACAGCCCCAAGGGCAAGGCTCTTTCTCCTGCTTTTCTTTTCCTCTGAATTTTCAGCAGCTATTCTAAAATCCAAAGCCTGCCCTCAGGACACACAATCCTCTTTTGCTCACTTAAACCTTGTCTGGGCAGCAGTTTCCTTCAGTACTTGAAAGGCTCAGTAGAGAATGATAAACTCCAGTCATTTTTTTGTGATGGTACACAGGGGATGGAGTACCCACACCTTTTTTGCTGGCCCTGCTGCCCAGCTGGGTGGATAGGGTCAGCAGAGTACAGAAGAGTACTGACACTCTTTATTTATTTATTTATTTTAAAAAAAAGACAATGATAAGCTCTCTCTGTATGAGGTGTGTTCCAGTGAGTGTCTAGGTGGAAGGATGTGGCAATGAGTGATTGTTCCCTGAAAGATTTGGTGCCAGGCCAACAAGGAAGCCCTGCCCAATTTACCTGGATATAAATATCGCTTTTATCTGAGTGTCAGTCATTCACAAGCTTATCTGTGGGTTGAGCCAGAGCTCATACTTCTTTGAGCACTGCTTGGATGCATTCAGTAATAGGTGTCGCTCTTCTGGAGTGCTGGATTGGTTGGAAAAACTTTTGTCCTAGCCTGTCAGGAGAGGGTAGGCAGCCACCACCCACCACGCCACCCAGTGGCTATATTTATGGCCACCTCCCGACCCCTCCCTGGTTTCATTTCTTCCGCCTTACATGTCGGATCTGGAACGTCTGCTCCTTGCGAATGTAAGCAGCCTTTCCGTCTTTCTATGAGCTTTTCGCCCGACTTGGAGCACCTTTTCATGGACATAGTTCCACCACAGGGATCCTCCACTCTCGGGCCGGAACATCAGAGATCGTCTAGCAACATGCCAGGGTTTAAACCCTGCTCTAAGTGCGGCAAGGCCTTCCTTTGGGACGATCCCCATGGGAAGTGCCTCCGGTGCCTAGGCGAAGACCACTTGGTCTCTACTTGTTCCCTTTGTATGTCCTTTAAACCTTGGACGATCAAGGACAGGGAACAAAGGCGCTGTGCCCTAGCCTTAGAACAGGCTTGGTGCTCTTCACCCAAGGCTTCAGGTTCCCGCCCGGTGCCGAGACCTGGCCTGGCGTCGAAGTTGGCCTGGCATCGTGCTGTCGGTGGCCGTTGAAGAACGAGCTCGGTACCAACCCTGGTACCTCAGCACTGATGCAGCACCTCGGTCACTCTGCACCTCTTGAGGTCGCCCCTGGTGCCACAGTCCCAGCACAGCCCAGTACCATCGGTGCCGGGCTCACCCTGGCACCAACTACAGTCACGTCCGGCACCGCCAGCTTGTCATAGCCTGGCACCAATGGTGCAGGGCCTGTCTCAAGAGGGCAGTCCTGTCTCCCCGATTAAGGGCTCACCACGGGCTAGTTTGGAGTTGCTCCTGGCACTGACACCCCTGGAGGCAGTGAAGGCCGCTCGTGCACTCCTCCTGCTGCCCACACCACCTTCCCCAACACCGGTTAGGAGGGGCAAACCGGCCTTCAAATCCAAGGTTTGGGTCCATCGCAGGCGACACTGATCTCCCTCACCCCAAAGCCCTCCACCTTCTACTCCATTGGGCCCCGATACCATAGAGCCATCCCTGCGGCAACATATCACCTTGCCGTTGCTGGTACTGCCTCAAGAATCAGGAAGTACTTCCCTCTGCTCGAGCCCTGGGGAAGGTCCATCGAAAGGCTCTAAGTGGCCCCGGCGCCATCACCCTTCCACTTCTGCCCTCAAGAATGGTCCCCCCTGTGCAGCAGATGGCACTTGATCTGCCCTTCGGGGGTGACGCTTTGTTTCCCCCCGAGACCCTAACAGTAGTGGGTACCGCACGGGATCCTTGAGGAGAGGTAAAATACCTCAGTTTCCTCCCATTGGGGCCCTACCCTCACCCCACATAAACCATATGGGGTGGAAAACCACTCCTCCCACTCTCCTCCTGGATGAGATCGGGGCAGGGACCCAGCCCCTCCCCACCGCCCCCTCAGTTCTATTCTCAGGGCTTCTTGAAGCCCTTTTCCGTCCCTTCCTTCCTCTGCAAGGAAGGGAACGTATTCCAATTTACTGCCCACTGTGATTCCCATATCATCTGGGATATGGCCATGGCTTCAGTTCACCATCAGAGAAGGTGACTGATGCCCCTCTCCCTCCCTTCCCTTAGTGAGAGAATGGGGAGCTTACTAGGGCTGTCGCCCCCCCCCACATCGATATCGCGAACAGGGGTGAGTTAGTCTTTGGCCTTGCCTCCCCGATCTTATAAGAGGTGCAGCCCATGTAACCAAGGGCCCCTCTCAGTTATGAAGACCCATCCCAACTGTGGCCCATTGCCCAGGCAATTCGCAGCCATTGCTACCCTTGGAGCTGTTACTGGAGGAAATGGAAGAGGGAAGTCCCCCCCCATTCTTCAGGTACTTTCTCAACCGATGATTCCTTCGTCCTTGTAAACGTTAAGGCCGGCCTTCGTTAAAACTGAAGGACGCATCACGTAGTAGCTCTAGCCACAACTACAAATACTCAGTATGTGTGAAGACATGTGCCCATCCAGATGTGTGGAACCCCGTCCCCACCTGCTCGCTGCCTGTCCTACATCAGGTAGGATCTCCTTCATACCTGGGATGGGGAGGGATGCCTTGGGCATCTTCCCACCCCAATAAAACCGGTTGGCACACACGGTTAAGTCGGTCCTGGTAAGCCCTCAGCCACCTCTACGGTATGGGAACCCTCCCTCTATCCCACCTGTTAAGTGGGAATACGATACTTGGTACACTCTACTGCATGTGGCTCGATGCCCGAGGGGAGGCCAAGGCAGAGCTGTTTGCAATCTCTATTTTGCTACTCACCCCCCCCCCGACCCCGTGGGGAGAGGGAAAATAACCAATGGTAAACAACAGCTTCTCTTGCTTCTTTGGGACAGCCTCATATCTAACCGGGACATCCCTGATTGGGAGTCCCTATCTAGGCCCCACCCTACCAGGAAAGTGGGGTGATACCCTCCTTACTCTCTCTCTCTCTGCCTCTGAAGTATCAGCTTCTATGTGTTTGACCTGGAGTTAATCAGGTCAGTAGGGCCCATGGAGAAGAGACAAGGCTTCTTCCCTGACCATGTGGACAGAGGTGAAAGAAACTCACCTTCGGCCTCCCAAACTAACTGCTAGCTAGTCGTGAGGCTAGCTCGTTGACATACTTCATGTGCACCACTGGGTCCCACACTTGGCTGTCACCCAACCAGGGTATACATAAATAGCTCACCCTAGGTCACCCTGGCACCATAATTACCCATATCTGGGCCCGGGACATTACTACCTGAGCATCTGGTGATCATATTACGCCTTCCTTTGTGGGACCTGAGACCGAAAACCATTGGGTAGCCTCTACATGATCCCTCGCCATGACCATCTGCTAAGGGCTCTTGTGTTTCCTCTGCTCACTTGAGGGAGCTCAAGTGGATCAAAAAAAAACAAAAAACCAACCCATTTTCCTATCTGCATGGAAACTTGGAAATTTGTCTTTCCCCCTGGCAGGATATGGTCCTGCCTGAGATAGCTAGATAGGGACAAGCCGCCCTGGTCGGATTTTCTAAAATCCAAGGTACTCTTGCAGAGCTGTGGGTTTTCACCCTGGGAATACCATATTCCCAGGTGGTCTTGGGAGGAGACCATTCATTCCTCCTACAACCATATCATTTAGAAGGGTAGTCCTTCTCTCACTGAGCCCTTAACTCCCGCACACACATAGGTGCAGTGTAGTTGGGGAGGATATCACTCCCAGTGCTGCCCCCGGGCACACAAGGTTTTAAATCACTGTACTTCTAACCCCATAGGCCTTTCGGTCATCACGACTAAATGGCCAATTGGTGTCATTGCCTTTCCGTTGCCCTCATCTCTCCTCCCCCCCCCATCCCCCGCTCTCCAGGCAGTCTTCCTGGTGTTGGAATCCTAAGGTGGAACATAGGGGTCAAGAGGAGGATCCTTTTTGTGAGTCTTCATAAATACCAAGGTATTCATAGAGACCAAGGTCAACAGCACTTCCTAAGGCCACCATGCCAACTTGTGGGCACCTAGTGGCCTGAAATCCTCCTTCCCAATGGTAGCCTTCTGGTTTCTTACCCTGTACACGGCTGGAGGCTTGCGTTGCATCCTCCTGGCCCAGGGACATCTTGGCCAATATGCCATGTGGTGCTCATTGCACCAGCCCTGGCCCCCTTTTCTTTTCTCATTAACCAGCGTGAAGTGTCTTCCTTAGACCCTTCTTGACTGAACTCAGTAGTCTTTCCCTTGCGCTTCGCCGGGTACTTCAAATTCTTACACCCTTTGGGCATGTGCCTTCAGGCCTTGATGTAGCCAGTGCAAGGGCTCATGTTCAACCCCCCCATAGTTATCTGCATAGGCTGCAGCTGTCACGGCCAGCCTGGAACCCTATGGCTTCCAGTGCTCTCTCATAAGTTCACGCTGAAGTGTCCTATGGCCAGACATTAATCCTCTGGCTCTCATACTTTGAGCTATACCTGACAGGTACAGCAACCAAACGCATCTTCTCCATGTAGTCATGTTGCATTGATTCAACTCTGGTTAAAGTGACCTTAGTCTGCCCAGCCCACGCACGCTTTGCCTTGGCTGGATTGGCCCTACCCACTGCTTTGGGTTGGGCCCACAGTTGTCGGTTCTCCATTGCCAGGCCAAGAGCCCTAATTGGTCCCTTGGCTCCTGCCAGAGACTTGTTCGCTGGGTTTTTTCCCATCTGGGGTGTTTTTGCTGTACTGAAGGTGGAAGGGCCAACTCCACCCACCATCCATCAGCATGGCTAGTAGTCATCTATTACTGAAAGCATCCGAGCAGCACTCGAAAAAGAACAGTGGGTCACTCACCAGTAACTGTCCTTCTTCAAGATGGGCTGCTTGGATCCATTCAGGTCCCTCCCCTCCATTCCCGCACCTGGAGCTGGTGACTCCTAGTTGGGAGGGGTCGGGAGGCGGCCCATGGGGGGCGGTGGCCACCTACCCTCTCCTGACAGACTAGGACAAAAGTTTTTCCGACCAGTCCAGTGCTCTGGCACGGAGACACCTATTACTGAATGGATCTGAGCAGCCCATCTCGAAGAAGGACGGTTACAGGTGAGTAACCCACCATTCACCATGCAGCCCCTCATCCATGCAGTGCTCTGCCTGCTCCTCTTCTGCTGCTTCCAAGATGCACAGACAAGAAGCTACATCAACACCCTCACTGTGCCCAATGGAGGTCCCTGGGGAGAATGGAGGAGTCAGGAATTTTGCCCCCAAGGCTACACAAATGGAATTACATTGAAGGAAAAATACCTTCCATCCCCTTGCCATTTCCTCACCCTCTGATGCACACTTGTCTTCCAGCAAGAGCTTCTTTTGACTATAGCCTGTTCCTGGGTTTGTTTTAAATCCTCTTCCTTACCCTCTGGCCAGCCATGAGCATGCAGGGTCACTCAGTTTATTAACAGGTATCAGGCAGGGAATATTTGTGGTCCCAGATCTGGGGCCCTGTGACGGGGCAGCCCTGCCCCGCATTCAAGCGGGCCTATATGCCCGGAAGGGCAGGGTAGCCCCGCCCCTCAGGCCCTGCTGGGCATGCTCAAACAGCTGCCCAGGTATAAAAGCCTGCAGTTCCCCTCAGTTGGGGGAAGGCCAGCGAAGGGAGCAGACGTATGTTGAAGGCTCCTACCCAGACTCCGGCTCAACTCCTACCTCAAGGAAGCCGCCTCATAGGACGCTAGAAATGCTGACCACGGAAAGCACTGCTGACCAGGGCGTCCCCAGCCGTGAGGATACCAAGATGCAGGTAGGAAGTAGCCGAGGGCAGGGTACGACGGGGTGAACCTTGGTGTGGTCAGGGTCTCAGTCGGCATGTTGCGGCACGGATCCCCGCCGACTGGGCCGGTACTCCCATTAACCCTAGGGCCCTGGGCTGGGGTTCAGTGGAGTGGGAGGGCCTGAACCCCCCTACCTGGGCCTACGCCCCTCAGGA
>ML681992.1:35325203-35335372 GCA_007922195.1 Podocnemis expansa
GCACTGCCCTGACGTGAAGGGCTCGGACTCATTGATTCTGGCCAGCGGGCCGCACTGCCCTGATGTGAAGGGCTTGGGCTTATTAACCCGGGCCAGGAGGCCGCACCGCCCTACACCCAAAGGCCCCTGTGAACATTGTCTATAACCATTAGGCCATCCTGCCTTGAACCGGGAGGCCGGGATTGTTGCCCAAACCGGGAGCTCCCCCGCATGGGAGCACGCGGAGCTAGCACACTCCGCAACAGGCCCAAAGAAAATGAGAACACAATTGTCTGCATAGCTGGGTTTGTGGGGATTTTCTTTTGGTGCAACCAGAGACATCTGCTGAAGTACAGAGGAGATGAAGGGGCAGAGTTAGGAGGTAATATTAAAAGAGTTGAATCTCCTTGGCTTGGGTAAGTGGTGAGGAGGTAAGTAGCTATCTGAAAGGTGTTAACATCAAAGGAGAAGGGGAAGGGGACATATCTGGGGATAAAAATAGGAGAAAGGGAATAAAATTAGTGAAGGAAGTTCGCTTAGCTATGTCTATGCTGCCAAATTAGTCTGGACTAAGGGGACTTAGTCTGGACTAATTTGGTCCCTGGCCACACTAGGTTTTAGTTCAAACTTTAGTTTGAACTAAACACGGGAAAGACCCAAACTAAGGCTTAGTTTGGACTGAAGAAGTTCAAATTCACCTGTTAGCTTGAACTAGCCATGCATTCTAGTTTGAACTAAAAAGTTTGGGTTAGTTCAAACTAGCCCAAGGTTAGTTGGGAGTAACCTCAGATTTACTTAGTTTGGACTAGCAAGTCTGAACTAAAATTGCAGATGTAGCCATAGCCCTTGAAACTTATCCTGAGGGCAGCTCTTCATGTGAATGTTATGCTGTCATTGCTATGACTGTTAAGGCTGTAATTTATTTTTATTTTCTGAAAATATTTCCATGCTGGTAGAAGTCCTAGGAGATGTGCCAAAACTCCTGTTGCCAGGAGAGTATATTTTGCTCACCAAATTGGAATAAGTTATACCAGTAAAATAATTTTTTTGCCACTGTAGTTGTTACTATACAAGGAGAACATTATGAGTGAGGCTAGAACAGCAAAATTATTCTAGTATACTCAAAGTTCCCTGCCAGAGAGGGAGCTGTTAATCTGCAGAGCAAGGGAATGAGCGGAAGCCTCATCACAACTTTACTTAAAACCAGCCTGGATATCTCCCATCTCTAGTAGCTTTGAATCTGTGTTGCTGCAAGAGTGAAAATCTAGTGTGGGGACTGTGGTAGAGGCAGCTTCCACATTCTTCCTAGCTGGGATCCAGAGTCTCTGCTTTATGGAATGGATTGCAAAAGGGGGGAGAACATAAAGGGGAATATATGGGAAAGGTTGTTTAGCTGTATCTCAGCTTCCCAGTGCAATGGCTATTAGAAGTGTCACGAGTCTCCTGGCTCTAATTATTACTGGATCTTTTCCTTTCTCTTAAGAAATGCAGTTAATTTAATAACAGGAAGTTGGGAAGATTTATTGGCTTGGGAGGTGGGATTTCCAACGTTTCTCGTCCAGTCTGCATCTGTGTCACCATCTGACCTGTTTCCCTCTCTCAGGTGGAGAGCTTCCAAGGTGCAGGGGTCGAACATGATAACACGGCTTTGAATGGCATTCGCTTGTATTGCACAGATAGCTCCATCATCAAGTCAGCGGAGGGGCTGAGAGTAGCTCTTTTGTTTCTTTCCCTCTTAATCTGCAGCTGCAGATAGAATAACCATGAACGTTGCCCAATGAAATTATACCAGCCCCAGAGTCCAGTGGGATATCTGCAGCAGTTGGAGTGGGGAATGGGATTTTTAGCTACATCCTTCATGCGTTTTTAATAAAATCCTGACCCTGTTGGAATGAATGAGGCTTTGGGGGTTTTGCTATTGACATCATTGTTTGTTTGGCTGCATATATATTTTCTCTGTGTGCTACACTAGCTCTGGCCAGGAAGCCAGTACTGCACCCAAGAAGACCACTGAGTCAGTTCAGTGGTGAAGGTTTTCAGCCAAGTTTACTGTTGATAAAGCAGCATACTAGTGCCCTAAAGACTCTAGAGGAATACTACTCCATGTATCATGTATGCCTGTGACGATGGCCTGGCTCAGGAGGTCAGAGACACCTCCTCTGTAACCCCCCATTTATACACAGATACAAACAAGTTACTTATTATTCTTCTGAGATGGTTAGTTACCAATCCTACCCCTTTTACCAGCTTGTTTGAACAAAACATTTTTATCCATCATCCTATCCTGTCTTCCCATTCTTGCGTTACTCGGTGTTGGTGTGTTTCTGTCTGGTAACAAGATACAGCACAAAGTATCACAGATCCAGCCAGGTGCCCCCTTTCATCCACCCTCTGGATGGGGAGCCAAGCCTCTGTGTACCTGGATCACCTGTGCTTTAAACCTCCCTGGTTTCTTCAGGCTGGTGAACTGGTTCCTCCTGTGGTTTCTGTCCATTGCCCATTAAGTTAATTGGATGGCCGCCCCTCCCGGGCCATCAGTTAGGTATGTTAAGTATGTAAAGGGGAGCAGATGGCCCCTTCAACTGAACTAGATGGCCGTTGACACCCAATTGAGTTCTACAGGGCTTGGCATAGGTGGGCACTGCCCAAATTGCTAGATCTTTGAAATGGTGAAGGCATGAGTCATGCCCACCTGGGTTTCCCCCTCACCTGTAACTGTGGCCAATCACAGCCACTGGGAGGAAGCAAACAGTTTAAAAGCTCAGGGTTTGGGGTGATCAGCAGGACGGTTCCTGACATCCTGCCTGGCCTGATCACCCAGATGCTGACCTCCTCTGCTCATGAGCTCTCCCTTGAGCGTACCACAATTGAACTGCCGGCCGAGTAACGAGTCTCTCTCTCCCGCTTGTAATGCTGCTGCTGCTGCTGCTGGTGGAATTGGTAAGAGCCTGCCCCTGCAGCTTTCTCTAGAAAATAAGTTGCCTCCTCTTTGGCTGCTGTTTTTGTCACTGTTCTCTCTCAGCTCCAACAAGCCCATGCTCCTAAGAGCAGGCTTGTCTTCCACCTTCTAGCTTCTCCCTTTTAAAACTGCTGCTTCACTCTCTGCTGGTTAAAAAAGTTCCCGTGCCTCCAATTTGTTTGCCACTGCTCTGTATTGCTTGTTATATCTTTCCCCCTAATTTGTTTGAACCTATCTTAGAAGTGTTACTTTGAGTTGCAACATTTTCAGTTTGATCTGTAAGCTTTAGAAGTATTAAGATAGATTGTAAGAGTGTTTCTTAGAGTTATTGTGTTAAGTCATTTGGCCTCTCCCTCTGTGACCCCCCTTGAATTAAATAAACTTTTCTTATCCAAATCTTCCTGGTCCCCTCTATATTTTCCAAACTCCCCCCCTGTGCCCCGACTTCCCCGCTGCTCCCAGCTCCTCTCCCTGTGGCTCCACCTTTTCCTGCAGCCCCCCTCTTTTTTTTTGCCGCTACTCCCGCTTCCTTTCCCCGCAGGTCCTCCTTTCCTTGTGGCCCCCCTTTTCGCCGCTGTGCCCAGCTCCTTTCCCCACAGCTCCTCTTTTCCCTCACTGCTGCACGCTCCTGCGGCACCCACTTTGCCGCCGCTTTCCGCAGCTCCAGCTCTCCCAGCCTCTGTCGCCACCAGCTTCCTGCTCCCACGGTTCCGGCTTCCCCCCAGCCACTGCTGCTGCGGGCTCCCCCTGCACCCACGGCACCTCCTTAGAATCATAGGGTTGGAAGGGACCTCATAGGTCATCTAGTCCAACCCCCTGCCAGAGGCAGGACCACTCCCACTAAACCATCCCAGTCATGGTTTTGTCCAGCCGGGCCTTAAACACCTCCAAAGATGGAGACTCCACCACCTCCCTTGGGAGCTCATTCCAAGACTTTACCACTCTCCTAGTAAAAAAGTTTTTTCTAATATCCAGCCTCGACCTCCCTAACCGCAACTTGAGACCATTGCTCCTCATTCTGTCCTCTGTTATTACTGAGAACAGTCGAACTCCATCTTCCTTAGAGCATCCCTTCAAGTAGTTGAAGGTTGCTATCAAATCCCCCCTCAATCTTCTCTTCTGCAGGCTAAACAAGCCTAATGCTTTCAGTCTTTCCTCATAGGGCTTGTGCTCCAGCCCTTTAATCATTTTGGGTGCCCTCCTCCTTGCTGCTGGGTCACCGCTCCTGCAGCTCTGCCCCCCCCCCCCAGCCACTGCTGCTGCGGCTTCCCGCTCCCACGGCTCTGTCTCCCCCCTTGCAGCTGCTTTCCGCAGCTGCCAGCTCCCCACTCCCGCGGCACCCCCCTTGCAGCCGCCTCCCATAGCTGCTGGCTCCGGCAGCCCCGGCTCCCTTCCCTGCAGCAGCTCCTGTGGCTCCTGCTCCCCCCCCTTTTTTTTCTTTCCGCCGCTGCTTCCACGGCCCTTTTCCCTGCCACTCAGCCCCCCTCTGCCTCCCCTCAAACCCCCGAACTTCTGTTCAGCCCCCCCGCTTCCCTTGTTGCCCCGAGCCCCCACGTGCATCCCCATCCCACTGTCCCTAACCCCCCCCCCACTTGCCCCTCTTCTTCTTTGAGTCCCTCCAACCTTGAAACTCCTGCTACCCCACTTGTTTTCACTCTTCTCTGCCACTGCGGCATACTAAGTTGTATGGTACCCTCTTCTCTTATGTGGTATTGGAACATCTGTTAAGTCACTGTGAGTTGGTTTATAACTGTAAGTTAAGTTAGTTGGGAACCCCCATTGTCCCCCAACCTGTTCCACTCCACAAAGTTGAGTGTATTTCACAAAGCCCCATTGCAAAACACCGTGACAAACCTCATACACATACACATCATAATTAATTTTGTATTAATATTCGTTTTTTAATAAAGATTGAATTGTACCCCACTGGTGTGGTAATTGCCCCTCAAGATCCTAAAAGTATCGAACCTGCTGGCAGGGTCAGTTTCTCTGGCATATTTCCTGGCATTGACTCAATCTGCTACTCCTACGCAGAAGTGGGGCTGTCCCCCCCCCACCCCGCACCCAGCCATAGGCTCCCATGACTGGCACTGACCCTCAAAGTATCCCAAATGTTTAAATATACCCTCTTCCAAATCCCCACCCGATTTAATTCTCTCCAGAGCCACTCAGTAGTTGTTAGACAACAACACATTCAGTTACTTTGCCCAGAGTCTAACAGAATTGTTCTTTTACTTGGGTATATTAAACCCAAAAGAGTACAGAACATACAAAACAGCAAACATCCCAACTACAGTGTCTCTCACTTCCCAGCTCACTCTTCCTTTGGGATGTATTGTGGAAGTTCTCTCCCTAGCTCCTCTTGTCTTATTCTGTCCTGCCTAATGCTTCCTCCTCTTGTCTTTCCATCTTTAAATCCTTCTTGGTCACCTAGCTGTTTCTTTGTTCTATGCTTAGTAATTTTCCATTGTTCCACAAAAATAAATTCCAAAAAAATCTTCCTCTCAAACAGTGGCAGAAGTATCTTTTGCCTTGGGATGCAGTGATGCCTCTGTATAACTTCTGCGTGGTCAAAACACTGTCATTAACACTAAGCGCTTCCCCTTGGCCTTCAGTGTGAAGAGTACCTGGGCGTGTGTCCTGTCAGCATTGGTGGATCCACATACACAGAGGCATTTATGACAGAACAGCTTTTCATAGTAACACTCCATAACCTCACCCAGAACTGATTAGTTCTACATAGACATTCCCAAACTGTCATCCAAGGTAAACCTCCTTAGACCCCCAGGGAACTGTCACCCACAGTAAACCTCCTTAGACCCTCCAGCAAAACCTGGACTGAACAGGCATGACACTTCTGATGTTTATAAGGTTAAATACAAGCTAGAACAAACAAACAAGCAAACAAATCCCCACTGTTCAGACCAACAAACTAGACCACAAGCCCATTTAGAGGTCACTGCTGTGTGTTCTATGAATGCTGGGCTTGGTGCACAGTAGATATGATGACTGGTGCCACCTGGTGGATAGCAGATGCTCAATAAGTCTCAGACCGTTATTTTCTTCTCTGACAGGTGGGGCAGCTGGACTCAGGTACAGTGGTGCCCCAACAGCTACCTGATGTCCTTCTCTCAGAGGGTGGAGCCGCCCCAGGTTAAGGAAGATGACACAGTGGTCAACAACATCCTGTTCTTGTGCTCAGATGGAACTCGGTTGATGGGCACTTCATGTTAATGGGGTGATTTTGGCCCACTGAGCAACTGTTGCCGCTCTGGGGCCATCTGTGGGATCCAGACGAAGGTGGAGGCATCCCAGGGCAGTGGGGATGATACAGCACTCAATGATGTGAAGTTCTTTTGCTGTAACTGAACAAACACCTGTCTCTGCTCATTCCCCAGCATCAGCATCAGATGCCTATGGAATCATAGTGAAACACTATTAAAATTTAGCACTGCTCTTGAACAGGAAGGTGTCAGTGTTGTATTGACTCAAATCACACGTTAGCATGCACTGTCCCTGCATCTGCACAGGAATGAGGCACTGTGAGGACAGCCAGGAATATAAAACCTAGCAGGTGCAATAATGACTATGATGAGGAGTGAGAGGGGAGGCATGCCTATATTGGGTAGAAAGGAGTGTTTCAAGATTTTGGGAACCAAGTAGTTTTATTTTAAAAATTGTTAAAATTAGTTGTCCAGAGAGCCAAGAAATGACAGGGGCCAAATCTTGTGGGTGTGGCTGATTTTCATAAAGAAACAGAAAAGTAAATGTATACTATAAAGGGATAAATGATTTATTGCTGTTTATATTTTCAAATAATGGCATACTTCACATGATCTTCAGTAATATTAAGGAATTTCACAATTTTACAGCTTGTCAAAGCTGTAAGAACAGACAACAAAGTCAGGCAATACTACGTAGCCATAAGAAGTTAGGGTGTGAGTAACCATACTACAGGAAGAGAAGGCATGCATGAATAGATAGAGGAAGGTAGGAGCCAAGGGGGGATGAAAAAAGAAGAGGGCTTAGACTGAATGGAAGTGTAGCATTATTTGAGCTCCCTCAACATTTTTATCCAACTGTATCTAGAAACAGGGTCCACATTTCATTAAATTCATTTAATTGAGCTCCGTGCTGCTACTCAGTCATGTCCAAAGGCCAGTGCTCTCTTCTGGGCATAAGCCTAGCCATCCATTTTTAAAACTCAGGCACTGGATGATCATTGTTGTAGCCTTTAAGAACTGACATTTTTGTGGTGCAGTTAAACCCAGTTTAGCAGATAAATATCTTTCACCTGAGGATTGGCTGCAGAGGCTGAGCATTATTTTAATTGTTCTCTCCACCTCTTTCCACAACTACCTGAAGCTGGACAGCTGTACAACGTATGCATCAAGGGTCTCTTTTTATTTGTTACAGCACCAACATTAGAGAATAAAGCCTTTATCTTGGGCAACCTCTGTGGTGTCCAATGCCTTTTGAATAAAATCTTTTGTTGAATCCAGTATAGCCTGAGCTCTACAGAAGCATTTTTAACTATACATAAAAGAATCCCTATGGCAAAGCATGTTAAGGGCGAGGACCCCTCCTCTTCAGCACTTTCACAAAGATCTCCAGACTAATGGAGTTCTCTTGCTTAGGGACACCAATCTTAATAATTGTGTCTCTTAATTTCCATTTAGGAAAGCTGTGCCCACTATTTTAGTTACATAGTGTTCTTTGTCATGCTTTAGGGGACCATGGTTAGAAACAAGACAAGTAATCCCTGTTGTGAACTAAGCCTGTTTCATCGCAGAAGCAGTGAAAACAAAAGAGGAAGAATAAAGAGGGTTATCTCCATTATGGTCTCTTTGGTAATGTTGGGACATGGCTGGCTGTGAGCCTGGTCATTAGCCAACCCAGCAAGCTCTGCTGGACATAATGAGCCCCCTGCAAAGGGCTGAACTTCTTGATTGGGCAGGGGAGCTAGGGGTCTACTACTTGAGCCTTGCAGCTGCTGTAGCTCCTTCTTTCTCCATATGTACTACTCCTGCAGTTGTCCTTGCTCTGTTCTCATAGCTGTCACCTGCTCTAGCCACTGCTCCAAGCTCAAGGTTACTAATCTTGCATTTTAGTGCTGACAAAGTTGAGTTTTTTTTACTCACAGGTAAGCTTCTTCCTGACAGCACTATAAATAGTTCCAAAGGAGTAGCCCTGTTCTGTGGCACTTTTAAAGAATAACAAATTTATAAATTATAAATAGCTTATCCCTGGCACACCGGCTTCCCCTGATGCACAGATTCACCCAGTTGTTTGCTCTTTCTGGGGGCAGCTGAAATTAAAAGTGCCCCCCCCACCATCAAAAGAATATTGTCACCAAAGGCAAATTCTGTGGCAGGAACCTGCACAAAAAACCCCTGTGCAGCTTGAGCACTTAGTTTCACTTTCAAGCTTCTGATGGCTTTTAAAGGGGCAATGCTGACTGGCTCTTAAACTAGGTTAAAGTTCCAAAGGGACCGCCATGTTAGTCTAGTTCAGCAAAATGAGCAAGGAAGCCTGTGGCACTTAAAGATGAACTAATTTATTTATCTCATGAGCTTTTGAGGGAGAAAATTCCCCTTCATCAGATGCTTTGAAGATGTGGGAACTTGCAGAATGGGAAGAACATAAACGCAGGGAAGTGTATGTCAAAGGATCTGGTCATACTGTAACAGCAAATCAAAGCAGTTGTTAAGATTCAAACACTGGGAAACAGCATATAGAGGAAGATGAAGTCAAATCACCTGTTGTAATAAGAAAAAAAAATCCAAAGTCCCTATACAATCCTAAAGAAATAGTGTCAAATTTGCAAGCAAATCCCAGTTCTGTCATTTCTCTTTGAGTCTTAACAACTACTTTGATTTGCTGTTACAGTGTGACCTGATCCCATCACTTACACTTCTCTGCATTTACTTCCTCCCATTCTGTAAGTTCCCCTATCTTCAAAGTGTCTGATGAAGTTGGATTTTCTCGCATGGAAGCTCATGTGATACATAAATTTGTTAGTCTTTACGTGCTGAAGGACTCCTTGCTTGTTACACTAGGCTTGTCTCCCTGCTGATGAGTGGTGGAGAGAGTCTTACAGATATTTTCCTTTAAATTATGGACAGCAGTAAATTTGCTTTCTTTTTTTTACAGACTGTCTGTAAATTTACCAACTGTTGGCAATCTTGTGCTCGCACATTGCTTCCGACTCTGTTCCTAGTCCATTTCCAGTCCTAGTCTGCTTGCTCTTTTCCGGTTCTTATCTCCTAACTTGGATGACCTCTTGGGCAAATTCCTGACTATGCACCATCTTACCCTTTGGCTTCTGTCTCTACTTCTGACTTTTAGCTTTATCCTTTGACCCTGACCCTAGCTTCACCTTTGGACTGGTGACTGATTCCCAGACCTAGGCTTGTTATTACCTGACCTGCCACCACAACCTCTGGGTGAGGTCTGCTCCACCCATCAGGTAGGCTACCTACACCCCAGCAGCTCATAGGTATGCCTCTTCTTGAAGACCTTTTAACAGCGATTATACCAAGGGTCTCACAGTCAAACCACCCTGAGGGCTGCATGAGAACTAGTATATTAGCCTGAAGGCCACACTGCTGAAACCTTTTCATGCAACAATATTGCAAGTATTGATAATGATAGCGTCTTTGTGGGCTTCAGGAAATAACTTTAGGGGCTGCGGGCTGTCAGTTTGAGACCCCTGGACTATACCTTCTTAGGGCTTTTGCTGGTGGCAGTGCTCTTCTGTAGAAAAGTCAAGATCGAGCATGTTAGTTGCAAAATTAAGTGAGTCCTGTTCTAATGAATCCTAGATAACTAAGCTAGTTCATAGATGGACAAAGGTATTTTTCTTAAGGGATAAGTATTGCCTGCCCAGGTTACAATGGGATCTTGACTAAGCCTTATAAAGCTGATGAAGATATTTGAATCATTTATTCAGAAGAAGCTCTTCCAGGAGCTGTTTTGAGATAGATTCATTAATTTGCCTAAAAATATTAAATTCAAATATAATCTGATATCTTTCTTCATTTAACTTACACCCTTTCCCAGAAATGTATAGTCTAAATCATTTCAATAACTTGTTAAAATCACCATACAAATATATCTAATTCCTTTCCGTGCTTTGGAAAACTTCCTCTCCCTCATGATGTTGAAGTGTTGATGTTATGTGGCAGAATCATAGAATCATAGGGTTGGAAGGGACCCCACAAGGTCATCT
>ML681992.1:35340372-35443443 GCA_007922195.1 Podocnemis expansa
TCCACATTTGCTGTGCTTTCTCCTTATCGGAATTGTATCTTCCTGTTATATGCAGATCTCTACCAAATTTGCAGGTGTGAGAAACGCATAACAGACTACGAAATCTGGTCTTGTGTACTTTTACCCTGTACTATAGAGTTCATGTGGGAGACCAGCATTTTTCAAGCTGGGTGTCCCAACCCAAAAGGAAGTAATGCAGGGGATAGGGTGTGGTGGTATTCTGCCCTTACGTCTGTGCTGACATCAGAGCTAGGTGGCTGGAGATCGGTGGCTGTTGGTCAGGTACTCAGCTCTGAAGTCAGCCACAGTGCAGAAGGATGGATGGTAATACCATACCATGCCATGTCACTTCTGCACTGCTGCTGGTGGTATCACTGCCTGCAGAGTTGGGGTCCCAGCAAGCAGCCATGGAGCTTCCTGTAGTGGGAGGATGTTCCCAGCGATGAATCTGACCTGGCCTCGGGAGTGGCCCATGAACAGCAAGAGGAAGTCTAATCTCTCTCCCCATCCCAGCTGGAGTCTGGTGCACAACAGGAAGCCTACTTCAGGGTGTTCCCAACCCTGCGCTTCTACTGGCCTGGGCCCAGTGCTTGGGGACTAACGCGGCCTTAGGCTGGCAGCGAGTGGGAGGAAGGGGTTGCTTAATCACTCACCCATAAAGTCAGCCCTCCTCCTTCTGAGAATGGTGACTCTCCCTTCCACCACCCAACTCCCTTCCACTCTCATGTCTGTGCTGCTGCCCGAAGAGCTGGATGGCTGAAGAGTGGCAGCTGCTGGCTGGGAGACTAGCTATGATGGCAGCGCCCTGCCAGTAGCAACACAAAAGTAAGGGAGGCAACAACCCCCCCTCCCCCCAATAGCCTCATGAACTGCACAGGACTCCATTTTGAGGCAGGACCCCAGAGTAGTAAGCATCTGAAACTGTGATATGTGTGATTTTTAAAATCCTATGCCTGTGGAACTGAGCAAAATGGTGAACTTGGTAGGGTCCTAGTTATATGGGATTAGACCACAGGTCTGCCAAGCTCAGTGTCCTGTCTCTGGTAGCAGTGGCCAGTGTATAATCCTTTTTCTGCACTTTAAAAATCTTACAAAAGCATTTTGACAGAGAAGTGATTAGTATGAATGTATTTGAAGAAAGCAAAATAACTGAGTGAAACCTCGATGAGTTCATAGTGGCTTCTATGTTTGCTAATACTGTACTCTCAAATTCTGGCCGTTTGGAGCACAAGCAATTTCTGATGGTTTTGTCCCCCTGCAGCCCCTTTTATTTAACAACACAGCAATTTTAAGAACTGTAGATGATAACAGAAAAGCAGTATTTCAGAACTCAAACTTGATCAAATTGCTTATAAAGAGACACAGAATAATATATATCTTCTGTGTCTGTTCCTCACAAGCAACATATTGTTTGAGAAGATTTCACATACTGCTCCAGATCCTTGGCTGGAATAAATTGATGTAGGTCCATCAATATCAGCTTGATTTATACCTGCAGAGGGCCTGACCTATAGCTTTTACAACGTAAGATGAAGCCCTACAGTACTCCTTGCTTTGTTTCTATTTTAAAATTCTACATGTTCTGAAACTGCTTAGATGGCACCCCAGCCAGTGGCAGAAATCAGCCTCACTCACTGACGTCAATGACATTCTGCTGATTTACACCAGCTCAGGACCAGGCTTCTTACTTTACCTGTTAGACTGCTTTTTAAAAGTTAAAAAGACAATGGACAACTTTCTCCTCTGCTCCTGAATATAGACAGTCTGAGTATGCATTCATATGTTTCAAAGACGCTTGCTTTGCTATTTCTGACTGGAGTCAGCACTGGAAATACACGACTGTTGGCTTCAAGAAAGGATTTTAAAAAAATCATATATATATATATATATATATATAAAATTCCTCTCTCACCCCCTATGGGTGGTATGTGTCATCCTCAACCTCGGGTCCTCTACCAGAGGCCTGGGAGTTTGAGGGTTCTGCGCAGTATCTTAGCTGTTCCTAGCACTGCACTCTTCTGGACAGGTAGCTCTGATGTTGTCCCTGGGATCTGTTGGAGCCACTCTCCCAGCTTCGGAGTCACAGCCCCGAGTGCTCCTACCACCACCGGGACCACTTTGGCCTTCACTTTCCACATCCGCTCTAGTTCCTCTTTCAGGCCCTGGTACTTCTCCAGCTTCTCATACTCCTTCTTCCTGATGTTGCTGTCACTTGGCACTGCTACATCTATCACCACCGCTGTCTTCTGGTCCTTGTCTATTAGCACGATGTCTGGTTGATTGGCCAGTACCTGCCTGTCTGTCTGGATCTGGAAGTCCCACAGGATCTTAGCCCTGTTATTCTCCACGACCTTCTGTGGGATCTCCCATCTGGTCTTGGGAGGGTCTAGCCCACACACTGTGCAGATGTTCCTGTACACAATGCCAGCTACTTGGTTGTGCCGTTCAGTGTATGCTGTTCCTGCCTGCATCTTACATCCTGCCACTATGTGTTGGACTGTCTCTGAGGCCTCTCTGCACAGTCTGCACCTTGGGTCCTGTCTAGTGTGGTAGACCCCTGCTTCAATGGATCTGGTGCTCAGTGCCTGTTCTTGTGCTGCTATGATCAGTGCCTCAGTGCTGTCTTTTAGTCCAGCCTTTTCCAGCCACTGGTAGGATTTCCCAATGTCAGCCACCTCAGCTATCTGTCGATGGTACATCCCATGCAGGGTCTTGTCTTGCCATGGCATTTCTTCTGCTTGATCTTCCTCCCATGTCTGCTGCTGCCTCAGGCATTCTCTCAGCAGCTCATCTTTGGGTGCCATCTTACTGATGTACTCCTGGATGCTCTGGGTTTCATCCAGGACAGTGGCTTTGACACTCACCAAACCCCGCCCGCCTTCTTTCCGGCTGGAGTACAGTCTCTGGGTGTTGGACTTGGGGTGGAAACCTCCGTACATTGTGAGGAGCTTCCGGGTCTTCACATCGGCAGCCTCCATGTCCTCCTTTGACCAGCTCACTATACCGGCAGGGTATCTGATGACTGGCAGGGCGTACCTGTTGATGGCGTGGATCTTGTTCTTCCCATTGAGCTGGCTCTTCAGGACCTGTCTTATCCTTTGGTGGTACTTGGATGTTGCTGTCTTCCTTGCCTCCTCATCGTGAGTCCCATGTGACTGTGGGATGCCAAGGTACTTGTAGCTGGTCTGTATGTCTGCTATGTGGCCTGCTGGTAGTTCCACCCCATCAGTCTTGACTACCTTTCCTCTCTTTACTACCATCCGGCCACACTTCTCCAGTCCGAATGACATCCCAATATCCTCACTGTAGATCCGTGTCAGGTGGATTAGCGAGTCGATGTCTCGTTCATTCTTAGCATACAGCTTGATGTCATCCATGTAGAGGAGGTGGCTGATGGTAGTTCCACTCTTGAACTTGTATCCATAGCCAGTCCTTGTGATTATCTGGCTGAGGGGGTTCAAGCCAATGCAGAACAGCAGCGGGGACAGCGCATCACCTTGGTATATGCCGCACTTGATGGCCACTTGTGCAAGCTGTCTTGAGTTGACTTTCAGTGTTGTCTTCCACAGTCCCATTGAGTTCTTGAGGAAGGTCCTTAGTGTCCTGTTGACTTTGTATAGCGCCAGACATTCACAGATCCATGTGTGTGGCATTGAGTCGTAGGCTTTCCTGTAGTCAATCCAGGCTGTGCTCAGATTGGTCTGTCTAGACCTTGAGTCTTGGGCGACTGCTCTATCTATGAGCAGCTGGTGTTTTGAGCCTCTGGTGTTGTTCCCAATGCCCTTCTGAGCTGTGCTCATGTACTGGCCCACGTGGTCCCGTAGCTTGGCGGCTATGATGCCTGATAGGACTTTCCATGTTGTGGGGAGGCAGGTTATTGGCCGGTAGTTGGATGGTGCTGTTCCTTTGTGGGGGTCTTTCATGATCAGCACTGTCCTTCCTTGTGTTAGCCAGTCTGGGTGGGAGCCTGCTGCTAGCAGCTGGTTCATCTGTGCTGCTAGGCGTTCATGCACTGCTGTTAGTTTCTTTAGCCAGTAGGTGTGGATCATGTCCGGGCCAGGTGCTGTCCAGCTCTTCATGTTCTTGACCCGCTGTTGGATGTCGGCTATTGTGATGGTGACTGGTTCCTGTTCTGGGAGATTGCTGTGGTCTGTTCTCAGGTCCTGCAGCCACTTTGCACTGGTGTTATGAGTCTTCTCTTTCTCCCAGATGTTCTTCCAGTACTCTTCAGTTTCTGCTGTTGGTGGCTCTGCTGTTATTGTGTTGTTGCACTGCAGTTGGGAGTACACCTTGGATGGTTCTTTGGAGAACAGGGCATTTATCTTTTTGGCCTCTGCTTCTCTAGTGTATCTCCTCAGCCTGGTGGCCAGTGCTGTGAGCCTTTGCTTAGCAGTCTCTAGGGCTTCAGATGGAGTCAGGCCCTCGTATTTTCTCAGTAGCCGAGTCTTATCCTTAATCTCTACACCCTTCTGTAGTTCCACCAGCCGGCTAACTTGTCTCCGGGTTGCCTTGATCTTATCCTCCAACCTCATTTTCCAGGGAGGGTATGTATTGCTGTTCTTCTTGATTGTGTAGCCAAGCATCTCCAGGATTACAGAGGCTGTAGCATATACCAGTTCATTGGTTTCAGTGATGGTGGTAGTAGGAATTGTCATTAGGGCTCTATTGGCATCTTCTGGCATACTATCTGATGGTACTTCTCCCACGAGCTTTGGTAATCGGTCTCGAGGGTTGACTGTAGCTAGTTTATCCATGATCTTATGCCTGATATCAGCTGCTGTGTTCTGTAATGGAGGGGGCGGCAGTGAAGTTCCAGCTTCAGGTGTTGGCTGCACCCTTGAGTTGTTCTTCTGGGGCTTCTTCTTGAGTCTGGGAGGTAACGTGCAGTTGGTCTATCTCCAGTTGTGAGAGCAGCTGCCTCTTTACTATGTTGAAGCGTTGGGTAACTAGCTGTTTCTCAGTTAGTGTGGATGTAGGTCTTTTGTCCATCCATATTTCCCTCATACATTTCATATATCCCCTCTCCTTAGGTCTGCTGTTGTAGTAGCATTCCATCAATTCCAGGTTCTCTTGTCTTGTCCATGCATGGTTTGTTCCAGTAGCCCACTTATTGTCAGATTGTCCTGGTTCCCCAACATCTGGCGCAGACCTTGTTAATCCGGGCGACGTCCAAGCCAGCATGACTCTCCTAGTTCACCTCACTCTCATATTCGAGGTAGGCAAGTGAGGTGATAGGGGGTCTTTTGCCCAAGGACCCCTACTGGGAAGGTAGATAGGTACCCACTGGGATTTGAACCCCAGTCTCCCGTATCAAAGGGCGTCGGTATTAACCACTACAGCGCTCTTAACCACTACGCTATCCAGTCACCTATATATATATATATGTATATAGGCCCTGGTACTTCTCCAGCTTCTCATACTCCTTCTTCCTGATGTTGCTGTCACTTGGCACTGCTACATCTATCACCACCGCTGTCTTCTGGTCTAGGTATGGACACATAAGCACCACCCTATACCAAAAACCTATTGATACATCCCCTGAGCTTTCATCCAAAACACATCACACGATCCATTGTCTACAGCCAAGCCCTAAATATAACTGCATTTGCTCTGATCCCTCAGATAAAGACAGACACCTTCAGGATCTCTATCAAGCATTCTTAAAACTGCAGTACCCAGCTGTGGAAGTGAAGAAACTGATTGACAGAGCAAGGTGGGTACCCTGAAGTCAACTACTACAGTAGAAGCCCAAGAAAGAAAACAGAACGCCTCTAGTCATTACCAACAACAAATGTTCCCCCTAAGGCTATGTCTACACTTAGTGTGTCAATTCAAATTGACTGAATTTGAGCTAGTCAATTCAAACTAATAATAATTAGCTTGAATTCAATCATTTTGAGTTGACATGGCCACACTAGAAACTCCTATTTGAACTAGCATGTCCATGAACTGGACTTGCTAATTTGAACTGGAGGAGGGGCACCATGGGAGCTGGGGCAACATGGCCTCCAAAAGAGGCCATGCCAGCACCCAATCTCCTGCTGGGCTCCAGCCCTCTGAGTCCGGCACAAAGAAAAGCATCCCCTGCCCAGCTCTAGCCCCACCGCGACTAGAGCTTGGCAGGGGATGCTTTCCCCCATGCCAGGCTCAGAAGGCTGGAGCCCGGCAGAGGATGTTTTCCCTGGGCACTCTGCTACACACAGTGCAGCGAGTTGGGGGAGAAAAGATACCCCTGGCCCTGTGCTGTCAGTGGGGGCTGGGAGAATCCTTTCTCCCCCAGTTCCATTGCGCTGTCAGCGCCGGGTGGGGGGAATTCCCCATCTGCGCTGACAGTGCAGTAGGCAGGGAAGAGGGAACCCCCACACGCTGCTGCTCTTCCCCTGGCTGTGCGTGGGAATGGGACCCCTGTGTGTGGATAAAGCCCCACTGGCCATGTGTGGGGAACCAACCCCCACATGCAGCTGGGCTCCTCCTGTCCATGTGCAGGGAAGGGACCCCTGTGCTCAGCTGAGCTCCCCCTTTCTATGAACAGGGAAGGGACCTGTGCACGCTGCAGGAGCCCCACTGGCTGTGTGGGGGAAGGGAGCCCCACGTGTGCTGATTGAACCCTGCTGTCCTCAGTTCTAAGTGTAGACGTACCCTAAGACAGGGGTGCCCAAGATTTTCGGACATGGGGTCGCAGAGCCTGATTGTTGTGGGTCTGCGGGCCCCAAAATTCCAAAACCAGTTCTTTTTGCACTATACACAATATACAGTTATAAATTTTCAGTATATTATTGCAACAAAAATGCATACCTAATTTTAACTGTGTGACATACGCACCTGGGATCTCCCAGCAATCATTTGAAGATATCTTGGCTCATAGCTGCAAGTTGCGAGTCGTAGCACCAAGTGAAGATGTTCATCTGTGTGCCTTGTCTGCCATTTTGACTTATTGAGGTTAATGATTGAGAAATTCTTCTCACAGATCTATGTAGTTCCAAAAAGAGATGCCATACAATGGCCATGCTTATGCAGGGCTGGGTACATTTGAGCTGGAAGTTCTGAGTAGAACTGGTCAAGGTGAAGGTCACGAGAAGAAGACTTCAAGTCTGTGCACTCCGGCAATGAGCTCCATCTGCATATTTATGGGTACAGTTTCAGGTTCAGAGGAAAAGAGATCAGGAAAAATTTGCCACATCTTGTTCATGGGAGTGGAAGTCTACAAATCTTCTGCAGACTTGCATCTTGCAAACTTTGTCTCATGCTGGTGTACTTCTCAGATCTCAGTGAGTATGTCTACACAGTAACTGTTATTTTGAAATAACCCATTTCGAAATAACTCATTGGCTGTGTCAACACAGCATTCTTCTTTCGAAACAACGAGATTGTTTCAAAATAAGAAACGCCATGGCCACACGACGCATGGCCATTTCGAAACAAGCAAACCTCTTGTTTTGAAATGGCAGCCATCCTTTCGAAACGGCTTAAACCCCATCCGTTTTGAAAGGACGGTTATTTCGAAACTGTTGGTTTCAAAATAACGATGTTAGGACATGTTATTTCAAAACAATTGTTTCAAAATAACTATGGACCAGGGTGATGAGGAAGAGCCCGGCGCCCCCTTCTCCCACCGCGGGGCTTGTCCGGAGCCCCGCCGCAGGGAGCCCGGCACCCCCTTCCCCTGCCACAGGGCTTGTCCCAACATCTGGGATTCTGGATTGAATTCTTTATTCTTCCCAACACCTAGGCTGTTGATGAAAGAATATAGGACTTGAGGAACCTCCACAACCCCAGCTGAAGGGGGGGGGTAAACATCTACATATGTCCATTCTTCTCTTTAATATAAGCACCTTTCTTGTGAAGATGTATGGCATTTGACTAAAGAGAAGTAAGTCTACTTAGGAGATATCAAGAGCAGCGGCGGGAGAAGGGGGTGCTGGGCTCCCTGCGGCAGGGCTTGGGACAAGTCCCACGGCGGGGAAAGCCGCGCTAGACCCTTGTCAGCTGGGGAAGCCTCTAGCCCCAGGGGGCTGTCTGGAGCCACTGCAGGGGCTCCTGCCAACCCGCCCAGGTTAGGGGCACCCCTAGCAGGTGGGGGTCTAGCAGCTGCCACCCAGGGCTGGGGGATCCCTGCCCTTCGGGGCTTTTTCCCCTGCCTGGCTCTCCGGGTGAGAGCCAGGCAGGGGATTCAGTGGCAACATGGTCCGCAGGGGGGCCATGTTGCCACACCTCCCATGGTGCCCTGACGCAGAACCAAAATAGCATGCCCACAGTGTGGACATGCTATTTCGATTCCCGCTTTTTGCTTATTTCACGGACGGTGTTTTTTTATTTCAAAATAATGCGTTATTTCAAAGCAAGCCCTCTGTGTGTGAACATAGCCATTTTGAAATAAAATCCTTGTTTCAAAATAAGTTAATTCGAATTAACAGTTTGTTAATTCGAATTAAGGGAAAGCCTGCTTTCAAAATGGCTGTTATTTTGAAATACCCATTCGGACGTGTCTGAACACCATTGTTTCGAAACAACCATTTTGAAACAACAGCTATTTTAACTTCCTGCTAGGTTTAATGGTTTCGAAACAATGGCCGTTATTTCAAAACAATGGGTCCCGTTGTTTCAAAATAATGGTACGTTGTGTGGACATGAGAAATTTCATTTCAAAACAACAGCTGTTGTTTCGAAATAAAACTCACGTCTGAATGCAGCCAGTGACCTTAACATGATGCCCTCATCCTCTTCCTCAGCGAGCTCCTTATGTGCTGGAAAGTGGACTATGTAGGCTTCTCTTAGCTGTTTTGGAAGGAGTTTTAGCTTTCTTTTAAATGCTTTCATGTGGTCAAATAGAGTAGACATGAACTTCCACCATTCCTGGAGCTTCAGATTCAATTCATTAAAATGACCCATGATATCAGCTAAAAACGCAGTCACACAGCCACTTGATGTCCACTAGTTGCAGCAAGTCACGCCCTTTTGTTGACATGAATTCCTTGATTTCTTTGTGAAGACTAAAAGAGCGCTTCAAGGTTGCAGCTTTGCTGAGCCATCAAACTGTGGCAAAGTACACTACACCTTCATATTGTGCTTCTTGAATTGGCAATAGTTCAATCCACTGGACTTTATGCAGTCCACGCATTTGACCACGGTGTCCATAATGTTATCAACTTGAGGACATGAGCTATGAGAGCTTTTTGGTGGATAATTCACTGTTAATGGATTAATTCAGATCCACCATTTTCTATCACTTTTTTTTTTCTTTTCCAAGAACGCAACAATGCCCAAGTTTGCTCCTGTCATGGACAGTGCACCATCAGTTGCAACCCCAACTAGAGATGACCATTGCAAGCCACTTTCATCCATTGCACTGCATACTGCTTCAGACATGTTACAGCCTCTCATGCGATCCTTCAGGCTCACCAGAGCAAGTAGTTCTTCGGTGATCTTGAAGTCTTCTGAAATGCCACGAAGGAAGATAAGAAGCTGCAATGTGTAACTGATGTTGGTGCTCTCATTCAAAGCTAGTGAAATTGTCACAAATTTCCATGCATTTGCAAGAAATTGATCGCATAGGTCACTGCCTATCTCTTCCACTCTATGCAATATTGTCATTCAAGATGGGCTGAAATCATGAAATGCCACTTTTTTTTTTTCTGGGGACACAATATTTGCCACCTTCAATATGCAGTCTTTGATATACTCACCATCAGAGAATGGTTTGCCCCACTTAGCGATTTCATGAGCCACAACATAGCTGGCATGGACAGCAGCTTTACTTTCAGTCACTTTCTTGAAGATGGACTGTTGAGCTATAAGTCCTTTATGCAAAGTCTTTATTTTTGCTTCCTTTGGTTACCAGCGAATTGATCATATCTTGTGGTTCATCTTGTAATGGTGCTTCAAGCTGTACTCTTTAATCACTGCTATTTCTTTCTGGCAAATTAAACATAGAGGTTTTCTGTCTTGCTCAATGACAAAGCACTCGTGTCCACTTGTCTTGAACCATGCAATTTTCTTCCTTAATATAGCATTTTTTGCTCACTGCTGACATGGTCACAAAAGGATTTGATTTTGAATGGCAACTACAACTTCAACCTGTGCACATGTAAGGGGATCATTTTTGGGCCACTGCTTGACTTGACTAGTTTACCTTGAATGAACCCAGGTTCTAGGACAAGGCTGTGCTTGCTTGTCCTTTCCTGGTTGCATACTGCCAAACCCTACAAGGCCACAGCATAGGAGATCCATATTCCATTCTGATTGACTGTAACCTAGACTCAGAGCCAGAACTGGTTCCTGTTACTTCCCTCAAGTGACAGAAGCTGTGAGCTAAGCTACTGCTTCCTCACTACAGTGGCTAGGGATGGATCCAGTTCCCTCTGCTCTGTGCCACTGCTTTCCCCCAAATCTCAAACCCCTGTCCTCACATCCCTGGCCCTAAGCCACCACTTTCCCTGAGTCCCGACACCTTCCCTCACAGCCCTGGCCCTGCACCACTGCTTTCCTTGAGTCCTGGCCCTTCCTTCACACCCCTGCTTTTCCTGAGTCCCAGACCTTCTCCCTGAGTCATAGAATCATGGGGTTGGAAGGGACCTCATGAAGTCATCAAATCCAACCCCCTGCTAAAAGCAGGACCACTCTGACTAACTCATCCCAGCGAGGGTTTTGTCTAACTGGGCCTTAAATGTTTCTAAAGATGAAGATTCCACCACGTCCCTAGGTAATTCATTCCAATGCTTTACTACCCTCCTAGTAAGAAAGACTTTCCTAATATCCAACCTTGACCACCCAGCTGCATCTTGAAACCATTGTTCCTTCTTCTGTCCTCTCTTACTACTGAGAACAGCCTAGCTCCCTCCTCTTTGGAGAACCCCTTCAAGTAGTTGAAGGCTCCCATCAAATCCCCCCTCAGTCTTCTCTTCTGTAGACTAAATAAGCCCAGGTCCTTCAGTCTCTCCTTGTAAGTCATGTGCCCCATGACTTTGACTTTTGGGTTCATTTCCCTCCACTGCACTCTTTCTAATTTGTCAACATCCTTTTTTGTAGTGCAGAGCCCAAAACTGGACACAGTATTCCAGATGTGGCCTCACCAGAGCCAAATAGAGGGGAATAATCACATCCCTCGATCTGCCGGCAACACTCCTACTGATGCAGTCCAGTATGCCATCCAGCCTTTTTGGCAACAAAAGCACATTATTAACTCATATCCAGCTTCCCATCCACCATTACCTCCAGGTCCTTTTCTCCAGTGCTGCTATTTAGCAGTTTGGTCCCCAGTCTGTAGCAGTACATGGGATTTTTCCATCCTAAGTGCTGGCCTTTGAACTTTTCTTTGTTGAACCTCATGAGATTTCATTTGGCCCTGTGCTCCAATTTTATTTGGCTCAGTGATCCAAGTCTAGATCTCCCTGAATCCTATCCTTGCCCTCCAGGATGTTTACCATTTCCCCCCACCTTGGTGTCATCTGCAAATTTACTAAGTATACAATCCACCCCATCATCCAGATCGTTAACGAAGATGTTGAAAAGAACCGGCCGCAGGACCAACCCCTGGAGCACTCCACTCTTTACTGGTTGCCAGCTAGACATTGAGTGATTGATCCCTACCTCCTGAGCCCGATGATCTAGCCAGCTTTCTATTCACCTTAGGGTGATTTATCTAAACCATACTTCCTTGGCTTTCTGACAAGAATGCTGTGGGAAACAGTATCAAAAGCTTTGCTAAAGTTGAGGTATATCACATTGACAGCTATTCCCACGTCCAGGTATACAGTCATCTTATCACAGAAGGCAATCAAATTTGGTCAAGCATGATTTGCCCTTGATGAATCCATACTGACTGTTCCTGATCACTTTATTTTCCTCCAGGTGTTTCATAATGGATTCTTTGAGGACCCACTCCATGATTTTTCCAGGGATTGAGGTGAAGCTGATTGGTCTGTAGTTCCTTGGGTCCTCCTTTTTCTCTGCCTTGAAGATAGGCACTATACTGGCTTTTTTCCAATCATCTGGGACCTCACCTGGTCGCCAAGAGTTTTCAGAGATGATATGTAAAATGAGATGACCAGAACTTCATACAGCACTGATATAGATGCATTGTGGTTTTTTTTATAGTGGCCTAACATTTTCTGTTTTATCTGTCCCTTTCCTGAGAGTTCTCAATGTGCCCTTTCCCTGTAGGCTGCCTGACTGTCCTCCAATCCTCCCCTCACCCAGGGCTCCCTTACCTGGCTGCCAAAGTGGAGTGGCTATGGTACACAGCATTCTCAGGGCAGGAGTTTAAAAACTACCAGCCTGGGGGAAGCTCCCTGCCAGCCAGAAGACTGTGTCTTCCAGTTGGGTAGGGGCCACAGCCAGCAATGTTCCCTGTGTGGGTGTGCAATGGGGGCTGCGCATCCATGCAACCTACAGGGAGTATTGCCTACAACCCCCAAGTCAGACCTCTACAGCACATCCTCAGGGAGGTAAATATAAAGTGACATTGACAAATACATATGTGAAATATTTTTCTTAAACTTTAAAAAATAACATTCATCTATTTCATATATTTTTCCCATGTCCTCTTCACATCATTCTGAAAGGCCTGTAATTTATTGCAGTAGCAGGTTTGAGGTTTTGAATTAAAAAAATCTCAAGGTACAGAAATCACCTTGAGCCAGTCCTTCTAGCCTGGGTAATTTTTTTTCACTTCAGTGATCCTTTTATGGCTAGGTAACTAGGAATAATTTATAAAGCAACCTTCCACCTTAGCTTTTGCCATGAGAGTAAATATCAAATATGACCAGCTTCATCAAGTCTATTTATTACAGTGCCATGAACAACATTGCCAATTTCATATTCAGCACCTTCTGAGAGTTTATTTAAAGCCTTCCTTTTGAGGAAGAACAAGAAAAATCTATTGTGACAACCAGTTTCTGTTCTGTTCAGCTAAGCAATAACCTTTGAGTATTCATGAGAAATATCAATAAGATGTCAGGTGGGCCACTGAATACAAACTTTTTAATTTCAAGGGGGATTTCTTCATTGTGGGGGGAAAGTGGAAAATTACTCTTGAACTTATTACACTAGTATGTGCTTAAATGTTTGTGAAACAATAGGTGTGGGTGCTTCAATATTTTAAAGTAAAACTTTTTGCCTGTTTCTCCTCTGCCTCCAGAGACTTCAGTGTGAGAACTGATAGTATAAAAATAAAAAGGTAAGAATGACTGTAGCAGGTCAGATCAATGATCTATCAAGCCTAGTATCCTATTCTTCTCACAAGGGCCAAGGCCGGGGGCTTCAGAAAGAATGAACCAAAGAGCTAATCAAGTGATCCATCCTGTCACCTATCCCCAGTTTCTGGCAAACAGAGGTCAGGGACAACTCAGAGTATGGTTCTGCATCAGTGCCCATCCTGGCTAATAACCACTGATAGAGCTATCTTCCATCAACTTACCTAGTGTGTAAGAGAGAGAAGAATCAGGCCGACTTGTCCTGATTCAGGGAAGATACATAAGCAGATGTCTGGACTTATGGACACATGTTTACACACTTTTTCTAAATGGATGCCACTATTTATATGATCTACTTGACTGAAAACTGCCTCATTAAGATTTAGCAAGATGACTGTGGCTCTGCCTTGTGAGTGTCTAGCTTTCTTGCCATGGTACAAACTAGTTATCCACCAACACTTCCTTCCTATTAGATTCTCCCTCCTATTAGAGGTGTCAGGAATTCACTGATGTGGCTGCCAGATGTCAAAGTTCATCTGAAAAATTATCACTATCACATCTTGGAGGTGGCTCACCTTGAATGAGATACTATGTCACAAGCTTTCTTGTTAAACAGGCTCTATACAGTAGTTTCCATAGAAACAAACTTAAATCTTTCCTCTAATATAATCTCAGATCTCTACAGACCTGCAAAATATGCCATTAATAGTCAAGCCATTTTTACGCTGTCAGAGAGGATGCCACACTTGTTACTCAAGTTTCTCGTGTGGTAAAAGGCACAAAAACCTCAGCTAACATTGCATATCACAAAATTACATTGTTGCCATCCTGATCTTTCCTAAAGGTCCCTTCTCTGCAGTGCTCAGCTATATGAACAACTTTTCCAAATCTATGGAATCACAGTGTAAAACAAATGATAAATGATTTTGATAGAATTCATCTCTCTTCTAGTGCAGAAATGTCTCACATGTGCACTTACTCAGATTCTGTAAAGTCTACTTTTAAATATTCCTGATAGATGGGTTTCCCATTACTTCACTTGGAAAGCTGTTCCACATAGTAAAAAGAAAGACACAAACAAAAACACCAAACACCAAAAAAGAGTTTTAGATTTTTCCCAGATATTCAAGGTAATATTGCCCTGTCTTAAATTTCTTCCCACTCAGGAACTCCATATTATGAATAAAGATATTTAAGAAGACCACACTGACAGATTTGTAGATGTCTCACATATGCACCTAACTCAGATTCTGTCAAGTCTTGTTTTAAATATTCCTGATAGATGGGTCTCCCATTACTTCACTTGGAAAGCTGTTCCACATAGTAAAAAGAAACAAACAAGCAAAAACATGAAAGACTGAAAAAGATTTTTAGATTTTTCCCAAATATTCAATGTAATATTTCTGTGTCTTAAATTTTGTCCCAGTCAGGAACCCCATATTCTTCTATATTATGAATAAAGATATTGAAGAAGGCCGCACTATGACAGATTTGTGTCACGGATTGATGTGATCTGATCTACATCCCAGTTTTCAAACAATCTCTTGGAGGAATCCCTGCACTGTGCCCATGTGACACGCTGCACCCTACATACGCTCCTGTGGTGTGATCTGTGTATGATTCATATTCACTTTTACAATGTAATTGACTGTGATCTAAATGCAAAGTATGTAGTGTAAGGGTTGTTTTTTTTTTTTTTTTTTTGAATAGTTATGACATACTGAATATTACTGGTATGGTAGCATGTTTCTTGCAACATCGTACCTATGTACAGATATGAAACTCTGCAGTGTCATAATCTCATTTGTGTGTCTCACATGGCTTGAATGGATGCAGACAAACACAGAGCTGTAGAGCCATACCCGAGAGAGGCATGCATACAGGAATAAAGGACTGGCCTAAAAGATCTTTGAGTACCTTGGCTCAAGAGGAAAAGATCATGCCCAGAAGCACAGCCCAGCTGCTCAGCAACATGGATAAGGAGGCCCTGAGGGTTAGGGATAGTCAGACTCCAGTGGGGAAAGGGCGCAGGGGGAAGGCTGAGGAGATGGAGAGGGGCTGGTGGTGAAGGGAGTGGAGTGGGGCACTGGGGACAAGGGGACTGCATGGGGTTTGGAATGTATGGAGGGGGCTGGAGGATGAAGGGGGTGAAGTGAAGATGGGGGAGCTGGAGGTTGGGAGGTTAGGAGGGCTGGAATGGTGACATGGGAGCAGGGAGCTTAGGGAATGGGGATTGAGGAAGACATGGGGAAGAATGGTCTGATGTGGGCAGGCATTTGGAGGCAGTAGCTGGGGTTGGGGAGGCAGGCATTTGTGGAGTAGTAGCTGGGGTGAGGGGCATTAAGTGGGGTGGAGGCAGGTATTTGTGGGGCAGTAGCTGGGGTTCATGAAGGGGGCTGTGACCTGTGTGAGGGGGGCCTGGAAATTTAGGAGGGTTCTGGGGCTTGCCAAATTATACTTTAAACCCTGATCACCTGATCCCAAGGGATATTGAAGAAACTTCTTAACAGAAAGAGGCACTTTTGTCTGGGATGCTCCCCTGTAATCTTGCTCCCAAGTAACACCAAAGACTGGCACCTACCCACAAGGAGGGAGAGTCTGAAGGCAAGGCATGTTGCAGACAAGCTGTGTGGTGAGATGAATTATAGAGCAGAATAGTGACATTATCTTATAATACGAGTTATTTTTTCCCAATTGTGACTATCTCCTTGACTTAATGATCCTTTTGATTTATATTACTGACTTAAAATCTTATTAAAGTCAGAAAACAAAGAAATAGGTTTATTATCTAAAGCAGTGCATGTGGATTGAATATGTGCAGAGAACTCACTTGGAGTGACAGAGCTGATGTGTATCAATTTCTTTAATAAATTGACAGACAAGTATAAATGAGCTCACAATGTGCAGTGTGCTTGCACTGAACATTGCAAGACAGTCATTTCCATGGTTGCATCTGGGTCTGGGGGTGTTTGTTGGGGGAGTCTATCCCATGAATATGTAGCTGGAGGGCTCCTCCACTGGGTGAGGGAATGATTAAACACAGGAGACTGTGTATGAGAGGATCCAGGAGTGGGGGTTCACACAGCAAAGCAGGGTAAGTCCTAAAACAGTAATGGAGAATTGGGGTGACTCAGCTGCACACCAGTTCAGATTGCAGGAGGGGAATATCACAGTTCACTCTTTCTTAAGGGTAGACCAATGAGCCTCTGGACTCCAGCGCTCCTCTTGCAAACTGTGAGCTCTGCTCAGTGAAGCCAACTGAGAGATTATCTTGCTCAGGACTTTTTGCCATCTTCACAGATCAATGCACCTCAGCATGTGTTTGTGGTGACTCCAGACAGCCTTATCAAAATGAAGAGGCTTAATTAGTCAGCTGGAATACACCACTGGGAAGTTCTTAGCTTTGCATAGGAAGCAAAAATGAAGACAGGTTTCAGATAGCTTAAATTCAGGGCTCTACCCAGCCACACAGCTGCAGAATCTATTTTGGTGTATGTGTAACCCAGAGGCCTACCTAAAAAAGCTCTCTCTTTTAGGGATCTCTTGAGGCTGGGTTATGTTGCTGGGCAGATTTGGCTGCCCAGGACCAGAAGCTTCTAGACATTGAGTAAGTGGTTGCATTGAGTATGCTCCACTAGGTTTTCTACTGGTTTTGTGGTCAGATGCCAGAAAGTAGCAGCTACAGAGTTGATCCTGGGTCTCCAGATGCTTCTCTATAAGTTTTTTTTTTTTCTTCTTTGAGGCACTGGAAAAGGGCAATTGAATGAATTCTAGCCCACCCAAAGGTTACATATGAACTTTGTGCACTTTCTGGGTATGTCTATGCACATCTTTTAAATCAAAATTACACTGGTTATTTCGATTTAAAAATGTTTATGTCCACACAATGTTTCCTTATTTTGAAATAAGGAAAATCATTTTGATCTAATAAAACCTAGTTTGAGATGGAAATGACAGTTATTTTGAAACTGTGGTTTTGAAATAACCCCGTGTGGCTCCGTATTATTGATACGGCACACATATCAATATAACAGCTGACCCTCCTCACAGGATGCATGGCACCCTAGAAGGAAGTCCCACCTCCCCTCAGCACCCTGGCCAGGGAGCCGATCAGCACCCTGGCCAGGGAGGGAGGGGAGGTGCAGAGGGGCCAGGGGTGCCCATCCCCACCTACAGCTGCCAGGGTGATGGGTCGGGGAGCCAGCAAGCCCTGCAAGCTGGGCTTGCCAGCTGCTGGCTGGGCAGCGGGTGGGGGAGCCGGTGAGCCCCCCTTGCAGGGCTTGCCGGCTGCTGGCCAGGCATCGGGTCAGGGAGCCGGCGAGTCCCCCTTGCAGGGCATGCCAGCTCCCAGCCGGGTGATGGGTGGGGGAGCCAGCGAGCTCCCCTTGCGGGGTTTGCTGGGTGCTGGCGGGGTGAGAGAGACCGGAGCCCAATCTATGTGCTGGCCTGCTCTGCCCCCAGCGTGGCACCACAGCCACTCCTAGGTAAGTAGGGCCTCATTTGCTTATGGGTGGAGCCAGCCCTGCCCTTCACTATCTGACATAGCTCCTCCCACTGACTTGCTATTTATTAGTTTTACCTTATGTTCCTTCAGTCAGTTTTCAGTCCACATTAGTGCATGGTATTGGAATAAGTGCTAGAGATCCTCTGAATAGTATGATAAAGGAGGCTCTTGAATTGTTCTTCTTGCTTCCTAATAAAGTTAGTTGAAGACTGGCTTTGGACCAATGTGCACATCTTGCACTATAGCTTCTCACCAGTAAAGCACAAAGATGCCATATAAAAACAATAATTTTTTCCAATCTAATCTGAATTAATTTGAGAGTAAGATCTTGTGAAACCTTAAAGCTGGGAGTGTTTTTTAATCTCTGCTCTTCAGAGCTGATTTAATTTGACCTTTAACTTATTTTTTTTTTTCCTCTCTGGTCTAGCATCTTCAGCACTTTTTGTTTTTGGTGCAGGCTTATTTATTCCACTGGCCAAGATGTTAGGGCTGTAGAAATGAGCTGTAGAAATGGATCATGGTTTCATTTGGATTTAGTTTTTGGACTTCCTATGCTTTGCAGGAGAAGGAATATCTGAGGCTTTCATTGAGATGACACCAGAAACTGATTTTGTGTGTGTGTGTGTGTGTGTGCGCGCACGCGCGCGCGCTCGTGCATGCACGCTTTTTATTTTTATTCAGTTACACTTAGGATCACCCAATCAAAGTTCAGAGACCTACAGTGCTAGGCGCTGCACAAACAAATAAAGAAGATGGTTCCAGCCCCAGCGAGCTTATGCATCAGCTCGGACACAGGTGGTGGCTATGTTACTGGAAAATTTGTTTGCTCTGTTCAGGTGAGCTAACATGAGAGGCAGGTAACTTTCCAGAAGGCTTGTCCCCACCACAACCATCTCTCACATTGACACCCCTGCCTACTGACTGTAGCCTCAACACACTCGAAGTGGGTGTAAACTGTTGAACTACAAGGATTTTATTCAATAAGGGAAGGGGAGATGGTGTGCTTGTATTAATATTAAACAGATTAAAGCATAACCAACATTTAAATAGACACAAAGGTAAGTGATGTTGGAACCCAAGTGACAACAAACATATACGACATAGGACCCTATTGTTCAAGAGCCCAAGATACCAGTGTATAACAACACCTTAAGCCAGATGAATCTAAGGGTGCATAGGTTCTAAGGGTGCATAGAAATATTACAGGGCACCTTTAATTGAACCCATGTGGATTCAACGATTTTAAATAAACTTCAGGTCAAAGACCCAAATACACAGGTAAGTATTAAACTCAGAACTAATTATACCCTTGTTCTTGTGTTATGGGTTACCTTCATCTATCCCCATGAGGATTCCCAGGAGCTCAGTCTCCTCAAGGTAAGTACCTTGCCTTACCTATGATAAATTGCCACCATACAATCCTGGTAAACCGGGGGATTGCCAATCACTCTGGTCTCCCAAGGTAAGTACCTTATTACACCACCCTTACCTATAAGCACACCCAGATGAGTTGATCCCACTGGGGATCCAATCCCTGTAAACCCAGTATAGTTACAGTTGTTCTTCAGCCCGAATGGCCGTAGAACCGATAACCCACATGGTGAATCCCTCGGGGTCCCGGCTCAGGTGATCCTAACTTGGAATCATCTGCTTCAGATCCAGACGGACCCTGGGTCCTTTGATCATCAGTCCATTCACCCTCAGACAAAGTCCTTTAGGCAGGGCAGCTTCCTTTCAGTGTCCAGACTCCTGCCTTCTTCAGGGGCTTCTGTAGAGTTGTGGCACATCCTCTTCGCAAGGAGGGGAAAAATCCTCTTCAGCCTCTCTGACTCACGAATCAGTCTCTGAGACTCTGATTCTCAACCAGGCTCTCAGGCGGGCTTCAGTCCTGATTCGCAGTCAGAGGCTGGTTAGAGTTTCAGGTCCTTCTTCTGAGAGGAGCAATCCCCTCACGGAGTCTCTCGCCCTTGCAGAGCACAGCAGAAGTCCCTGTTCCCTCGGCAGGAACCCTTATAAGTACGGGGGTCTCAGCCAATCACTGAGCCTTCTTGCACGCCCCTTTTTCGCGCACTTTCCTGTTTTCCATAGGCTAGCACAGGGAAGGTTCTGGAAGAGCCCCTGACGGGCAGCTGCCATGCTCTGTCTCTAGGCGGACTCCTGAGTGTTGGCAGTCTGCCAAGACTCTAAGATGTTACATTATGTACCCTATATTCACAAACTAAGTTAACCTAAACTAAGCTATTACACTAAACTGTATCATCTGCAGCTAGGGAGCAGCGTGATCAAACTTCCACAGCATATGAGAACAAATCAAATAACATAAACATGTTCAAAACAGATAAAGAGTAGGTTATCCCGAATCAGCTTTTGTCAGCCATGTAATAAACCCATGACACTTCTATTTTTGGAGATATTCACAGAGGAAAGGCTGTGTATGAACCTTCAGAAATTTTCTCCATCAGCTGAGACAGGCAAATGGAGATGTTAGGACTTTAAAGGATGACATGATAAAACACAAATGTGAGCTTGCCACTTGCTTAACCAGTACAAGATGATTGTAGGCAATGGCAGGATCCCTATTTTTGGGTGCATGAAATGTCTGTCTATTTCTAATGGGCCATCACTATGGTATTTGAGAACTGCTTATGCTTCATTATTTCCGGTGATGTCAATTCCAGGGAGTCTTAACTCCTGCAAGTGAGATTGCCTTATTCACCATACAAGTCCATTTTACTAACTGATTGCTTTTGCTCCCACAAACTCTGAAACATCTAACCAGCTTTTCCTTCCTTTGGCATCAAGACTCTGTACCTTGTACTAAGCCTGTGAATAATCCTCCAGCTACTGAGTCTATGAATAGCTTCTTTATTCCATGCATATTGTTACCTGAAGAGTATTTATAGACTATGTTATTATCTTCCCTTTCTCAGATCCTTCAGTTTGTGTTCACCTCGGCATTAAGCTCGAAGAATACTAGTCAAACCAAAGGTCTCCTGAGCCAATGACTCATCAGACTGACACAGTTAAGGCTCATCAATTTCATGACGAGCAGCACACAAGGGCGTGATATGCCCAGTGTCATGTCTAACTGCCTTAGGATTGTAGTTAAGCACCTTTAACTGCTCAGTTACTTCACCTCACTGGTCACAACTGCTTTCCCTGATTTCAGATCCATGAATGTTCAAATATTTTTCTAAAAACAAGCCCTCTGATTAACTCCTTGCATAAGTCAATAATTAACTAAGCACTATTTAGTGATAAGTTATGAATGACAAAACCATGTAACTCCTTCATTAACTAATATAAAAACTTGAAGGTTACTAACATGTGCATAAGTTAAAAATATTAATAATGGTTTAAAATTTGGGTACTAGATTGCTGGCTAATATAAATCAACATAGCTGCATCAGTCAATGGAACTGTGCTGATTTTGCACTAGCTAAAGTTCTGGTTCTTAGAGTTCACAGAACAGTTTCACAACCCAGCTGTCATGGAGATTATTCTTTGAGCATAGAAATAGACAACTCCTGCATGAATTATTGTTTGGAAGCAAAGAGTACCTGTAGCCAGCCAATTGCAGATCGATAGAGAGGACATTGGGTGAACGTGCAAAGCAGAAAGAGAATCTTAAGGACCTAAATTTAGGTCCATTTGCCATTTTGAGCTGTTTGGAAATGTGAAGATGGTGTGCAATAGAAAACTAAAAAGCAATCCAGGCAAAAATTTCAGCTGATCCAACTGTAACTGTCAAAGTTTTCATTCCTCTGAAGTGAATGAAGCAGGTGCACCCATAACACACACTGCACTGTCGGCAGGTATCCTACTGCACACTTTGCCCTCTTCTTCTGCTACTAGGAGTTCTTGGAAAGTGGAGAGGCTCACAATATAATTTGGGTGCAGGCTCAACATTCCATGGATTTCTGACTGCGTTTTGTGGTATTTTTCAATGGTCCCAGTTTCCTGTACCTCTGCCATCTCTGTCTGAAAGGATGGACCCTGCACTGCTCTCCACTGTTGTCAATGTTCTGAACAACTCACTGTCCACCTCATTGCTGATCCACACAGAGGAATGGGAAGCATGTGCAAACACAGCTTCTTTTGTGCACTTTTATCTTTTTTACTTGCTGTCTAATGCAGCAAAACAAATGACTCCTGTAACTCACTTAACCAAGCTCTTCTCTCCTGCATCTTGCTTTCCAGAGCTAGACGACTGGTGCTGTCTTGAACTCTCTGGAATCAAAAAGAGGCCCTGGCTCCCTATGCCACCTAATAACTCAGTCCATTGCTCCACACTGTCCTTCAACTTAACTTCCTCATCCACAACTTCTTTGCTGGGGTTGAGTCTGGTGTCTGCTGCCTCTGGGCCTGCAACAGTATCCAGAGGTCTCTTGATGGTGGAGGTAAGCATCAGGAAGGATGGATTCCAGTTCCTCATGTAAGCAACAGATCTTAGCTTCACACCGGAATGATGATTTGACTCCCTAGCCTTTCGGCACCCTGACACAGTTTCTTGATTTTTTTTTCTTTTTGTTTGCACAGTGCTGCAGCACATTTCATTCATAGTCCTTTGACCACATATATTGAAGTTCCTTTGGCTAGAGTGGAGCTGGGACTGCACAGCATCGTTTTCTCAAATGCTGATCATATCCAGAAGCTCTGGTCTGACCCACATGGGAGAGAATTTCATGCATGGCACCTCCATTGTCACCTGGGAAGATGAGATGTGAGCTATTCACACTGACCAAGCAGGAAATGGAATTTCAAAAATCCCATCAAGGTTAAAGGCAGATGGCTGCAGGGCAGCAGCATTCACACTGATGGCCAGAATAGTTAGGATGGACTTTGTGAAATGCTTCCTGAAGGCCATCTACCATGGCATAATGGTGGTGTACACATTGACTTTGTTGCTAAAAGTTTGATGCAAAAAGCTCTATGCTTCTCATCAAATAGTTGTATTTTGTTGCAAAATCAGGGGAGTTGAGTAGACAGGGAAGAGAGGGGATTGCAGTGTATTTGCCACTGCTGTTTTGATGCAAGAACCTGACTTAGATCAACAGAAGTCAGTAGTGTAGACCAGGCCTGAGCCACTTCCAGCCTATTTCTCCATGTTCCCTGGTCTACTGATGTCCCATCAATAACTTTCCTTCCAAAGAACACTGACACTCTGATTCTAGTTCCAGCGATCATGATACATCTTTCTTAATTTTAGAAACATTTTAATCTGAAAACTAAAATCAAATAATGGACATGCAGACCCAAACCCATGTCTCTTTGACAAAGGTTGACAGCATATAGGTGAGTTCGAGTCTCATCTTTACCATGGATTTATATGGTTACATAGTGTCTGAAAGCAAATGATCTCCCTGACAAGTGACCACTCTGGGAATGACCTCTCCCTGTCTCCTGCCTCAGAGTGTAGAAAACTATCTCTGCAGAGTCTGCTACCTTCTTGTAGGGTTGGCCTTCAGCAGGTTCTTTGACTTTGCAATCTGTGATCTCTTTCTCTCTCTTGGCTTTGTGTTGCTGACTCATGACTTTTACTCTTTTTAGATCACTTGCCCCTCTTACTTAGTCACCTTGCATGACCTCAGTTCCACTGAGGGCCACTCCTTTAGTTCACTCTTACTGGTGTCTCCCTACTGGCTGGATTTTCAGAGGATATACTGCCCCAAGGAGAACACAAGAAATTATGATGCCTCCCTCTTAGAATTCTGTCTGGGGAGGAAAGTAAATTGTTATATCCCGGGTGCACTGTGTAAATTGCTATAGCCCTTGTCGGACATTTCGCTCATTCTAATGTGAGATTTGGCCTACTATTAAAGCACCATATACCACCACTGTCCTTTCCTTACTGCTCTGATAGTGTTTATGAAATATTTTTGCTTTTAGTCATACTATAAATATCATAAATTGCGTATTAAAGTTATTGTCAAGGTTACAAAGTCAAACAGTTGAAAATTGGTATATACCATGTTTAAACTGTTGCCATTAGAACCATTGTCCATGTACACTAGGAAACAATCTTTACTTAAATGAACTGTGTGTTGTCTGCAAGCCCCCTGCCTTATTCAATGCAAGGAATGGCAGTGTTCAGCAAATGACCTGGCAGTGGAACACCCAAGTGGAGCTGTAGACCCTGATCTTCAATAATAAATAAAATGGGGAGTATCAATGAAACAAGTCACTTTTTAAGGACAATTTAATATTTGCAATAGATGTCTAGTGGGCAGCTTTTTAGCCTGAAATCAGACATTCACAGAAACGTGGGGCTGGGAAGAACAAGAAGTGATAAAGTCCGGCTCCTCCCACCCCATAAGGTGAAGCAGAACCAAGTAAACCTAGACCATCTGTGGTTGTGTTTTGTGTTACTTGTTCTTAAAATCTCCAGTGACAAGGATTCTACAACTTTCCCTAATATTTAATTTAAATCCCCATTGCTGTAGATGAAGACCTTTACTATTACTTTCAGGGAACATGGAGAACAACTGATCATTGTCCTCTTTATAACACCCCTTAACTTATCAGAAGGCTGCTGTCAGGTTCCCTCTCAGTTTTTTTTCCCCTCATGCCTAGTTTTTTAACCTTTTCTTATAGGCTAGGTGTCCTAAAGCTTTGGTCATTTTTGTTGCTCTCCTCTAGACTCTCTCCAGTTTTGTCCAAATCTTTCCCTTTTAAATATAGCTATTGTATTTTGTCCTTCTCTAGTCCTCTGGGACTTTGCCCAGTCTCAAAGATAATTGCTAATGCTCTCAAGGTTGCTTCAGCTAGTTCCTTTAGTACACGAGGATGAATTTATTAGGCATGCAAACTTGAATACTTCTAAGTTATCTAAATATTCTTCGACTTGCTCTTTCCTATTTTGGGGTGAATCCTTTCCTGTTCGTTGTTAATATTAATTGAGTTCAGTGTCTGGTCATCATTAACCCTTTTTAAAAATTGAAAATGAAAGCAAAAAAGGCATTAACCACCTCAGCCCTCTTCATATAATCAATTATTAGTTCTCTTTCTCCACTGAGTAGAAGGTTTACACTTTTCTTCCTTTTTCTCTTGCTCTTAGGGTATGTGTACACTTATACTTTAAATCAAAATAATGAAGGTTATTTTGATTTAAAGTAGTGTCTGTCCCCGCTAGCTTTGCTTATATCAAAATGAGAAGCTCCTTCATTTCAAAATAGGGAATGGTCATTTTGATATATTAAAACCTGCCTTTATATCAAAATGATGGTGAAATCAAAATGATTATTTTGAAATAACAGTGTAGACGTGTTATTTCAATTTACCTATTATTTTGATTTAACACTTTTTGACCTTCTTCCTCCCAGGGTGCCCTCCTCTTTCTATATACTGGGTGGGGGCATGGCCCTTCTTAGGGGCCATCTTGCCACACCTTCCATGGTGCCCCTCTCCTAAATCAAGCTAGCAAGTCCTGTCCATGGAAATGTTAGTTTGATTTGGGTTTCTACTGGGGACATGTTAAATCAATTTAACTTAAATAGATTTAATACCGTATATCATTGTGTATAAGCCAAGAATTTTGTGCCTGAAAATTGGCTTCAAAACAGCTCTCAGCTTATACTTGAGAGAATATGGTAGACAGGGGGTCAGCTTGTGCCCAGATCAACTTATACCCAAGTATATAAGGTAATTGTTATTTTGATTCAATTATATCAATTTAAAGTTAAATTGATTTAACACTCTAAGTGTAGACATAGCCTTAATGTATTGAAAGAACCTCACTTTATTGCCTTTTATATCCCTTGCTAGGTTTAACTCATGTGCCTTAGCTTGATTTTTGTCCTTGCATGCTTGTGCTATTGTTTTGTACTTCTCCTTAGAATTTCACCTGTTTCCATTTTTTCTGGGATCCTTTTGACTTTTTTTCAGGTCATTAAGGAGCTTCTAATGGAGCCATATTGACCTCTTAATATTTTTGCTGTCTTTCCCCTGCCTCAGGATAATTTGCCACTGTGCCTTTAATACTGTCTTTTTGGGAAATTGTCAGCTGTCCTGAGTTTTTTCCCCTTAGTTTTTCTTCTCAAGAACCTTACCTACCTGAGTTTGTTAAAATTCTGTTTGTCAAGAGACCTAGGAACCAGCTTTGATGAAGTGGGAATGTTCTTAATGAATACTGTGTACCTTGGTTCCCCTTATTAATTATTCAAGTACTTAGATGTTGTAAGTTAAAGGTGTGTGACCTTTGTAGCAACCCCTACAAAGCAGTAGGGCTACTTTTAGCTACCCGCATCCCCACAGTAGTCATAGCCCCTCCCTTTGCAGGGTATTGGAGAACAGGGGAGTGGTCAAGTGACCTTCTTGTGACCCAGGCCTCCTAGGATAATTCCTTGAATATGCAAAAATAGGGAAAGGTGCAAAATTTAGAGCCAAACTCTCTAAACCCTGATCAGTGGTGCTCAAGCCAGACTCCCAATCAGCAACAAACCATGTTGCTGATTCCTGACTCCGGTGATCAAGAAGCATAACAAAGCAAAACATCAACTCCTCTGGTTTCCAGCTAGTTGCAAAGTCTCTTAAAGAGGTAGGTTCTCCTGACCCCCAAGGGACAGCCACATTACACAGAACAATATAGGTTGGATCTTACCGTAGATATCACACTGCTAGCCAATCCTTTGGTAACTAAAACTAAAGGTTTAATATAAAAAGAAACAAAATATGAGAGATGTTAAAGTGTTGATGAGAATCAGATACATCCAGAGATTAAGAGTTCATGTGAAGCAAGTCCTTGGAAGAATTTGGAGTTTGCTGGCTTGTTTGGTTCCTCTGGTAGACACCCAGCACCTGAGTAGGTCTCAGTCCTTTGTTCAGTTGCAAATGAATAGGTCCAGAGATAGGCATTAGCTGCAGACTGTGAACAAAACGGAGCTGGTGTTGCTGCCTTTTATCACCTCTGGTCTTCCCCATGCTATGTGGAGTTTTTTCAAATCAAAATGGAATTGAGTCACATGGTCAGTCTGGATGACCCCCAGCAGTGCCCTCCCCCCAAGCCCTTACCTGGGCTGTTTGCAGCCTGGCTGACACAAACTGCTCCACTCTGCAGGGGGAGATTCACACACTCCCGGCCTCCCCCAGCTCTCTGCTGGCTGGGCTTAAGGTGGAGCCACTTGAACGGTGCGTCCGGTCTGCTCCTGCTATTTTTAGGGGGACCCCTGGAACTCCCTGTTCTAGTGCCTTCCTCTGTTTTTAGGGGGCAGGAATGTTGCCTGCCTAAAAATAGGGGTGGGGCTGGAACTGTGTTCTGGTGCCTTCCCCCTTTCTTTAACCCCTGCCTTTTCCCAGCCTTGCACAACCCATGTGGCTGGGCTGAGCAGGGAGGGAACTTTAACTCCAGGCCTTGGGCATGCTCGCGGCGCACTTTGGGTGTTCCCGTGGCACACCAGTGTGCCCCAGCACACTGGTTGGGAACCACTGTTTTAAACTATGGGTTATATCAGCATTCCTTTTTTGTGAAGAAAGGCTGCAGGGCACCTAGTGTCCATCTGAGACACATGGGCAACGTCTACACTAGCAAATTAGTCTGAACTGAAGAGGCTTTATCTGGACTAATTTAGTCCCTGTCTACCCTAAGCATTGTGCCTAGTTCAAACTAAAAAAAATTTAATTTGCGGGTTACTCTACTGACTTTTCCTGCTGCTGATTCTTCAGGTCTGTTGTCGGACAGGGCCTTCTGCAACTGCTACTGTCACTTTCTTCTTCTGGTCTCTCCCTTCTCTGCTTTGTTCACATCTACTCTTCACCTAACTTTTTCTCTCTTTCTCTCTCTTTTCCTTCTGCTGCTGCTGGCACGCTGCCTTTTGTACTGCCCTCCCAGAACTTTCCAGATGCTTTTGCTAATATCTTTGTCATATCTTTACTGCACAAGTTCACTGCCACTTCTATTTTTAACCTGCAGCCCTATGACCTGCTCACCTTTGCCCTACTTTGGTTTTCCTGCCAATTCTGTCTTTTACTTTAGCTGACCTTTCCCCTACTTTTGAAGTACCATGTGACCTGTAGCTTCTATTAGTGGAGTGACTCTTGCTTATTCAAAATGGAGGTCAGGAAATACGAAATGGGGTCTAAGGAATTTCTCTAGTATAAGTGGGCGGATGAAAATAATTAGCATCCCAACAGGTGGAAGACAATAACCAGGAGAGCTTTTACCTGAGGACAGTTATCCAAACTGCTTTTCCTTGTAAATCTGGATAATGATGTCCTTAGTGGAGATTACATTAACCCCCCCTTTCACTTTAAACATTACACTATTCATTTTGTGGCCTTGTGTGTGGATGATGAAAGTTACTGGCTCAGCCTCTGACTTGTTCTGGAGCAGCATGAAAGAGTGCATGAATCTGATTCACATTGGTAGTAAATGTGGGAAAGATCATTTTCTGTTAATTTGTCAAAATGCATTTGCCATAGTTTATACAGTGTTTGCTGTTGACCTGTCCCCATGAGAGGAAAGAGCTGACCACTGCTCCCTATTAAAACTTGGAACTGAGAGCCAAAATACATTTTGTGAAGGCTTTGACAATCAGTCAATATGATTATCAAAACCCCTGTAAATAATGTCATAGAGAGAAATCACAGGGGAAACATCCTGTTGGACTACAAGTAAATATAAAAACCATACAGCTAGCCAGCTAGCATTTGTTTATGAACTGACCCTTACAAGAAAGAGAATTTCTAAGATATGTTCATTATGTGTTTGGCTCCTCAAAGTCAGGCTATTTCTGAGCCCCCCTGAACTTTGGTAGTTAACACAACTGGATGAACACTGGCTTGCCTTACACCTAGTGCAGTGTGGTACAGAGAATTTTTTTCTTTTTTTTCGGACTTGTATGGGTTTCCTCCAAACAGTGTTTTATTTGCTAGAACATAAACATTAAAAGCATTTCCTAAACATAAAGATGACGGATGTATTTCACTCTGGACTATTATAAGATCCCCCTAAATCTTTTTCCTGGGTCTATTGTGGAGGGTTTTTCTTTTACAACCATAGCCAGGGTTTAACTTTAGAACAGATTCTACAACTGTATTTAATGACTGTGCACAAAATGACTGGATGGTGATGAACTTTGTTAAAAAAAAACAAAAACAAAGACCATAAAATCTCAGACATCTCTAGGACTCCTCAGTACATGTTTCAGCAAGCCCTGATATGTGTTTCATGTGGCTTTCATAATCACATTTCTCAATCAAGTGCCCCTTGCAGCATTTAAAGAAAACTTTATGTATTGTTTTTTGGTTTTGTTTTCACACATGGTAATATAGAGAAATCTCACAAATATTAACGTTTTTTGTATAAAATGTTTTTATTTAAAATGAACCATTATAACCTTTTGAAATTGCTAATTAAGGTATGAAAAGCATTACAGACTGAGCCTTCTAGGTCTTTTTGCCATCTTTCACATTTTAGGAGGAGGCAAGAAAGGGGGTGATGGTGGCATTTCTTAAACCCTGTGGGTGGGTGGACAGTAGAGACTTTGTGACACAAAAGCTCACTTGTGGTTCATCACTTCATCTCTGTAACTCTTCTCAGGCCTGGCATAGTCCCTGCATTTCACACACACTTGTCGTGTTTTCTCCCCAAAAGATAGCATGTCATATATCATTGGAAGACTATAAAGGGACAGCATGGCTGCCCCCAGAGGAGGCAAAATGGTCATGGGGCAGCTATCCATCAAGGAGGAGCCCAAGGGGTGGGGCAGGAAGTATAAAAGCCAGGCCAGGGAGCTCAGTCCAGCCCTGGCTGCTGAAAAGGAAGGATGGCTCCCTCCTGGCTACTCAGCCCCAGCCATTCATCCTGCAGAGGGAACTCATGCCTATCCACGGACCTCCATCCCAGTACCCGGATGACTGGCTTGGGTCTCCCGTGGCCAGTGCCCCAGGTGAGGAGCCATCTCTGCTTGGGGATGACAGACTGGGGGGACAGCCAGAACCTCAAATGTTTCCCAGAAGGCCCAGACTGCTGTGAACCAGCCTGCCATCTTCGTGTGATTTGGATGAACTGCCTCTCACTCAGCCGGAAGCTAACCTCCCTAGAGGGGCAGGACCTGGAGGAGCTGTCCCTTGTGCCAGACCACATGGAGCTTTCAGAGTTACCCCTGCCAGAAGAGATGGAGGTCATGCCAGAGCTTCCCGACCTACCACCACCAGATGAAATGGAGGGCTTTTGCCCTAATGCCTGAGGCAGGTGGGGGAGGTCAACACCAAAAGAAAATCCAGGGAGGTAGATACAATAGAATTGAATGTCAAAATGGGAAAGTAGGGCAATCAGCTGGGTATCTTAGGTGCCTATACACAAATGCAAGGAGCCTGGGAAACAAGCAGGAGGAATTGGTAGTACTGGCGCAGACAAAGAACTATGACATGATTGGGATAACAGAGACGTGGTGGAATAGTTTGCATGACTGGAGCTCTGCAATAGATGGGTATAGACTGTTCAGGAAGGACAGGCAGGGAAGGAAAGGGGGAGGAGTAGCACTATATGTAAAGGAGCTCTATGACTGCTCAGAGCTCCATTATGAAAGTGGAAACAATCCAGTTGAAAGTCTGTGGGTTAAGTTTAGAGGGGAGAGCAACAAGGGGGATGTTGTGGTAGGTGTCTGCTACAGACCACCAGATCAGAAGGAGGAAGTGGATGAGGCATTCTGTGTACAACTAACAGAAGTTTCTAGAGCACAGGCCCTGGTTCTCATGGGGGACTTCAATTACCCTGACATCTGCTGGAAGGCCAATACAGCAGTGCACAGGCAATCCAGGAAGTTTCTGGAGAGTGTTGAGGACAACTTCCTGGTACAAATGCTGGAGCAACCAACGAGGGGCCTTGCGTCTCTCGATCTGCTGCTCACAAATAGAGAAGAATTTATCAGGGAAGTAGAGGTCAATGGCAGCCTGGGTAGCAGTGACCATGAAATGATTGAGTTCAAGTTGATGATTAAAGGAAAGAAGGAAAGAAGCAAAACACAGACCCTGGACTTCAGAAAAGCAGATTTTGTCTCCCTCAGGGAACTGATGGGCAGGATCCCTTGGGAGGCTGATCTGAAGGGGAAAGGTGTCCAAGAGAGTTGGGTGCATTTTAAAGAAACCCTGCTAAGGGCACAGCAAGATACAATTCCGATAAGGAGAAAGCACAGCAAATGTGGAAGGCGCCCACTGTGGCTTAACAGAGAGCTCTGCACTGAGCTGAAGCATAAAAAGGACGCTTACAGGAAGTGGAAGCTAGGACAGATGACTAAGGAGGCATATAAAGACATTGCTCGGGACTGCAGGGATAAAATCAGAAAGGCCAAAGGACAAATGGAGTTGCGACTAGCAAGGGATGTGAAGGATAACAGGAAGGGGTTCTACAAGTATATCAATAACAAGAAGAGGATCAGGGATGGTGTAGGTCCCTTACTGAATGGGGCAGGCATCCTCGTGACAGAGGATGAGGAAAAAGCTGAAGTGCTCAATGCTTTTTTTACTTCAGTTTTCACAAGCAAGGTCAGCTCCCAGCCCACTACACTAGGTACGGGGGACTGGGGAGAAGAAGAGAGGCCCTTGGTGACAGTAGGTCAGGTTAGGGACTGCTTAAAGAAACTAGATGTGCACAAGTCCATGGGGCCGGATGAACTGCATCCGAGGGTGCTGAGGGAGCTGGCTGATGAGATAGCAGTACCGTTGGCCATTATCTTTGAAAACTCGTGGCGAACAGGGGAGGTGCCAGAGGACTGGAAAAAAGCAAATATAGTACCTATCTTCAAGAAAGGCAAAAAGGACGATCCAGGGAATTACAGACCTGTCAGCCTCACCTCAATCCCTGGAAAAATCATGGAGCAGCTTCTCAAAGAATCCATCCTGAAACACTTGGAGGAACGTAGAGTAATCAGGAACAGTCAGCATGGATTTACCAAGGGTAAAGCATGCCTGACCAACCTCATCGCCTTCTATGATGAGATGACTGGATTTGTGGATGCGGGAAGAGCCGTTGATGTGATACACCTTGACTTTAGCAAGGCTTTTGATACGGTTTCCCACAGCATTCTCATTGGCAAATTAAGGAAGTATGGGTTAGATGCATGGACTGTAAGGTGGATAGAAAACTGGCTAGAACAACGGTTTCAGCGTGTAGGAATCAATGGCTCCATGTCAAGTTGGCAGGCAGTAATGAGTGGTGTGCCCCAGGGGTCGGTCCTGGGGCCAGTTCTGTTCAATGTTTTCATTAATGATCTGGATGATGGGATAGATTGCACACTTAGTAAGTTTGCAGATGATACCAAACTGGGGGGAATGGTAGACACCCTAGAGGGCAGAGACAGGATTCAGGGAGACCTAGACAAACTGGAGCAGTGGGCCAAGAGGAATCTCATGAGGTTCAACAAGGATAAGTGTAAAATCCTGCACTTGGGACGAAAAAACCCCATGTACTGCTACAGGCTGGGGAGTGATCAGCTAAATAGCAGCACTGGAGAAAAGGACCTGGGAGTCATGGTGGATGGGAAGCTGGATATGAGTCAGCAGTGTGCTCTTGCTGCCAAAAAGGCCAATGGCATACTGGGCTGCATCAGAAGAAGTGTTGCCAGCAGATCAAGGGATGTGATCATTCCCCTCTATTCTGCACTAGTGAGGCCACATCTGGAATACTGTGTCCAGTTTTGGGCTCCCCACTACAAAAAGGACATGGACAAATTAGAGAGAGTCCAGAGGAGGGCAACCAAAATGATCAAAGGGCTGGAGCACAAGCCCTATGAAGAAAGACTGAAGGAACTAGGCTTATTTAGCCTGCAGAAGAGAAGACTGAGGGGGGATTTGATAGCAACCTTCAACTACTTGAAGGGTTGCTCCAAGGAGGAGGGAGCTCGACTGTTCTCGGTAGTAACAGAGGGCAGAACGAGAAGCAATGGTTTCAAGTTACAGCTGGGGCGGTCCAGGCTGGATATTAGGAAAAACTTCCTTACTAGGCGAGTGGTGAAGCAGTGGAATAAGTTGCCTAGGGAGGTGGTGGAATCTCCATCTCTGGAGGTGTTCAAGTCCCAGCTGGACAAAACACTGACTGGGATGATCTAATGGGAGTGGTCCTGCTTTTTTTGGCAGGGGGTTGGACTAGATGACCTTGTGGGGTCCCTTCCAACCCTATGATTCTATGATTCTATGATTCATTGCCCCTGAGTGACTACCCCAAGGACACAGTTGAAGGGGCCAAACAGGTACTGCAGGGAGAAGGGGAAGGCAGTAGTCCAAGGGAACTCTACTCAACACCAGGGTCAGGGTGTTGCAGCTGGATTCCCGCTGACCCCGTGGTTGAATGCCCAGCCTCTCTCAGGGCCCTGGGGTGGAACACAGTGGAGTAGGGTGGGCCTGTGTCCCTCTCCTCCTCTCCCCTTTTCCCTAGATGACACGCCCATCGTATACCCTCCATGGTTTATGCCTTGTCCCTAAAGACTTGAGCGTCAAGTACCCTGTATAAAAGACACTTGACTTATGGCAGAGTACCTTATCTCGGTGTGGTAAACTGTTGTTCTAAATGTACTGTTGTTTTTTCTCAAATCCCTTCCTTCCCCCGGAAGGGACTGCCAAATTTAAAAACTAGTTTGGGCCACCTGCAGCCAGTGTTCTGCCTGCCCTAGGGTGAGGCCAGACTAACCTTGTCACAAGGGCAAATACTTCATTGATGATTAATACTCCTGAGTTGTATATAAGAAGGATATATGAAGAGCTATGCAAGGGTAAGTCTACTCTATGGGCTTAAGTCAGCTTAAGCAAAGCCCTGGCCACATTCGGAGTTCATTAAGTCAACTTAAGGGCTTCCTTAAGTCGACTTAATAACTCTCGCCCTTAAAGTCGACTTTAAGGGTTAAGTTGACTTTATTAAATCAACTTAACACAATGTGGCCAATAAAGTCAACTTAGTGCAGAGGGGCCATTTAAGTTGACTTTATAAAGTCGACTTAATGCAATGTGTCCTCACTAAGTCAACTTAATAAGGTCTACTTAAACTTGACTTTAAGTAGGCCTTATTAAGTCGACTTAACTGAGCCCTGTAATTTAGACATAGCCAATATGTGCTAGAATTACATAAGCTCAGTCTGCTCTAGACAATGGAATGTGTATTTGCTTGGTTGACCAGCCCGGTCCTCAAGCAGTCTCTCTGAAGTAGGGGCATAACCAGAAATGATTTTCTGGCAGGGCTTCTAACTAATGAGAATAGGCCTGGCTGCACTCCACTTACCAGCTGGCTCCTAAGCTGGAAGGGAGGGGAGTCTGCCGCTCCATCCTTCTGGCCAGGTCAAGGCCTATTGCTCCACTCTGCCCCCCCCCCCCAGCTGACTCTGGGGCGAGAGTGGAGGTGCTGGGCCAATTTAGGGTTGGAGCAGAAGCAGGACTTCTGCTGTATCCCAAGGATGGCTAGGGACATTCTGCTCCACTCCATCCTGCTCTATCAGCAGGCTCTGGGGCTGGGGTTGGAGGGGAGGTGTGACTGCTGCTCCACCCACCTTGGGGCTGGAGAAGAGGCCTGCTGACACTCAAGTGACAGCAGACAGTGTTTAGCCTATCACATCACTTACCAGAACACTCTGCTTCAGTCAAATGATGTGATAGGCTGAACACTGTCTGCTGATATTCACAGCCAATTGGGTGGACTGACTGTCAAAGTGGGTGGGCCTGGGCCCACCCACGCTCACCCATAGCTATACCCAAGCACTGAAGATGTATTTACATAAGCTAAATAAAGCCATCAAGCTAAAAAGGGGAAAAGGTAACAACTCACTTGTCACCAGAGGGGGAGCAACCAGCATGAAGTCTTTACCAGCCCACATATTAGTTTTTCTCAGAAAGAGAAAAGAAACTTTATAGTCCACAAAGCTATTGAAATATATTCTCAGATAAAGACAGGGAGGCTGAACCTCAAAGAAAAAGTAAGTGAATCAACTGATTGTATACAATATTACTGTATTATAAAATGTATCAAGTATGGGTTTTTTTTTTATGAAACCTAATGACACACCGGTGATTAATACCATTGAGAAATATATGTATTAACATTATGTAAGGAATTATGGTTACTCAATTATATTACATTATGCTTTGAAGTCTGTGACCAAATAGAGAGAGAAACTGGTTTTCTACCAGACTGAGGAAAAGATAGTACAGAAGTATCAAAATAATGGATGCCCAGTTTAAATACAAATCAGCAGGGAAAGTCCCCAGAAAGGGAAGAATAACATGGGGTCATCCTGCATATTGAATGAGGGTCAATGAATCCTGAGAGAGATAAGGAGAAATAGAGAGTTATTTTTGGCATGTTTCATCTAGGAAGACAAGGGAAACTCACATCTGGTACTTCTACGGAACTTGACTGAGAGAGAGTCAGTCATATCTAGAAAGAAAAACTGTTAAGAAATTTACCTGGAACCAAAATTGTAGCTTGTTAAGTCTTACTACTTGAAAGCGTATTTCACTTTTATTTGCTCATCGTAAGTTTTGTCTTTATCCCTTGAAGTTGAACTCCCTAAAAACCTATGTCTTTTTGTTAATAACTTGCTTACTTTTAATCTAACCCATCCCAGATCTGCATTTGAATTGAAGGACCCATTAAGAATGTTTAAAGTAATTTAAAGGAGCAACAAAGCATATTCACTTCTCTGAGTGGTCCAGAAGAGGGCTGGACATTTTAGGGCAGACCATTTTGGAGAAACTGAAGACTTGGAGCGTATTAGGGTCCCCTGACATGTAATAAACAAGGGTGGTAGAGACTTGGTTGGAATAGGCTGTTGTGTTGCAGGACAGCTGCTTGGTTCAGAGTGCTGAATTAGGACTGCAAGATACACGGACATTCAAGGAACTGCATGGTTGTCTGCTGGTTGTTGGTGTCCAGGATGTGAGCCACAGCATGAGGCTTTTTAAGAACCTAAAGTTACAGGATGGTTGGTTACACAACCTCACACTGGACTGAATTCCCAAATTGTCACAGGACTTCAGGTGTTCTAGAAGAGCTCTGCTGATGACAGAAGACGATACATGCAGCTTGCCATGGCCTTCAGAAACACATCCCAGCTTTTAAGTGTGTGTCTGCTAGGAGCAGCATGTGTCTAGGTAACACCTCTGCTAAATCAAGCATGCTAGAACCATTAACAGCCATGCCTTTGGTCACAAAACACCCTTTATTGTTCCATGAAGAACAATTTATTTAGCAGTATTATGGAATATTTTCTTATAACTTTTATTCATATTTTCCAGCACCTCTTGTTATACAGTCAGAGTTCTTTGGTGTTTCTGAGGCTTGGCAGCCTTGCTCTATTCCAGTTCCGGTAGAAACAGACTTACTCTCCCTTTGGCCCCATCACCCTGCCTCTTGTATGGTAAGTATCTTTGAAACACAGCAACATAAAGATTAGCCGTTTCATACTTGGGTCAATCAGTTCTTTGGAGAATAGCCTGCATTTCAGTTTCCAGTAAGCAAGTCAGCATTGTTCAGATGTTTTCTTCTTCTGGCCTTTAATTATTTCAGCTGCTGTCTAGGCACATAGTATGCCCCATTGTAAGACAGATAGGAAAACTTGACAGAGGTCTGATAAGCCTACCCCACATCCAAGAAAAAGGTGTTTCACCACTTTCTTTCTTTTTAAGAGAGATCCTTTTACTACATAGAGCTTTTATACATATATCTATTTTCCAGCACATCCCTTGATTCTATCAAAAGCATGTTTCTGATTAAGGTATTGAGTGGTTTTTCCTGCTACTACTTAATGATCAGAGACTGAATGTAGCATTGCCTTCATTTGCTGCAGGGGTAATTTGCTAAGTAATTTTAAAAGGTCCAAGTTTCTCTTCACACAGTTAGACATGTTTTAGGTCCACAGCTTCAGTTGTTAAAAAAGGGCTTGCTGATAATTCATCTTTTGTTTTACTCCACAGTTGGTCTTTTCAAAGTACAAACCATTGAATGCTCAGGAGAGAAAAGCCCAGTTACTTAATATCTAAACTTCTGATGCAGAAGCATTTTAATCCATGACCAAGTACCTGTGTAAGGAATGCTGGTAGCATCCTTGAAAGCTTCTAGAAAGAACTGGGCCTTGAAGGGTCCATTAGCCAAAAAATGTAGAAATCTGTAATTTATCCCTGGGGTTTCTGAACAGAACCATGTTTGTTAATTGTGCAATTCTTTTTTCTTTCCCCTGAGAAAATATGTTCTGATCTATATACATAATGCTTGCGTTCATGTGATACTCATACTTATAAAGCCCTTTTCAATTTCATTGCCTTCACAGGCAGAGTTAATCAAAGTCTTCTACCATAATCATGTTTACTTCATTGTTAGGAAACAACTGTGCACCATTAAAAGTATGGAGCAACTCCTCCACAAAATTTGATAAAAGAGTATTTACAAAGCAATTCTATAAATACAAGGGTTGCCAGCAACTGTAGCACCATGTAATAATCTGATGCTTGACAGACAATATTTGCTCAATGTTACCCAACATATTTTTATAAAGTAATTTTTCCCAGAGTTGCTAGACTTTGCAAGAATTACAGAAAAGGGTGTTTTTTGCCACATGCTCATTTTCAAAACCCATAGGACAGGATTTTAAGCCTTTCGGTGTTGATTTTCTTGTTGCAAATGATTTTCTGTTATTTTCTTAAGGGTCTTTGCCTCTGTCTCCCACTGATTTTTGTTCTTTGTGAAAGAAAGCTGTGCATTTCTATCTTTTTAGGGGTGTTCTCCCTGGGGTCTATGCTAAATCTTGGATTAGATCTTCCAAGCTGGCAAAGTTGATCTTTTATATTTTGCTATATTCAGAGTGACCTCTTTGACTTTCACATAGGATTTTCCTCCTCACAGCTTATTATTAGATGACCTTTGTATTAATTTTGCTGCATCTTGTCTGTCTATATTTTTGTATGTATTCCCTGTGCTTTATCACCTTTCTCCAGCAGATGGCAGAATGATTCCAGGTTTGATATCAGGCAAGTGGTGTTCATAGGTTTTGATTTGACCTACTTTTGGTCTTGATTAATAAATAACACAAAAACAAAAAAAAACCCAAGCTTTTTTTAGAACAAATAACCTTAAAGCCAATGCACTAAAATGGAGAAAACAAGTACAGAAGTAATTCAGACTGGTCAGACTTCTTGAATGAGGCATTTTAAGCTCCACAAATGCATTTATTTGCAAAAGGTCAGCTGTCCAGTGCTAAATGCATTCACAGTGATTAAAATGCCTCATATAAGAAGAGTGACTGCTCTGAAATACTTCTGTACTTGTTTTCCGCATTTTAGTGCATTGGTTTTAATATCATCTGTTCTAAAACCTTGTTTTTATTTTTGTTTCTTTTTGTGTGTTTTGCGAACAAACACAAACTCCACAATGTGATGAAGGATCTCACTTGTGAGGTTCTAGTCTCCCTCCTGTCTCTCAAATATCAGTATCTCTGTGTCATAGTCCAGGCAATGCTTTTACAACCTATCTAACATATTGAATAGCTTTAAGTGGCCATAAGTGATGGTGGAAACCTTCTATGAAGACGTTTGTATTGTCAGAGATGGTGTCGCATTGTTTTGTATACTTCCAAAACACATAGGTTGTTTGGTCATTGATCAACTTGGAGGATGAAATCACATATGTGCAGAAATATAAGAAATGAAAGCATTTGTCAGGGTTTCTCATGATGCTGATGTTGGTCTGCTCTTTGGCCAAATTGTTCTTAGCTGTTTGGCCAAATTTATCCCACAGAGAATTTTAAAAGCAGTTTAGAAATTTGGGTCTTTATAGGGTTCACCCTTATCCTACATTAGCATAAATTTATGCTGGGGGGGGGTTAGAAATAATAAATGTACTTATTTTATTTTTCTTCACCCTCACACTAGTTAAGATTCCCTGAAGCCTCTTGTTTCTGATGAAGGTGTAATTTTATGTATTCAGGAAAGAGTTTGTCAAATTTGTCATTCTGCTGCCAGATCTCATAGATTTCCACCACCACTTACCTCTTCATTATAACTGCATTCAATTCCACAGTGCACCAAGTCCCCTAAATAGCCCTCACCTCATCAGTGATATCCTACTGCTCATTTTCTGTACACAGGCACCACAGGAGAAACATAAATTTGCCACCCACCCTGACAGGTAACAGTAGGAAAAAGAGGATGTTGAGGGGTTCACTTTAAAGACTTTTATTATTTCAAAACAATTTGTGAGCAAATCAAATATATCATGGACAATTTTGGGGCGTCTGATTGTTTATGAAAGAGTACAGAGTGGCAGGATAGTAATAGGTTAGGTTTGTAATACAGGCTAATAGCATCAGCCTTCCCCACTGCTCAGAAAGGGCATCCCTAGGAACCTGAGGCAATTGGACTTTAAGAAATCTGCTGACTTGCCATATGTTTTTTTCCTCACCTTCCATTCATGCCCCCAGAGTCCTAACTAAATACACTAATCTTTTGAGACAATCATTCTTGAGCTGGGCCATGTAATAAACAAACCTAAGAGTTATCCCCATCATAGGTTCCTGCATTCTTTTGCAATAACAGGTGACACAGTCCTGGGGGGGGGCATTAAATTCAAAAGCATGCTGTATCAGAATGTTTTCTTTGTGAGAGGGATACAAGAGCTGATGAATAAATGAGGTCAAATATCTCTGTTTCTGTCTCTGACAGTTGTCTGGAGTGAGAAGTGCTATGATGGACTGTAAAAACATAAACCTGTATAAACCATCCAGACAAATGCCAATTTTATGTACTGGAAAAGCTCTCTATATTATTTTACCTCTATGAGTGTATCAGACCCCTTTGTTACATTATCACTCATCTCTGTTTGTTGTTTTCATGATCTTTTCTCAGTATATGATGCAGGCCTATCTCAGAATTTTGACATCCTGCTGACAATGGTCTGCAAGCTGTTCCTGCAGGTCAAATGTATATTGGTTGTGCTGAAACCCAGTTTGGAATTGTACTTTCTCCCTAGGCACCTGTGATGCTATCTGGGTTTAGGGGACTGGTTATGATTATTTTTCATATTAATATTTCAGACTTGAATAGTCCACATGTGACATGCCATGTTTGGCATCAATAGAAAGGCTGTAATCTGCTAGGAACGATTATATGATTTATATGTAGATATCATATTTGTATTAGAAATGAGGAATATGTTTATTTTATGTGTTCCAAGTGATTTGTTCTTAAGGCAATCCCAGACTGGGTGTCTGTAAAATTATTGTTCCTCTTGATGGTCCTATTTGACCATTTTAAAAGGGATAGCCGTGTTAGTCTAGTCCAGTGAAAAAACAACAAGGAGTTGTGTGGCACTTTAAGACTAACAGATTTATTTTTTGCATGAGCTTTCGTGGGAGAAGATCCCACTTCCTCAGATGCCCCTACACCTTATATATTGGACAAACAGAACGATCGCTCCGTAAGAGACTGAATGAGCACAGAGTTGATATCAGAAATCAAAGAACAGAGAAACCAGTTGCTGAGCACTTCCATCTTCCTAATCACTCGATGATGGATTTGTTAACGACTGTTGTTAGAGCTGTACCTGGGACATCAAGACTTCAAAGAGAGACAGCTGAACTCGAATTAATATGCAAGCTAAATTCTGTGAAAGCAGGACTGAATCAAGACTATTTTCCCATTACAAAGGGTAATTTGACTTCAGGCTTCCCATGGTTTGAGCCTGTAAACTGCTCTGATTTGCTGTTACTTTATGACCTGATCCTATGTTTTACACGCCCTTGCATTTAGTTTCATTCCTTTCTGTAATTTCACCCATCTTTGAAGCATCTGAGGAAGTAGGATGTTCTCCCACGAAAGCTCACGCAAAAAATAAATCTGTTAGTCTTAAAGTGCCACACAACTCCTATTTGACCAGTTGCCCAGACTAACCAAGCAGCCAAACTCCATTTTGATTTGGCAAGGACTCTGAGATAAAAGGCAGTTGACCCATCTCCATTTTGTTTTCAGTCTTCAGTCTTCAGCTTGTCTGCAAACAACACTCTCCTCTGGAATTATTCTTCTGGGACTGAACAAAGGACTGAGACCCACCCAGGTACTGGGTGCATATCAGAGGAATTGGACAAACCTGCAAACTGCATATTCTTCAAGGACTTGCTTTTTATGGACTCTAAACCATTTTGTATGTATGTATTTCACTTTGACCATTTAATATCACTCATATTTTGTTTTCTTTTTATATTAAATCTTGAGTTGTAGTTACTAAAGGATTGGGTGGAAGCATGGTATTTTGGGTAAGATCCAAGCCTATATTGTTCTGGGTGATGTGGCTAGCCCTTTGGGGTCAGGAGAACCTGTTTCTTCAAGAGACCCAGTGGCTAGAGGGACCATAGGAACGGATGTTTAGTAAGGGGGCTGTTTCTGTTTTGTTATGCTTGGTAAGTTCCAAAGGGGCAGCTGTGTTAGTCTAGTAAAGCAAAAAAAGCAAGGAGTCTTGTGGCACTTAAAGATTAACAGATTTATTTGTCGCATGAGCTTTCATGGGATGACATCTTCATCATCTGGACCCATGGTAGCGATGCTTTTGAAGATTTCCACAGAGATTTTGACAGTTCCCACTCCACAATTACATTGAGCCTGGAACGGTCCACACAGGAGATCCACTTTCAGGACACTACAGTACAAATTTAGGATGGACACATCAACACCATCCTATACTGAAATCTACTGATCAGTATAGTTATCTACGTACCTTGAGCTTCCATCCTAAACACACCACACGATCCATTGTCTACAGCCAAGCCCTAAGATATAACCACATTTGCTTTGATCCCTGAGACAGAGACAGATATCTTCAGGCTCTCTATCAAGCTTTATTAAAACTACAGCACCCACCTGGGAAAGTAAAGAAACAGATTGACAGAGCCATACAGGTACCCTGCAGTCAATGCCTACAGGAAAGGCCCAACAAAGAAAACAATAGAATGCCACTGGTCGCCACATACAATCCTCAAGTCAGACCTCTATAACTGATCATTAAGGAGCTACAGCCTATTTTAAAAGACAACCCCTCACTCTCTCTAGCCTTGGGAGACAGACCTCTCCTCGCCTACAGGCAACCCCTGAACCTTAAACGGATAGTCACAAGCAACTACAGACCTAACAACAGAAACATTAAAGCAGGCACATATCCCTGCAACAAAGCATACTGCCAACATTGTCCACATATCTGCACACAAGACACCTTTATAGGAACTAATCAAGCCAGCTACTCCATCAAAATGTCATTCACCTGCTCATCCACTGTGATTTATGCCATCATGTGCCAGAAATGGCCCCATACCTTATACATTGGAGAAGCAGGACAGTCCTTATGCAGAAGAAATGGGCACAAAACTTACATCAGAAATCACAACACAGAAGAAAACAGTTGCTGAGCACTTCCATCTTCCTAATCACTTCATTGATGATTTGTTAATGATGGTCCTCAAGAAAATCAATTGGACATCAAGACTTCAAAGAGAAACAGCCAAAACTGAACTAATATGCAGATTATATTGTGTGACAGCAGGACTGAATCGTGACTATGGACTCTTTTCACATTATAACAGGTAATTTGACTTCACCCTCCATGTACTGTTTCCTAGAGTCTGAATCCTAACAAATGCTCTGATTTGCTGTTGCAGTATGACCTGATCCCATGTCTTATGCTCCCCTGGTGATGATCACAGTGGCGAATCAGAAGCATGTCTTGTTACTGACTGGGAGGCTAGTTTAAGTACCACCCATCAGTGGTTTGGGGGTTTGGCCCCTAGTTTTTGCAGCTTGCCCTGATTTTGGCACATTCAGGTTATCGCAGGAGGCCTGGGTCACAGCACCATACTGTGAGTGTGCAGTGCTCCACTCTGAGATGGCTCTTACATAATTTTGGATTTTGAAGGTGTGACAGGGCTGACTCACCCTGCACTGCAGTACTTAGCCAGCCCTGTGGGCAGCAGAAGCTCCACCCCTTAAGCCCTACTGGGCATGCTCAGGCTGCTGGCACAGTATAAGAGGGAGCAGCACAGCTCAGCCTGGGCCGGCCAGCAAAGGGGAAGGATGTTTGCTGGAGGCTGCTGCCCCAGAGCTACACCAGCCCCGATCCAGAGGAGACTCGGTGGTCAGAGTGGACCCTGCAGAGCTGCTACCTGGCAAAGAGAGCCTTGGAGTTGATGCCCAAGACCTGTGGGGAAGCCGACAACTGCAGTTTCAGGAAGGAGGGAACCACATCCCAGTGACTGAGCAAGCCCTCACGCCGACCCAGGTAGGAAGAAGCCCAGGGGCCCAAAGTGTGGTGCTGGGGTGTAGTGGTTGTCTAATCAGTGTGTTGTGGTTTGGATCCCCACTGACTTAGTGCTGTAAGCTCCTTCACTTGTAGGGCCCTGGGCTGGGGCTCAGTAGAGTGGGAGGGCCTTGCGCCCCCTTAGCAGGGCACTGAGCCCCATCACAGACTTGTTGCTTGTAGACTTTTTGTTCATAGACTGTGGCTACTAGGCTGTGCTGCCCTGACCCAAGGGCTACTGATATACTTTGTTATAAACTGCAGTTGCTAGGCTGTGCTGCCCAGATCCAAGTGTTGCTGAAAGACATTGTATTTGACTCTGGTTACCAGACCAGGTTGCCCTGACTGAAGGGCTGAGTTGGTATACGAACTGTGCATTCAGAAGCTCACGGGGGCGTGCTCCCTGATAACTCTCTCCCTGTTTCCCCACGAGGCAGTGCTAGGGAGGGCTTACCCTGCAACAGAAGCATTTAAAAAATGGGGGATACACTCCTTACAACCATCAAAACCTATTGCCTTTGGGAAAATACTAAACTTCATGGGCAAGTCGTTCAGAGTCTATAAAATGAATGCCTGTAGCCTTAACTTTCACAAATATTAATTTACCTTTCTGAGTTATCTGTTCTGCCAACATCTTTTCCAGTCAGTAACTAACAACAAATTCTAGAAGGATAGCGGCATTAGTCTGTGTACAGCAAAAACAATGAGACTGTGGCACCTTAATTTAAGGCCCTGCACCTTAATTTAAAATCCTGTGGCACCTTAATTTGTTAGTCTTTAAGGTACAACTGGACTTTCATTGTTTTAATAGCAAATTACACATCATAATCTTTGAAATTGCGCTCTGTAAGTGTGCAGACTCAGAACTTCTTGCCAATAAATGTCTAAACAAAGGCCCTTAAATTCCCAAGGTTTATTTATTTATTTTGCTTTAGGCACATGCAGCTTTGTCTTCTGTGTGCATTCAAAATAATGACAACTCATTTTTTTTCTAAGTCAGGCTTTCTAATGTTGTCCATAAAGCACATGAGACTGAGGCTTATCACATAAAGTTTTAAGAGAGGCATTCACCTTGTTTTTATTTTTTTGCCAAATTGACATGTACATATTCTTTGGGGCTTTGATGCAGTTGCCAGTTAGGGTGTCTCACCCCTCTACTGTCTGCACATGTGCTTAAACTGAGGCAGCACCAAAACCTACAAGCAAGTCTGTGACTGTACAGCAGGAGTCTCAAACTCAAATCACCGTGACGGCCACATGACGACTAGTAGAGGGCCGCATAAAGGCTAGTACATTAGCCCAAGGGCCGCACCATGGAAACCTTTTCATACAACTATATTGCAAATATTGGTTACAACAGTGTTGTTGAGGGCTGCAGGAAATAACCAAAGGGGCTGCATGTGGCCTGCAGGCCACGTGTTTGCGATCCCTGCTGTACAACATGTGGCACAACTCACAATTTCTCCCATCAAGCAACTTTTTCACATCCAAAATCCCATTATAATCCTCAACCTGCAGCAGGCCAAAAGAGGTTTCACAATACACTGTTTTCTTTAGGACTGGCAGCTGGACGTTGCAGGATCTTCTGCCAACTGCAATTTGGCCTTATTTTTGTGGGGCTGAAGCAGAAAATGTCAGAGGTCTCTGGACATTATGGATTCCATGATTCCTGTGAATGTTGTGACATAATCTTATCCTTACTCATAATCTTCAGTAAGAGCTTTAACATATGTCACTGTCCCAGAAGAGAGACCATATTTAACAAACAGTGTTAGATATTTCATAAGGAAACATTTCTGTAGTGTGTGAACTGTCAAACACTGAATTTTTCTAATTTTTTTTATTCATTACCTCTAATGTGCATGCTTTTTAGTTCTGTGAATCTTTGTGCTTTCATGCACAGATTTTTTCATGGCTCAGTGTGGTGTCAACTCTCTGAAGAACTGCAGGTGTGTTTAGCTTTGCTGTATTTTACTGCCATGTTTCGTTTTGTCCTTTGACTTGATGCACTTGATCACTGGAATGTTTTAGTGTCTTAGTACTTTTGTCCGTGCTCTTCTAGTACTTTGTGGTGCATTGTTGTTAAAGGTCTCTGATTTGCAGTTCCTTGAGTTTTTTTTATTGGTGGAGGTATCTGCAGATCTGACTATGGTATCATCAGGAGAGTTACACGGGCATGATTAGGAAAAACAGTAGTTCTACTTCAGTATCAAATAACTATTGTGGTGCAGAGGCCTAGTCTGCCTTTGCACATCCTGCACTTCTACTCTGCACTCTGGTATTATCTGGTTTCTTATTCTGTTTCCCCAAGGTGGGAGACTCTCTTTTTGAGACTAGTCCAAGTTGTAGTCTGGCTGACCTTGTTGGGGTTTGTTCCCTGCCTCAGTGTAGCCTCAGCAGGAGGACTGGGAGACACTCCCTGCTGTGCCTTGCAGGTCCCTCCCGTGTGGGTCAGGAGGTGTTCCAGCGTAACAGCGAGGGGAGGGGGCGGGAGATATAGAGATGCTTCTCTGTTATCTCTCTTTCCTGCAAGGTAGCAGTGGCCATTCCCACTGCATACCATGCCACAAGCTGTAGAAGGACAGCTGATCTAGGGATGGGAGTGTGGGGTTGTAGTTCCCAGCCCATCCCTTCCTCCCTGACTTCTTCAAGACTGGAGGCAGGTGTTTCAGCCTCATTGACTCAGTCTCTGCAGCTGCAGCAGGAGACTTGGGGGCAGCAGCTCCCACCCCAGCAGATTCCACCCAGCTCTTAGCCTGCTCCCCCCACAAACCGCAGGAACCCCCTGGCTTCCTCTCCACCCTAACCTACAGTGCAGTGCTGAGGGAATGGATATCCCCTTTCTGTAGCTGTGTTGTGAATCTTCTAGCCAGGTAAGTCAGGGAATTTGGAAGCCCTGGCTGGGGTCCCCTATGTTCAGGTCTAGGAGGGGACCAGAGGAGGAGATTGCAGCTCCCAGCCTTGACCCATGCCCTCCACTTGTTCGGAGCTTGAGGCAGCTTTCAGCCTCAGTGCAGCCACAGCAGGAGGACTGGGGGCAGAGCCCACACACAGTCCTAGGCAACCCATTCCAGGGAATCCAGGCTAGCCATTAGCACGCATCTTCGCCTAGTCCCAGGAGTTCCCCCTCCCTTTTTTACTATAATGTTGCTGAAGGAATACGTCCTCCAGCCTCGCCTCCCCTGCCTTGTCAACTGCTTTGCCCCAGGAAACTGAAGCAGAGGGGTCTCCTGGGAAGAAACAAGCAGGCACTCGGAGGAGAAGGGCTCTTGCTCCAGTGGCTGGCCACTAGCCGAGCTGCCCAGGAGGATATTATCATCAGACCCACGTTAACTTCCTTTCCTACATGGGAGGTGTGGGGTGGGGGAAGCAGCTTGAGTCCTGTGCTGCATTTGGGCTTCATTTCTATGTATGCTGGGCAGTGGAGCACACATAGAAATGGAAGACTTTCAGCACTAGGATCCAGGAGGCAGCACCCAACTGACTGGCTCTGCTTCTCCATGAAGGGCCAATCCATCCTGGCTGGGTCCCCCCACCTGCAGCACTTATCCCCCTGCCCTGGCTCTGATGGAGGGCAGTGTCCCCCCTGCCTTGGGGGGTTGCCAGGCTGGCCCTTCCCAACATGGAAGGGGTACAGGAGATTCTGTGCCTTTTAGCTGGGATTACACAGCCAGGCTCCCTGCTGCTGCAGCTGTCAGGAGGTGTGAATGGGGAGGTGAGGGGCTTTCAGCCTGCAGAGACACACTAACTGATCTGTGGCAACACATTGCAGCAAGGATCAGAAACCTCTGCTGATCCCAATGCCAGCCCCTCCTTTCTGACCCTCAGCTGATGCTAGTGGCCCCCTCTGATGAAAAAAAAAAAGCAGTGGCTATCTGAAAATTCAGCAGCGGCCACAGCTTGAATGAGGGAACCCTTCTCAGGAATGCCGCTGAAAGGAGCCATTTATTAGAAAGAAGCCATCTGGAATGGCTCCTCATGGTGGCATGCCTGGGCACAGGGGTCCCTAGGGATGCCACAGAAAGAAGACATGCAGAGTGGCTCCTCTCATCAGTTTGTCTGGCACGGGGATCCCCAGGCATGCCACAGAAAGAAGATGCCTGAAGTGTCTTCTCTTGGGGATCCCATGCTGCTCCAGGCAGCTTCTTTCTGCATCATGCCTGGGGCCTGGGCATAGGGGGGATCACTGAACCCCAGCCACCCCTGAAAGAAGCTGTCCAAAGTGACTTTCAGGCAGGAGAGGCAATTTCTGCGGTGGCACAGAGGGTACTGTTTGTTGCTCTGAATGGGCTCTTGTGTCGCTGTCAGCATGCATGCCAGGGGCTGTCTACCCTTGCACTATAGTATAAATTATTTAGTAAAATATAGAGTAAGTAGTGTGAGGTTCCTGCAAAGGGCCATTCATAAGTCTATGAAGACTTCTTCCACTGTAGTGGTTCACCACACCATGTTGGGTCCCTGGACTTTTTTCAGGTCCATCAGTGGATTGGCTTTGGGAGGCAAAATGGAGGATGAAACACTGGTAGTACCCCATTACCCACAAGAATGCTTGGACCTGCTTCTTTCAGTTAGGTGAAGGCCAATTCAGATAACTTCCAAGTTGTTTAGTTGAGACCCTATCACATCCCTTCCTATGATATATCCCAGATATCGAGCTGAGGCTAGACCTAAGGCACACTTGGAAGGATTTGCTGTGAGACTGGCTTACCTCAGAGTTTTCAATACCCTTTCCACTCTCTGCAGATGGGTTTCCTGTTGTGGGATGTGTATGATGATGTCCTTTAGGAAGGCTGCAATGCAGCTGAAAGGTAGCCGGTGCCTCATGGAGTCTGAAGGGAAGAACAGTATACTGAAATAGCTCATCCAGTGCGGCAAAAGCTGTCTTTTCCTTTGCCTTCTGAGCTAGAGGGATTTGCCAACACCCTTTGGTCAAATTGAGGGTTGTTAAGAATCAGACCTTGCCTAAGTGGTCCACAAGCTCATCTGTATGGGCAAGGGTTATGCATCAAACTGTGAAACCTCATTTAGTTGGTGAAGTAATTGCAAAATTTCATAGTGCTTTTGGGTTTAGGCACCAATATCATTGACTGTGTGATTCTTTTATGACACCCATCTCCAACATCTTTTTCACCTCAGCCTTCATTTCCTTTCTCTTGGCTTCCAGAACTCTGTAGGGCCTCATTGTTACCCTGGTGCCAGGGATTGTGATAATGTTAGAATCATAGTGTTGGAGGGGACCCCACGAGGTCATCTAGTCCAACTCCCTGCCTAAAAAGCAGGACCACTCCCACTAGATTATCCCAGCCAGGGTTTTGTCCAGCTGGGCCTTGAACACCTCCAAAGATGGAGATTCCACCACCTCCCATGTTGTGATAGACCTCCATTGTTTGACCTGGCTTCATCAAGGACACATCTTCATTCCAGGCTACCATTTCTTCTGCTTCCACTTTTTGATTTGGCATCAAATCAGGATATTTTTACTTGTTTGGGTGGTTTTGGTTCCTCTGTAAAGGTCACACAAGCTTCTTGGGCCTTCCAGGGCTTTAATAAGTTGACATGGTAGACCTGTTCTTGCTTTTGGCAACCTGGTTGTCAGACTCTATAGCTGGTTTCCTCTACAGGCTTGACCACTTCACAGGGCTCCTGCCACTGAGCCAATAGTTTACTTTCAGCTGTGGGTACCAGAATCATTACCTGGTATCCTGGTTGAAATCATCAGACTGTGGCTCGAACCTGCTGGGCACTGAGTTTTTTTAAATTTTCCTGCACAATGGGATGGCTTGGATTATCTGATCTCTCATCTGAAGCACATGATAGATTATATTCTTTCCCAGGGTGGGCTACTCCTCTCATATCTCCCTGGCTATGTCCAAGATTCTCTGGCAATGGCGTTCCTATAGTAGCTCAAAGGAGAAGAGCCCTGTGGAGGCCCATGGTACCTTCAGGATAGCAAATAAGAGGTATGGCAGCAAAGTGTACCAATCCTTCCTATCTCGAGCCATTGCCTTCTTTATCAGGGCCTTAAGGATCCTAATGAACCTCTCCACAAGGCCGTCTGGGGGTGGTAGATGGACAGTTTAGGGACCATGTATGTAACAGTGTGCTTAAGTCCTTTATCAGTTTTGAAACAAATGGGGTCCTCTAGTATGTTAATATTTCCTTAGGTAGCCCCAGCTGGGCAAAAGTCATTTCTAACTTGATCACTATTGCCTTAGAGGTGGTGTTCTGCAACAGGATGGCTTTCAGGTACCTGGTAGCATAGTTGAGGAGGATGAATATGTGTTGGTGTCCTTGAGTCATCTTTTCTATGGGACCTGCCAGATCCATGGCAATCTGTTCAAACAGGATTTCAGTGATGGGGAGGGGCACTAAAGGGGCCTGTAAGTCAGACAGGGGGCTGTGTAGCTGGCATTCAGAGCAGGAGGTACAATAACACTGAACCTCTTCATGTATGCCCAGCCAAAAGAACCTCCTTAGCATTCAAGATAGAGTTTTTTTTCTACCTTTAAGTGCCCTCCAAAGAGATGACTGTGGGTCGTGCTCAGCACAGCCTTCTGGTGCTTCTGTGGCACTAGGAGCTGCAACACCTTTTCTCCCTTCACTTCTGTGACTTGATACAGGATGCTTGTTACCAACTTTGCCCATTAACTTGGGGTCTGCTCATTTATTAGGGTCACTTCCTCTGGAGGGGGGCTTGCAATTCTATTAGTGTACTGCTTGTGTCACTTGTGTCTATGTGGAGCTTACTTCTCCCTTCTGCAAATCCCTCCCAATGGAATCACCCTTGCAGGACCTAAATTTCCCAAGACTGGGTTTCTAAGTGCAACTAAGTGGTCTGGGTCTATCAGTACTCTCAGCTGACTGCTTATGTGTCCCTGAACTCAGCAGGCCAGGTTACAGAGCACTTGTCTGCTGCTACCCTTATGTGCCCCTGTACCGCACTGGACTAGACCGGAGTATGCATCTGAGCAGGCTGGGTCAAAACAGCACTTTCAGCTGTCACCTTTATATGCCACAGGCTCAGCACACTGGCAACCCCTTAATGAGCAAACCTTACAGGGAACTGGGCATCACAGGGATCTTTGGCTGGTACCCACAGCTGAAAGGAGTGTTGCTGCAGAGCAATATAGGGAAGCCAAGAACACAGAGGAAGTCTGGCAATCAGCTTGATTAGGAAAGTTACTTTATTGCCAGGTACATAAAGCTTATGAATAATTATAAAAGGAAAGAAAAATGCCCAAACAGTTACAATATTGATAACCATACAAAAGAGGAAAATGATCAAACAGTTACAATATTACCCAGTTTCAATTATAGCATTGGGGAAAGCTAGCCCAAGTGGGTTACAAAAGATCAGGTTTAGAGAGTTATAGTTGGATTAGGGAAAAACAAAGAGAGAAGCAAAGGGGAGAATGTCTCACCACTCAGTGCAGCTCAAAGGTACCCAGGAACCAGGCTTTTCAGCTTAGGGTCTGGAGTGCTGGAGACAGGCAGAACCTCCACCACGATCAGCAAGGGGAGAGAGAAGTCCCAGTGGACCTGAGGCAGCTTGTAGGTCCAGGCAAGAGATCAGGCATCAGAACAGATTCAGAACTAACTAACTTGGGTAGGGATTTTTGTAAAGAAGAAACAATGGTTTAAGGTGGAACACTAGGTTGTTTTGGGGTAAATAATGACTTAAGGGAGTATACCAGAGGCGTTTTGTTTAGATGGACAATAGGAGCTGATCATTCCTGGTGATGGGTGGCATTCCTTTGAGGGAGCTTACAATGCAATCAGGCAGATTCAGTATGTTGGATATCAATTGAAGCTCTATTGACTAGACTTGGTCTGATAACTGCTGGGCTGGGTGTGTGCAAGCATGAATTAATTTGTCTCAGGAGCAGAGATCCCCCATCATGCAGTGCTTATCTGCTTTGCCAGTCCCAGAGTTCAGTGCGACTCCTGCCTTGGAGCTTGGTTCTCCATTCAGTATGCTAATTCTGGTTCCATCCTTGATGCAAGTGAAGTTTCTGCTGTCCATTCAGTGTGCTAATGGCTCACATCTTCCATGTGGATGAGGCTAGAGGAGCTGCCCTAATTCCAGCACCCTTGTTCAAAAGGGTTTTATGTGTGTCTCCCACTGCCTTTCATTGTTTCTGGTTTCTGGTTCAAGCAGAGGCTGAAGGTGATGGAGGAAGGGTGAGTCTCAGTGGCTGGATGCTATGCCCTGATTCTCCAAGAACACAGAGCTACCAAGTAACATGTTCCCCTTTAACATAAAATACGGCCCCGGGTTCTACCTTCCACGGGCAGTCCATCTATCTCAGCCACTTCCTTTCTGGCACTGTGATATCTTGCATCTTCAGCCTGTTCTCTGCAGAAGTTTCCATGCACCGGACTTAACTGTCCAAGCTCAATGGGGTCTGATTCTACCTCTCCATCTGTTTGGGTGAGATTTCGCTTGTGGTCTGCTTCAGGTTCTTCTTCTCTTGGAGTAGCCCCCTTAACTGCAGCCTGGGTCTGTTTACCTATCATGGCACGCTTTAAGCCCTGGGCCAAGATTCTGGTGCCTAAAGCCTTAGCTGAACTCCTTTCACCCCAGATCTTTTGGCTGTTCCCCAGGGTAGGGAATAAAACCTGGACAATGTCAGAAAATACCATGGGGGTAGCCATCTGAGGGAACTAGCTCATTAGTTTCAAGGTTCTCTTTTTTTTTTTTTTTCTGACCTCTCCAGGAGAAACAGGGGTCCAAATCCAGGGAACTCTCTCCCTATGAGGACAGGGTATGGGAACCTAGGAACCGCCCCCACTGTCATCCTTGTTAACCCTTCCTGAACGTCAGTATTTACTGGGATGGTTGTGTAATACCAAATGGTCCACGGACACAAATTACTTCAGTATGTTTGGCCTGGGCCAGTTGACTATACTTCATAAACTTCCCTGAAATAAGCATAATAGTGCTCCTGGAGTTCACCAGTGCCAGAGTCTCAACTCCGTTTAGTTTTATGAGCCTCATATACCCATGGGGCATTAGTGTGACCCGCACAAGGTCACACTAACAAGGTAATAGGCTGTAGGCGTCTGCCCAGATCCAAGTTTACACTGCATAGGCTTCCCTGCAGTGGGGCATTGGGATGTTATGTGCCACCACTCCTCCTGTGCAATGCATCAAGTAGGAGGCCTGGGTACCCCTTTATCTTGTGAACTTGGAAGCTTCACCCCATTCTCCCTCCCAAGCCACGCTGTCCCTTGATACCCCCAGTGGGCTATCTACTTCCCTTGTCTTCCAACTGGCCTTTCCCATGTTCTTGGCCATTCGGACATGAGAAATGACAGGTCGTTTGATCCAGATCAAGTCCTCTCTGGCTTCACAGGAAGAGCCTCTGGTCATTTATCACCTTTGTACTAGTGCAACCAATTCATCGTAAGAGGAGGGGTCATTCTGGCCTACCCAAGCGCAGAGGTCTAGCAGTAATCCCCTCGTACTGGCCAATAACAGGAATCTCTAAAACCTTCTCCAGCTGGTGGATCTCTGTTTGACTGCTGCAGAAAATGGTGGGCCGTGTTGACTTGTCTTTACTCTAGGCACCCAGCCATAACTCTTCTTTGATTATTCTCTCTAAACCTCTCCAGTAATTGCAATTTATTGCTGGGGATAAAGAGTGAATAAAACCCCTGGAAATTACCCTAATCTACAGAAGTGCCTTTGTAATGGGATTCACTCCCACAAGCTGGCATTTTGAAAAGAGGTGGATCAAATCTTTGGTGCCAAGAGCTGTCTCCTTGTTGACTAATTCATGTATCAGCAGCGACTATGATTATTGGAGGGTATCAGTGACTTATGAGCCAAATTGTCACTGAATAAAAAACAGGTTGTTTAAACTGACAGCGCAAGACTTGAGATAGGGAAGCAAATATATACGTACCAGAACAGAGCCACCTCCACTATGACCTTCCAGACAGGGGATGTGAGGAGGGGGATTCTGAATGAGGAGAATCCAGTTTGTCCAAACAAAGAACATGTATTCTCTAACCTGAGACTGGAAACCAGTTTTACTTTTTAATAGCATGCCTCACAGAACTGACAATGACAACTTACATGACACACAGCCCTGCTAATAGTGATTCTGTCAGGATTAGCAGGTAAATGATACCTAAGGAGGTATCATAACAATATTTCCTGTGTGTAGAGCACCAACAGGCTTTCTTTCACCATTACCAGTTGGGGCATTTCAGGGCTCCCTCTTAAGTAGACAAAGGAGTTTTCTGTCTCTTCTCAAAGCCAGGATAAGAGTTCTCAGTTAATGGTGGGCATACCACTTGTACACCTAGTGAATTACATCTCTTTATGAAAGCAAAGGGCAAAATTCCATTTCTATTTTGTGACCATTATGTCCTTCATGCAGCATCTGAGTGATGGAATGGTTTGGTTTCTCCTGTTTTCCAGTTCCTCCGTTGCCATAGAGAAATGAATACAGCAATAAGACACAATCAAGGGGTGCATTAGTAGGTTATTGGTGCATAACTTGGGTGCATTGTGAAGCATGAAGCTTAAAGCATTGAATCACAAAAGGAGTGCACCAGGAGATAAAACCATCAATGCGGGTTGCTAAACATTACTACATTAATACATTGCAAGTCCCTACCAACAGCTTGCTGCTCCTACAGCATTGCTTTTGGGGGCTGCTCAGCAGTACCTCTGATAATGTAGGGCTGCTTTCTCCTGTGATTCTTATCCTTCTCATTATTTACACAATGCTTTGCACCTGTGCTGTGCAGGATCAGTTCCAAAGTGCTTTTGGAGAGGCTGGGATTTCTGGTTGACTGTTCAAGTGAAATATTGGTTTGAGATTTGTATTAACATTAGAGAGAGGGCATCTGCAACCTCATTGTCCTAAGTGAAATCCATAGAAGGATTTGGTGCTCTTTCTTCTCCCAGCTATCTCCTTGTCAACCGCAAGCTCTGACAACAGCTCAGAGCACCTGAATCAGCAGCATCCCACCTAATATACAATGAGGCTGCAGCAAGGCAGCTCTCCTGTATCAAATGCTGTACTGCACAAATAGGTGACTGCTGCTGCTTTACTGCATGACAGTGTTCCCTCAGTGTTGTTGTCTCCGTCCCCTTATGTGGGCCACACAGAATAATCCCTGATCTAAATCACACTAGGCTCATACAACAAGGCATAGTAGCCCTGCATTTCACAGGCTGTTTTGGGTTTGGCAGCTCATTCATTTTTCCTAATCTAAAAGACCCAGGGAGTATCCAAGATACCCTGCCTGTGCACTAATGTTGTACCACAGACTTTAGAGGTACTTTACCACTGACTGATTCATCCAATGACTATAAAAGCATTTATTTACCACTGGTGTCCTTCAATTTCTAAATTTTCAATTTGTCCTGACAAAGAAGCCTGATTTAATCCTTTGCTGCAATTAGAAGTCTGTCACATATAGGTAACTGCAAATATGGAATATACTTAGAGTTTTGTAAAGTTTTTGACTTAGCATGGAATGGCATTCTGATTAAAAGTGAGCACTATACAATATTACTAAAGGACACATTAAATAGATTAAGAAGCGACTAAATGATAGATATAAAACAAATGTCATAACAGAAAGGGGAATGTTTGCGGTGGGGTTCACCAGGGAGCAGTACTAAGCCCCATGGTATTTAACATTTTCATCAATGATCTGACAGTCAGTTAAAAGTCACTGTTGATAAAATTGGTAGATTGGTAAATAATGATAGAGCAGTCATACAACACTATCTGGATTAGTTGGTAAAATAGGCTCATTCAATCAAACTGTTTTTAATATAGACAAGTATACATGTAGGAAGAAGGAATAAAAGCCATTTGTACAAAATGGGGTGTGGAGGGGTCTGTGTCCTGGAAAGCAGTGACTCAGAAAAGAATTTAGGTTTTAGGCAGAATGAGGAACTCAGCATCAGTTCTTGCTGCAGTGCTGTGGCAAAACAGCTAATATGATCATTGGATACATAAAGAGGGAAATGGGGAGAGAGGTGATTTTACTTTTTTATAGGGGATTGGTGAGATTAATAATGGAGTACTGCATCCAGTTCTGGTGTCCACATTTTACAAAGAATGTTAAAAAACTGGAGAATGTGCAGAAAAGAACCACCAAAACACTGGGGGCAGGAGAAGAGCCTTATAGTGAATGTCTTAAAGAGTTCAATCTGGATAGTTTATCAATAAGAAGATTGAAAGGTGGCTTGATTACAGCATACAGGTATCTTCACAGGGAGAGAATACCAGGTCTCTGAGAGAACCATATTAATGGATTCTTTAATCTGGCAAAGAAAGGCATAACAATCAATGACTGGAATTAAAGTGAGACAAACTCAAATGACATATTAGGCACAAATTTTTGAAGTCGAGAGTGATTAATTACTGGCACAATCTACCAAAAGATATGGTGACTTCTCCATCTCTTGATGTCTTCCGATCATGATGGGATGCCTTTCTGCAATGTCCAGGTTTTAGCCAAACTCAATTTATGCTTTAGTCAAACACATATTATTGGCCTTAAAACAGGGGTTAACTGAATAAAATTTAATGACATGTTGTTATACAGTAGGTCAAACTAGATGATCAAATGGTCCCACCTGACCTTAAATTCAGTGAATGAAAGGATAGAGACCAAGCTGGTCATACACCAGCTGTATATTAATTCATGCATGCCTAAAATTAGACATGCAAACCACACAGATAAGCAAGCACCAAGGACTGGCATACATACCACCTAATTTGTACATGAAACACAATAATTGCTCTTGTATTCTTTCTTTCAACATTGCTACAGTTTTCTTGTCAACAGAAAATTTTTCTTGGAAAAACTCACACCTAAACTGATGTGTTGTGAATCTGTGGAAAATCTTGCTTCCAAGTGAAGAATTCACTGATCACCTTGGTGCAAAAATCATTGAAAGAAATGAAAGATAAGATGGAATATGCCCTATATACTCATGTATAAGCCAAGATTTTTGTGCCTGAAAGTTGGCTTCAAAACAGGCACTCAGCTTATACGTGGGTGAATACAGTAGACAGCCCCAGCCCAGCAGTTTCACTGACTATGCTCCAGGCTGGAGCCCCAGTGTGGTTGGGGCAGCCATCCTGGGCAGTCGGCCTGGGCTGGGGCTAGAGTTAGGAGGGGACCCTGGTGTCTGGACTGGCCAGGTAAGGGGCCCTGGGGGGGGGTCAGCCTGGTCATTGGGGGGGGGGGGGGTTCGGGGGGCCCAAAAAAGGGGCGCCCCGCCCCGGGGGTTGGGAGGGGGCCTGGGCGGCGCGCCCCCCTGGCGGCGGGGGTTGGGGGGGTGACAGGGAAAGGGCTGGCAGGGGTGTGGAGAAAAGTGGCAGCTCGACGGCAAAGGGGAATGGGTGGCACAGCAGGGAACAAGGGTAGAGCGGAAGCGGCAGGAGTTTGGGGGTTGGGGAGGGTGTCAGGGACTCTGGAGGAAGCCGGGTGTGCTGGGTGGGGGTCGGGGTTAGGGGTCTTGCTGAGCAGATATTTTCATGGAGCTGCCACAGATCTCAACTGCTCAGCCCACCCTACCCCGGGGACCCACCATCAGACCAGGCCAGTTACCCTGGGCCAGGCTGGCCTCACAAGCCACAAATTACCTTCCCTCAGTCTTGGGTCTCATACGCTTCCCTGGTGCACCCCCCCAGCGCTGTACCCTAGTGCCAGGTCAGACCAGGGGTGGCTCAGGGTAACCTTCCAAGCAGCATGGGAAGTGACTTGCTGGCAGGCACAGCAGGGCCACTGACAATGCCAGGATTTGGGATGGGAGACAAGGGGGACGCCCCGTGTGTTCCTTTCTAGGTCTCACCCTGCACCACTTTCCATTACCCACTTGCCACTGTCAACGCTTCCCCTATCAGCCTGGGGTGGTGTGGAGGGCAGGAGCCACAGCTAGCACCCAGCCCAGCTGTGGGCACAGGACTTTGCAGCATGAGCTTAGCACTGGGAGTAAGCCTGGAGTGAGTCCAACAAGGAGCAGAGGGGTCAGTGGCCCTGCAGCACAGAGGGTGCTCTTGACCTGAAAGCAGTCCACAGTGTGCTGGCTCTGAGCAGTCCCCTTTGCCCCCATGGACTAAGAACCACGCCAGCCCCCAGCTAGCCAAGCCTGAATCTTGAACTGGCCCAGCAGGCTCAGGTAGAGCTTCCTGACAATTGTGCCAGCTCCCCACACAGCGCCAGCACCTGAGGTCAAAAGGGGACCTCAGCTTATACATTGGTCACCCCTTTTTGCTTCTTTCTTGGGCTCAGAATTGGAGGGTCAGCTTAAGCACTGATTGGCTTATACCTGAGCATATACGGTCAATTCTTTATTTACAGGTGTGAAAGTTTGACGCTATATAAAACTCAATCTCTCTGTCCCTTTTTTGTACCCCTTTTGCCTTGCTTTCCAAGTATGTAAACTGGTGTTAGTGATACCTACTTTTAAGGATATTCTGACCTTATTTTATTAATGTTTTAAATGTTTTTTGTGATCCTTTGATGTAAGAATTAAGAGGGGAAATATAGTTATTATATTAAACTATGCCTAGTGAGATGGAGACAGACTGCAGCAGATTTTTCACAAATTATCTTTCTTTTGTGCCTGGAATTTTCCTTTAGGGACAAACTAAATTATTTAAATGCATTGACCCATCAAATATTAGACATGCAGCTTAGTTAAGGCTAGGATGAGACTCAGGACCATTATATTACATTTAAGGTTAAGGTGTAAAAGCATATAGAGATTTCTCAGGAGGGGAGGTTATCCAGCATAACTGTCAGAGAATTAAAACTCTGGTTTCTGTTTCTGTCTCTGACATTGGCTTGATGTGTGACTTTGGGCAAATTATCTTAACCACTTTTTGCCTCAGGCAAGGAGTCCTGTGGCTTAAAGACTAACAAAATTATTTATTGCTTGAGCTTTTGTGGGAGAAAATCCCACTTTGTGAGATGCTTTGAAGATGACAGCACTCCCTGTCTGCTAAACCAGTATAATACATGGGTACCATTACTTACTCAGAAGGTTCTTAATGATTCAATGCCTATGAAATGTTTTGAGATCCTCAAGAGGCAGGTGCTATCAATGAAAAGTCATTTTATTTATTCTGTAAACAAAAGCAGGCAAGGATTTCAGGTGAATAGCTGTAGCATTGGAAATGCACTGAAAGTGTTACAAAGGATCCATTAGCATGGATACTGACAGGCCCTCTCATCATCATTTACACACAGAATGACTGATTTTACAGTCATGCCATCTTGCCGTCAGTGTTTTATAAATGGAGTCATAGAAACATCTTGCAGTCTTGCTTGGACACCCAAACCACTTCAGAATTAGAGCAGAACTCTGCATTAACTCATAATCATAAAAAGAGGAAGGGTTTTTTGTTGTTGTTTTGATATATTTTTTTTAAATGCTAAATGTGAGTCTGGTAGTCTCTGAAAGATGCACTATCACTGTTGGGTAATATCGCTTCCTCATCAGTTCATACTGGTTCATATGAACATTTTAAGAGAACAGGAGCAGCCACTTAGTAATTCCAGTTAACACCAGCACAGTGTTCAAACTCCCTGTAAATCTGTCAACACATGATAATAGTGATTTTTCTTTATAATATTGTTTTCAGATTTCTCTGCTGGATTGATACACGCAGTTCATTCATTGCTAATTTTCATCCTCAGTTCCTTTTGTTTTGGATAGAAATACAAAGGAATAAATTCCATTTAGAACGGATTCTTTGAAAACACACTAGATAGTGTATTTGTAGCCCTATTTTTCACCAGAGAAGATATTGTTTGTTGTAGTACCTTTTTATTTTAGACAAATAGAACAGGTCAGTATACAGAAGAAACCATTTTAAAGGAAGCTGTTAAGTGTTTAGAATTTCAATCAGGGTGTCCATAAAGCTCTAATTACATTCCTGATTTTTAAAACCCTGGCATTCTTTTTTGCAATTGCTCACTATAGGTAAGGGCAGACCATTTATCTGTGAGAACAGTGGACATCATGAACATTGGAATACCAAACTGTGACCATAAATCAAGCATGTGACCAGTTTTGCTCCCATAATTATTTGCTGGCACACAAAGGAAGAACAGGCTAAGGCCTCTTTAAAAATCAGCCTCTAAAGAGCTCTCTTTAAAAATCCATAGTTCTGCCACCAGCTGACAGAGTCTTCCTTCTCCTAAAACAGCCACCATTTTAACAGGATGCATAACTATGCAAAGCATGGCTGCCCTTGCTGCATGTGCTGAAAATGTTTACAAACATTACTCCCTGAGCAGAGACTGGTGTTTGCAAAACAACAGGAAAAGGATAAAATGAAGGTGGGAGGGCAGGGGGGATTTGGAGATTTTAAACTGAAGCAGAGCAGTTCAGCTCCATTGTGCTGGATTCCCTAAATCCAGTTAGCCTCTTCCAGGAAAGGCTGTCTCAATTTACTGGGAGTGTGTGGCACAGAGCTGCTTCAGTGATTTGTACATCTTTCCCTCCCACACTGAATGCTGCGACGGCAGAAGTAGAGCACAGACCAGTGTGTCTTTGCTTTCTGGCAATTCCCAGCTATCATATAGACTCTTCAGGCTGCTATTGCTGGCCACCGGGGACTAGCTTAGTGCAAAGCAATCTCAGGGTTGAGCACAAAGGTGGTGAACTGTGCGAGTGATCCTTGCCTGGAAACTAATAACATCTTTTGAAATATCTTAAGTACAGTTAAACTGTGTGTGTAACTTTTCCCAGCATCCCAGAAATTTGATTACTAAAACTTTACATCAAATGAACTTAAGGAATATTTGCAAATATAGAACACTAAATTCAAATAATTTGTTTCCTCTACATTCTCAATATGACCTTGTATTAATCTACTATGTTCATATGGCACCATTCAATTTTATCATTTTTCTTCCATATTCCACCCTCTAGTCCTAAATACCATTCTGAGTCATTTATTGATTCATTCATTACATTCTATATAGGTCATAAGAGGCACCATAGTCTTTCAGTTAGCACATACGACAAGCAGTCAGGAGATCTGAAATGTGTTCCTGCTTCTGCAATGCTTTCCTGTATGACCTTGTCAAGTCATAGGTGTTAGCCTCCTCATCTGTAAAATGGAAAAAATAAAGCTGGTGCATTGCAAAACATTTTGAGCTCCTCAGGTAAAAGGTGCACTCCTATTGCAAATATTATAACTATTATTATGTACTAGATTCTTTTGCTGTTGAAGATTCACAAAGGATTGTTCTACTCCTTTCCTGCCCCTTGTAGACTGAACCCTATCAGGATGCTAACTGGAAGAAGACAAAATAAATAAAAACAGCCATAACCAGAGACACTGTTTCTTATGAAAAGTTTAACTGGTAGAGGAAACATATGGATTTGTCAGTACAGCCATTTGCAGAGCAGCACAGAGCAATGAATTTCTATGCTGGTGCTGTAAAGATGTCAGTCAGTGGCTCTGTTGCTTCTGGGCCTGAAGGTAATATGTTGGCTGAGAAATCTGGACACGTTCATCCTACCAGGGGACAGTGTGCTGCTGGAGGTGATGCACATCAGAAGAGATGTCACACTTTTAGAAGGAATGCAGAGGCATTGAGGTAGGCCAAATTCCCTACTGCTTATATTCTCCTTCTCCAATCAAGGTGTCAGGATGTGAACTGAATTTAGAAACACTCTGAGACTGGCTGCATGACAAAAGGTGTCAGAGAAAAGAAAGAAGTTAGACGGTTTGTAATACTGTGTCCCAAGGAAGCTTGATTATCCATGTACATCTATTAAATTAAATGAATGTGCTTGAACAGGAAGATATACAAGGGCTTCAGAGAAATCAGTCGGCTGAAACACTACAATTTTCGATCCTTAGATTTAAGGATCCTTCCATCCTTACTTACAGCCTTCCAGTTAGATAGACAGGGTAAGAGACTTGAAAAACGATAAAGATGTATTTTGATTAGTGCATCTCCTCAAATGCTTTAAAACAGCCCTTTGAAACCTGTCAAGCACCCTAGAAACAATTCTCTCCAATCAGCACATTATAACATGGACCTCTAATTTCAAATTAGTGTTAGCAATGAAAATCTTTGGGAAAGACAGAAATAATATTCATAGGAGAAGTGATGACAATCAGAAAGGTTCCACCCCTGCAGAGAGATGGTGTGCGACAAGAAAGCTTTCTGATTTCATTGTTGCCACTAAAAGCATTAGTGGAGTATGGAGGGAGGAGAGAGAAACTGCATGGGGTATTGTTTTAGCATATGGCCAAGGTTGAAACAGGAGAGTCTTTATGTGTGTTGCAGAGGTTGGATAGAGCAATGACACAACAGTCTTATGTTCAATGCATTCTTTCTGCTTTTCAATCTTCCATTTCTCTATCCTTATTCAACCAACCCTTTAAATATATTTTTCATTAGTCTCTCAGATAAGCAACAGACATATGGTACTAATGTTTTTCAGGAGAATTACTGGGGATTTTAAAAGAAAATTTAATGAACAAGAGCAGCTGGTAAGCAGAATGTAAAATTAAAAAGGGGGGGGTAAGGAAGCCTGAGGGAATAGATATAGTTATTAATCACAAACAAATTCCTCAGCCTTTACTGGAATGAGGAGATGTTCACCAGAGAACAAATACACAATAGTCAGTTGAAAGAAATCTATACTGGTTCACATGTAAAATGGTATCAGGGCTGTTGGCAAAGACCACCAATATCTTGGTCAGACTTCCCTGTGAAAATAGACTTCTAGGCAATGGCAAGGCCTCCCATACAATTGACAAAACAATGCAGCCAAGTACACAGTCTTGTTTGTGTTGAGCTGTGGTACTAGTGCTGATACTGTGGATCTCCGATGTCAGCTGCTATATGAGCAGAGTTCCAAAGGGGGAGCCGTGTTAGTCAAGTTCAGCAAAAGAAGCAAGGAGTCCTGTGGCACTTAAAGACTAACAGATTTATTTACTGCATGAGCTTTTCTGGGAGAAAATCCCACTTTGTCAGATGCTTTGAAGATGGGCAAACTTACAGAATGGGATGAAAATATATGTAAGGGAGTGTAAGATATGGGATCAGGTCATACTGTAACAGCAAATCAGAGCAGTTGCTAAGATTCAAACACTGGGAAACAGCACATAGAGCAGGGTGAAGTCAAATCGTCTATTGTAAAGGGAAAAGAAGCCATAGTCACGATTTAATCCTGCTTCCACACAATCAAATCTGCATATCAATTCTAATTCAGCTGTTTCTCTTTGAAGTCTTGATGTGCCATTGACTTTCTTGAGCATAGTCATTAACAAGTCGGTACTGGGTCCCAACCCATAGTTTGAAATCCACTGCCTTGGATGAGTTCAAATCCTTTTCACTAGCAACTGAAAAGCTTTTATTATTTTAGTTTATTGCCCCCAGTGACTTAGCTGGTGATTGCAGTTCACTTTTTAGTCCGCCTCACAAAGAGTTTCATCACAATTGAACTACATATTTAAATATAAGAATTTATGCTTGTTTGCAGCCTTAACAAAGAAGTCTGTAATTAAATGGGAACAGAGAGTGAGCTGCCTACACACAGAATAGGACCTTGTTTTCATACATGTATGTAAACTACCTATCACACTGGGTACTATTGTATGTGAAGGAATATTACTAGTTGAGGACTACCCTCTTAGGACTTGTCTGCACTGGGGGTGGGATTCTAATTCAATCTTAGGCTGTCGAATTACAGAAGGGGATCGCAAGCAACCACAGCAAATTACTTGCTCTGGGTATTAAGTCCCCACTACTCACTTTACTTCCTGAAATGCATGGCACTGTCGATAATAGGTGCAGGGACTTGTGGGGAGGCAGTCATCTGCTATTCACTTCCCCTGCCCTCTTCTCTAAAGGGAAGGAAAAAAACCAGAAAAAGCTTTCCTTGCTGTTTCTCAGCCTCAGGCACAACAGACAGGCACTGTGCTTTATGCAGAGAGAGGAACTGTGAAAACTTTCCAGGGCTGCAGGCAGGGAATGAGCTATGTTGCTATGGCATAGCAGACTGGAAAAACTGCTCTCTGGCCACATGGAGCTAAATTCAAATTGTAGAGTTCAGCCTCAGTGCTATACCACTTGAAGGGTTGGTGTTAGCAGGTTGAATTATAGGTCCGTTTTTTTTTTTTCAACTATACTGTTCTGACAGTGGAGGCAGAGGCTGCAAAATGTCAAGGTAAGCAGCATTATGTCAAACTTCATCAGTGTAGACCAAGGCTTAGTCAGGGCTAGTTTTGGACGGATGAAGTTTTCACTGGTATTAATTTGGCTTGGCTTTTTTTGTGGATAAAGTCTTCCTTCAATTCAGACTGAAAACTTTTTCCTTAGAAAAACTCTCATTTTTTAAAGATTGCAACAGTTCAGAGGGATACAGAAAGGTATTACCTTAAATAAACAGCCCAGTAATAAGATTTCCTTATTCAGTGATGAAATAGGATCTATTTACTCTGAATTAAATTAGACTTTTCACATGGTACTAACTGTTCAGGACTTTAAACTGTAATCATTTTGTATTGGGTAGTTTGCCTTGTTGGTAGACTGTCTTCAGGGATACAGTATATTGGTTTAAGGGAATGAACTATGAACACCATATCATTCTGATTTCTTTGGCTAATTTGATCGTTACACTATCTTTGTATTTGAAGGAAGACATTTTTTTATAGCTCAGTGGTTGCTTCTCCAGTGAAATCATGTAGAACCTGTGATGTCACAGTTACTCTGTGGCAGGGGCGGCCAAACTTATGGAACTCAAGAGCCATACAAGTTGCTTATTAAACCTTTGAGAGCCACACTGAGGCATATAGCCACATACTTTTACCTACTCCAAAATTACTAAGTTTAAAATTCATTGCGCAGCTTAATTTTATCATAAAAAGAGGACACATGTTGATCCTACTAATGTCAGATTCTAATAATTACTTAAGGTTACCATGAAAATTAGGCCTATACAGTAAAAACCTAGCTGCTGCTTGATGTAGAAGACTGCAGGCTAGTGGCGAGTTATTTAAAATCCCAACCATGCCACACTTCTCCCCGCTAATGCCGCACTTCTTCCCACCGTCCCAACCTCTTCCTGAACTCCTAGGCTGAGGCTGCTTTCCTAAATTGATTTGCTGACGTTCTTCTGGGAGCCACAATTTTTCATTCAAGAGCTGCAGTTTGGCCACTCCTGCTCTATGACATAACGGTGACATACACAACATAAAAGTTGTCCCTTCCCTATGAACATCTTCCTTGGAACTTCCTGATTTCTATTAACTCTGCCAAACCCAGAAGTTCTCTCATAGGATCATTTTCCCAGCATACCTTTCCCAGCATACCTTGTTTCCTTTAAATCTGGCAAAGCCAAAGAGATGCCCAACTCTACTGGCTGTTTGGAAGGGATTGCTGCGTGTTGCATCTTTCCTCCAGTAGGAGAGAGACTTTTAATTCCTGCTAAGTTTTCCTGTAGGTTCCACCTTCTTTTTGCTGAGGAGATGGTACCTTCTTGTATCTAGCTAAGCAACAAAGCAGCATGTCACAAATAAGGGACTGTGATTTCACTGTAGGATCAGCTCATGACTGAGAACCTGGGCTACACAGCGGAAATCTCTTGTTTGAACACATTATCTGTATCAGTAGAATAAAGAATCCTTAAGAATGCAAGAAAGTAAGTGGCTTTTGTATGTACAGTGCAATATAAAAATCCCTCTTGAAGAGCTGGCTACCATCCATGGGAAATGAAGGTGCTTTGCTTGTTGCAGGAGTTGGAATGTCATAAAATAGGACACTGTGTGCATTTGTTTTTTTAATGCTATGGAAAAAGCCAATAATGGCAGGGGGTCTTTGGTCCAGTCCAGTCCCTTCCATGGCTCTTAACAGGCAACCCATATTATCCCACTAATAAGTGTTTCATGCTTCACTTTAAATAGATTGTTCTTTCCACTTATGTGGAACAAAGTAGTGTATCTGCATCATTTCTGTCCTTAAGGTGATACAAGCACATCTAACAGTAAAGAGGGACTGTGTTTTGTGGGACTTAATGGGATATGCTATGAGACTTCTGTGCACCCTAGAAAGCAAGGCAGAGAAGCCATTCTCAATCAGGACTGATGATCCAGTGACTGCTTCCTATTCCAACCTAAAAAGACTTGGGTGGATTTAGACATTTGATGTACTAAGGCAATCCAGCTTTGATCCTGGAAGCTGTTTCCTTGCTCTAGACTCAGCACAGGCAATCCCTTATAAATACCAGCAAGATCCCTAGTGACGCACTAACAGTAGAGATGAAAATCCAATGTTTGCACTGCTTCTCAAAAGAAAATGATAAAACCCTGAGATTCTCACTAACCCATTGTGAAAGATGCAGATTAGCAAGACTTGGCAGAAGATGCTAAATCTTATCCACCGCTCCATGATGATCACATTAATCATGTGTGCTACCTACTGGGCTGAAAATGAAGGGTTCCTTAATGTGCACTTTAGTTACACAGCACACTTAGTGGTCTCTCTCTTCCAGTGCAAGACCCCCATAAGCCCTGTGTAGGGAGAAATAATTCATGTAAAAGGGATGTTTTCACTGATGGTGCTTATTTAGATAAGTACCTTCCAAATAAGGTACAATTTAGATGGTTCCTTGGCTCCCCAATACATTTCTTTAGGCAAAATTGCCCAAGCTGTTGTCTGAATCTCCTCAGGGGTTCTATAGTTATTGAAAATATTTGTTTTGTTCTGTGATGAAACTATAGGACAAATATTTCTTATCAAGCAGGCATAGCCTGCAAATATGTTGAAGCCTAAATATTAAAGACTTGTCTTTAAACATGTGGCAAAGGACAAAAGGAGCGTTGTCACTGAAAAGCAACAGAGAAACAGTGGAGATGTAAAGGTCTGAATAACTCATAACCTGTGTCAATACTCAGCATTTTTGCTGAGGAAAATCATCACAATAATAAGCAGCAGCTAGACTACAGATTTATACGGAACAGAAGTAAGTCGGGGCCAAAAAGAGAGCTAAAAGAGAACTAACTGAATGACTCAGAGTATTAGCATCAGTATATGGAAGCGTATAAACCCAGGTCAGTGGAAACCAAAAGACATTTCCATGTGATGCCTCTCAGTGGCATGTAAAATGTGAAATAAGTACAACTTTCAGTCCAGTTCCCAGAGGCTAAAGCTCACATTGCTAACAGCACACTCATAATTTGCACTAATAGGTAATCTCAGCTCTGAAAACCAAATGACTACAGGGAAGAAATTCTCTTTCATCTCTAAAGTGGTTCCGGTTAGGGCTGTTGTATATTGGTGGGATCAAAGGGAAGCAAAGTTTGCACCATGGCTGTCCATGCACTGCCGAAATAGAGGATGTCTTCTATCTTGCATGAGCATTGGATTCCTTTTAAAAAAGCAAGAGATGAATGAGTGCCCTAGGAAACTCTCAGCTGAGGAGGAAATTGCCTCTTGCATTTTTAAGACTCCCTCAGTATCCCGGCACTCTGTCACCTCTGATGAAGACATGATGTTGGAAAGTCCCCCTTTGTCTATGAGGAAAGGACAGCCTTTTACGTATATAGTGTGTGCAGGTGCTTGATCTGACTGACAATGAACTGATGAGCATGAAAAAAATTTGAACAAACAGAACAATGTCAGGGGAGGTTCACATTTCTGTATTAAACATGCAAGGGCTGTTGCAGATAGGGCTTATCTCACCAACCATTATTACTTCAGCTAAGGCAGTCTAAGAACTCTTCAAGGATAAGCCAAAAAAACCCCCAAAATTCCATGTTGCAGAGTTGATGATAATTATAATCTACCAACAGCTCATCAGCTCAGTATGTGTTGGAGCTATAGGATTTTATCTAATCATAACTGGAGACTAAGAGGGAGCATACAGGTCTTTAAGTGCCCTGTGGAGTGGACACGTCCCACCCCTCCTGTCAGCTCCAAAAGACTAATTAATGCTGGAAAAAGGCATCCTCTACTTAACAGGTTTTCACAGGAAAAATATTGGTTATGGTTATGCCCACGGGTGGTGGGATATGTAACCTACACAATTAGTGAAAGAGTTAACTGGAGATAAGAGCAACTGAAAGATGAAACTCAGCTGTTGGAGGAGCTAGCTGGTGAACATAAATGGAGAAAGCCATATGAGGCCAAAGAGAGGAAGAATTTCTGCAGTTCCTCTCTGGAGGCTGGAGAGTGTGGGAAAGACTTAGAAGCAGATGCACAATGAGCCCTGGGAGGGGCTGTGGAAAAAGGCATGAAGTAAAAAGTCCAGTAGGCAGTGAGGAATCTCCTTGCCTACAACATGGAGAAATTAGTGCTCTTTAAGTTGGGTATGAATTTAAAATGCTCTCGCTACTCTGCACTAACTCCCTTTGTGGACCCACTTACTGTGTCCTGTGATTGTCTTCAGGCAGTTTAGCTTAGTACATTTCCTAAGTGCATTAAGATGAAGTGTACAAAGGGCTTGTCTACATGGCCCCACAGTGAAGTCGTGATGGTGTGAAGTGTAGCACACAAAAGCATGCTTTGCTATAACTGCCTCATGTAGACCCATCAAGTGCAAACTAAAAGGCACCCAGTTTGCGAACACAAACTAGGAACCTTCATTCTTGCCAGGAAGAGTGCAGCACACTAAAGTGCAAGGTACTTCACATCCTTGTAGTCTGAACTTCAGAGCCATGTAAACATGCCCAAGGCAGCCATAGAGTACAGTGAGTGTGTCTACTCGGAGAGTTAGTGCCACATAGCTACTGCATGCTATCCAGTATGTACCAGATACTGCAAGCTTTCCCCTATGTAGATAAGACCTAGTGAGCAGACCTGTGCTGTTTGGCACAGGATCTCTGTAGTGGAACCCAGAGGAGAAAGAAAGCTTGGGTTCCTCTGGAAAAAGTAATGTGGATACCCCAAATCCAAGGGGTTGAACTATTGAGTTTGGAGCCAGACCTCCAGGGAAAAAGCCCTGGGAGGTGTTGCTCTGCACCTGTGCAGGAGTTATATATATCTAAGCTTAGTTTATTTGATACTCTCTGTATCCCAGGAGGGATGGAACTAAACCAGCCTAACCAGAGGGCTGAGTCACAAGAAGGAGCAGACCACGGTGAAGTTAATGTGGCTGTCAGTATAGGGTGCCTGAAGAGAAGAGCCTCCTATGTCCTGCCCAGCCCGAAAAGGGCATTCAGCAGTAAAACATCAGCTTTCCCAGAGATCTGATATATTATTATGAGGGCAGTGTATCTGGGGTAACAGAATATATATTTCTGAACTAGCCAAAGATTTTACTGAGGAAGCAAGTTTCAGGATATGTTGGTTTATTAGACAAGAAGAGAGTGCCAGTTAAAAGCATTCATTTTGGAAAAGTGAGCAAGCGCCTTCTGAGACCTTCAAACTCCTTTTTGGTAGCTAGTTATGGATATTGTCTACCCCTTAGAATAGAGTTGATCAAGTTACCAGAATATATTCTTGCTATGACATTTGTGATTGTCACTGTATATCACAAGGCATGCCCACTAAGGGATATAAAAATTCTACAGGTTATACCAGTTGTTTTACTAGTTCAACTGTTTTCTTCAGTTGGAGTTCCAGGTGAAGTATTCGCAGATCAAGGAACTAATTTTACACCTCTGTTGATGCTGTCTCTAGGTAAAGAGATTGGTATAAAACTATTAAAACAACACCCTACCCACTCTAGAATGTATGGTTTAGTAGAGTACTGTAACCAGACACTAAAAGCCAAGATCTGAAAATCTCACTCAGAGACAGGCAAGATTAGGACAAGTGGGTACTATTTCTGCTAATTGTACACTGTGAAATTTCCTACATCTCTATAGGATTCTATCCATTTCAGCCTCAATATGGCTGGGAAAGTAGGCAATCTTCTGCATTAATATTACTTGTATTTGTTACCTGACTTTTGTGAGTCAATTTAATTTATTTTTTATAGGTTGCTTTCAATTTAAATAACCTAGTTCTAGCTATATCTATATGGACATATAAAAAGCATGACCCGACTTTCTTTGCTTCCTCACATCACTGATTTGAATGAGCCTGTGACCCACAATTCTGCATGATAGCTGAAGTGTAACAGTATATGTTCCCCTGGAGGCATTCTGGCTGTCTCAGAACTCCCATTGCTAGGGAGTTTTTTGCCACTCCTGTTTCCAAAAGCAGGCTGTTACATAGTAGCCACAACATAACTTTTCTTGATGCAGCCAGCAAAGAATGACACTGCTTTCACCTGGATAAATGTTATTTTTTTTCCTAACAAGAACAAAAATCCTTTTTTTTTTTTTCCCCCACTGCAAACTGATTGTAGATACCATATATTGCACACTTCATTCTTCTGTCTATATTACCTGCATTTATTTAGCACAGTGTGGGATGAAAATGTGCCCCTGAGACTAAGCAGGTACATTAAACTCCCACCAGCCATTGTGGAAGCAAAGGTATCTACTCAAACTATGTGTAAATGCCATTGTTAGTGACATTAAACAGCTATCATGTGTGCAGTGCAGACATCACAGTTGTGTTAGTGTGTTGACACATTGTTGTATTGCTCAGCAGGACAAACTAGAACAACTGTGTCAGTTTTTGTCTTAAGAACATGTTCCTTGTGTCTCTGAAAACTGGCTGCACAAAAAGGTAAATATTGTTATAATTAGTTAATATTGTTTGCTAGCTACACAATTAGATACATCACAAGGAGAATCCTGCATATTATGTCAGGATTACATGTATTTTTATTACTATTGGAATCACGTTGTGGGAACAAATACCAGATGTTAACTTAACCAAGACTGGTTTTGAAGCTGTTGTGATATGGTTCCAAATAAATACTGGAGATTATTCTACATCACCAGTCAATTAGTATCTATGTACTACAAAGCAATTAAAGACAGCCCTGAATGTACCCTAAATTGTAATAATCACTCATCCTTCCTTCTTTCAGTGCGCAAATTTGTTTGTGTTCCTCTTTTTACACTTCCTATGTTTCAGATTATGGGCATTGCTATGACAAACTTAAATCAGAACATGGGCTAGACTGGGCCTTGTCTGTAGGGACATACGGGAGGGTGGGGCTCAGGGCCAATTGGTCTATGGGGCCCCAGCCCCCCCATGCTGGGGGGACAGGTTGGGCCATTCCAGAGACAAGGCTCCACAGTCCTGCTCCACCCCTAGACTGGCTGCTCCACCCTGGGGGGTGTGGTGGCCCAGTCTAGAAGTTGGGTTCCACGCTCCCCCCCCCCCGGCCCTCTCTTTCGACTCACTGCCAAAGGCAGCGGTGTGGAGGGGGGGACAGCGCAGCAGTGGGGGGGGACAGCAGTGCAGGGCAGTGTGGGGCCGATGGAACCACAGGGCCTCGGGCAGTCACCTTGCTCGCCCCACCCCAGGACAGCCGTGCCTGTCTGATCTCCTCTGGGAAGAGGTTTCATGGCCCAGGACTGCCACTGCAAATTCATTGTACTGTGGACTCTGGTTTAAGATAAGACGCTGATTACTAACTAAAGCATTCATGTAGCCAGTAGCTGTCTTTTCATAGCTCCACAGAATTTAAAGTCAGAAGGGAGCATTAGATCAATTAGTCCAACTTCCATTTATCCTACACTATTAAATACTACCCAGTATGCTTTATTGAGCCCAATAACTGGTGTTTGCTTGAAGCAGGTCTTCCAGAAAATTATCTAGTCTTGATCTGAAAGCACCAAGAGGTGAAGAATTCACCATTTCCATTGGTAGTTTGTTCCAATGGTTGTCATAACCATTTCAAAAAAATTGTGCCTTATTTCTAATTTGAATGTGTCTGGTTTCAGGTTCCAGGCATTTGTCTTTGCTTTGTCTTTCTCTGCTAGGCTGAAAAGTCCTTTAATGCTGATATTTTCTCCTTGTAAAGGTACTTGTGCAAAGTAATTAAGTCACAGCTCTGATTAAACAGGTTGAGCTTTTTATGGTTCTCACTGCATGGTATTTTCTGCAGTCCTTGAATCATTTTTGTGTCTCTTCTTTGCACCATCTTTAATTTTTCACCTTTTTCAAAACAGATGCCAGAACTGGACATGGTATTCCACTGTTGGTCTCACTATAATATTCAATACCATACATAGAGAAAAAAATCACCTCCTTATTCATACTCCTTTCTCAGATGTTTATACATCTGAATAGTGTAGTAGCTCCTTTGGCACATCATCTCACAGGGTGTTCTTGTTCAGTTTCTTGTCCTTTATGATTACAGTGGTCATATGTTGAGGCTTTTGGCTGCGATAGTCCCTATTAAGCTCTGTCCTGGGCCTCACACATTTTTTGGCAAAACTGGGTCTTTGTCCTACATGCTTGTGCACTAACGGGGGATGGAAAAATATTCATGACTCCTAAATTCTTTTTAGAGTCGTTACTATTCGGGATTCAGTGCTCCGTTTTGCAGGTTTGTCCTGGATTCTTTCTTGCAGCTACATATTTACGTGGATAGGCATGAGTGACTAATGACTGCAGATCATACCAAAAGTCTTTGGCTATGTTCACACAGGGTATGCTTGTTTCGAAACAAGCTGTTTCGAAACAAGCTGTTTCGAAATAACAGATTATTTTGAAACACCTTATTTCGAGGACAAAAAACTTTGTCCTCGAAATAAGGCAGCGAAATAGCATGTCCACAGTGTGGACATGCTATTCCGCCTGGGGAGGGGATTGCAGGCACCGGCGGGGTAAAGCGTGGCTGGGCATCCGCCAGGAAAGGGGCGGCGGGGCACCTCAGCCTGGGGGCTTTAAAGCTCCCGCTGCCCCCAAACCTCGGTGTGCGGCCCCGGAACGTGGCTGGAGACCGCTGCTGCCAGGGCCAGAGTGAGCGCCGGCCCGGAATCCCCGGGCCGATGCTCCTGGGGGAGGCGTGGCCAGGGCATTCCCCGGACACGCCCCCGGAATCCCCGGCGCGACGCTCCTGCTGGGGATTCCGGGGGCGTGTCTGGGGGATGCCCCGGCCACGCCTCCCACAGGAGCGTTGGTGCCGGGGATTCCAGGCTGGCGCTCACTCTGGCCCCGGCAGCAGCGGTCTCCAGCCACGTTCCGGGGCTGTGCCCCCAGGTTTGGGGGAAGCGGGGGCTTTAAAGCCCCCAGGGTGAGGCGCCCCTCCACCCCTTTCCTGGCAGGTGCCTGCAGCCCCTGCAGGCACCGGCGGGGTAAAGCGCCCATGTCCCCTGCAGGCATGTCCCCTGCAGACATGTCCCCTGCAGGCACCGGCGGCGTGCCGCGCAGGCCCGCGCCTCACCTGGCCGGTGCCTGCAGCCCCGTGCCCCCCGCCCACGGACACCCCTCAGCACCCTAGCCAGGGTGCTGAGGGGGTGCTGCCCTTCCTCCCAGGGTGCTTAGCACCCTGGGAGGAAGGTCACATGTTGTTTCGGAACACTTTGTTCCAAAACAACATGTCCAAACAGGTCTGTTTCGAAACCTCTGGTTTCGAAACAACCCTGTTTCGAAAGCAAACGAGGTTTAAGTTGTTTCAGAAGAGCCACGGCCATTTTGAAACAAGCTGTTTGCTTGTTTCGAAATGGCCGTGTGTCGAGTGTGGCCATGGCACTTCTTATTTTGAAACAACCCCTGTTGTTTCAAAATAAGAAGTGTGTGTGGCCATACCCTTTGATGCCATACTTTGATTACTTAAGTACAAGGTATTATAGGGTGAACATCAATTCTGCTCAGTTTGGGTGTATGATTCAAGTTAGTATATTTCCATAAATTCTTATAGTATCAAAATTAGAATATGCTATTTAAAAAGGTGTGCAGATTCACTTAATATCTAATTAGTGTAATAAGATGTTCCCCTTTACAGTGAACACTTGAAAATGCAATGCAGTAATAAAGGGTTTATATCTACGTACTATAACATGGTGCAGTGTACTAAAAATGTAACTTCAGTGAAGTGGAATGCCTATTTTATGTGAGTGAGTCTAACCTGCTTCTAGTGGAGCAAAGGAATTTAATAACCATCCTCCATATGTATGGGGAGAATGCATGCAAACTAGATTCATGCTTTATAAGGGGGAAGGATTATTCATGATGTAGAATGAAGCCTGGGAAGGTCTGGGGGAAGATGTCTTCCTTTTGGAAAACCTGAAATACCAGATGCATTTTTCTGTCTTTCGGAAGAATTTGATAAAATTTCAAAGCAAGGGTATTAGGTCAGATTCTGGTCTCAGATGTGAATATGCAAATCCCACGGAAGAATGGGTCACTGTCAGGGGCAGTACATAGAACTAGAGTGCCCATAGGTCTGACTAGTGTCGCTATTTCTATACTCAGGAACATCATGAGGGGAAATTTTTGGTTCTTTATGCTAAGATATAGAAGCCTATTTGCACTAGAAAATTTTTTAGAAGTAATGTTCTAGTTACTAATTCCTCTTTAGCTCCTTGAGTACCATGCAATAACTGCAGTGAGTATGTTTTTCTGATATGCCCCGCCAGCCCATATCTATTGCTGTTTAATATATTCAGATTTATTCCTTGAAGCCTTGCCTAGACATCACCAACCCAAATGTAGACAGAGTAGCCAACTGTGTCTCTGGGAAAATGTGTCAGAAGTCTCTGAGCATTTTAGAAGTTCCCATCCACACAGGAGAGGAAAATTTAGCCTTATGTCTGTAACCAGGAGTAAAAGAATGAATAAATAATAATGATAACCATTTATAATCTTTTTATGTAAAAATATCATATAACAGTACAATATATAGGCTTAAAAGGTACCATGCTGGAGCACATCAGTAGAATTTGACCTATGGTTTCCTCAGATCTGCTTGAAATGTCTTTGAGCTTTCGTCATTTATTATTATCTTGAGTGATGATTGCTTCAGGGACAGAAATGGAGGGACACATGAATGAGCAAACAGTGACCAATGGCATGCAGCATCCAGGCATTCATGCATTAAAGTGTAATAACCATTGTGTATTGTGACATGTCTTGTAAACACCATTTAATACACTGTAAAGGCAAGCTACACCCAGGCTTGCAAGAAAAGGAAATCTTGATTGTCTACTCCATGCTTTAGAAAGATTGAATGAGACATTTTATGGAGAGGTGATATTTTTCAGACTTAAGGATGCTGAGTTTAATAAAATCTAGATGTGTGGACCAAAGTATGTAAAGTAGGCGTTACTTATTCAATAGATGTCATTATGACTATGACTTGGATAGATATGGTAGGAAGGTACATATTGCTTTTGAGTGCTTGCTATTCGGCATTTGCTTTGCTTTACCCATGCCATTTCCATGGAAAGAACAGCTGATTTCAGGGATTAAAACATTGTTTCCCTCCAGCTCTTCTAAAGCCATTTATCTATAGCTGAGTTCATAATTCAGGTTCATCCCAGATCTTATCTACACAAGACATGTATTAGTTAGTTATGCAAACCCCATGTTTACATCTTTAAATCTGTGTATATGGTCTTATGTCAATTACTGAATTATGTGAAATTGTACAAGTCTGTTGTAAAAAGATTTAAGGGTGTTCACACAGGGGTTTGAACTGAATTAACTGAATGGGTTTAGTAGCTTATTTTCCGTTAAAACACTGGAAGTTTTGTGTGTCAGCAAGGCTTTGGACTCCTTCGAACAGTGGATATGAATATGGTAAATAGAGTTGGCTGGAAAACAAGAATGCTGCTTTGTTAACAATTTTGAGTTTGAGAGTCTGTTTTTGTTCCCCATTGGAATGAAATAGAGACTGTGTGCTTGGAACTTTTCACAAAAGAAACAAAACATTGTGAGGGTGATTACCCTAGAATAGCCCAATAGGTTAGGGCACTCACCTGGGGATGTAGGGGACATAAGTTTAAAGCTCTGCCCAAACTGATTCAGTAAACGGACTTAGCCATGGCTCTCCCAAATCCCTTTTGGCTATTCTATGGGGTTTTTTCCCCTCTCTCTCATGGACATACGAAAGTTTGGCTGAAATTGATATGTTTCCTTGAAAAGTTTTGGTTTCTATGAATCAGAATTTTCTGATTGAAAAAATGTTTCATCAGTGCTACTGTTAAGTTTATACTTCATTCTCCCCTGAAAAACAAAGGATATCATCTCTAAAGTAAACTTAGACAGATTTTTCTTGTGTATTTGATTTGCCTCTCAGGCACCACAGTGGATGTTTGAAGAACACAGCACAAGACAGAACAGTGATCTTTAATGCATAGTGTCTCTGTTCATTTGATAAAAGCTTCTAAGACAAAATCAAAGCTAGACACTTGAGCTTTTATTTGTTATGCCTTGTGGTTGAAGAATACAAATCCTACCATTTATGGGCTGTCAACTGCCCAAACCTGATGATTTCTTCAGCATACGCAGTAGCAGAGATATTAATTAAAGTTAAATAAAAGTGAAGAGAGTTCCAAACTAAAAAATGTTTCCCTCATATATTTTTCCCTTAAAAGAGATGCAGCTATTAAAAAGTACTCATTAATATTGAATATGATGTCTTGCTTATAAGTGGTCATCTTGGCTATGTCTACACCTAAAATCTTAGTTCAGACTTGGTTAATCTGAACTAAGAGTTCAAAAGTTAGTTTGACTAAGCATGTTTTTTTTAGTTTGAACTAACTTTTTAGTTCAAACTAAAAAAGTGCACTAGTTTGAACTAACAGCTAGTTTGAACTTATTTAGTTTAAACTAGCACGTCTCCATTGGGCTAGTTCAAACTAGCAGCTTTGGCTAGTTTGAACTAAGCAGTTAGTTCGAACTAACCATTCAAGCTAACCAGTTCGAATTAACCTTTGATTATTTCTAACTAAAATCTTTTTTAGTTTGAACTAGTCAAAGGCTAGTGGAGACAGGGTTCATTTTGTAGTGTAAACATAGCTCTTGTTATGCATAAGAAGGCAGCTTTTGGGTTGACATTACTGTGTAGATTAGAATTTCTACATTACGTAGATGAACAGTAACTACGACACACCACACTATAAAGGAATGAGTGTTAGATAATTGTCAAGGCTAAGTGCAGATTTTGGTCAACTTTTAAAAATCTATTTTAAATAGACTTTCTATATGGTAATACTAGTGTCTTTCTTGATTCCAACTATCAAGATAGGGAGAGCTACAGGTGACACTTGTCAAACACTGCACAAACAATGGTCAGGAACATCTGTTCAGTGTCCAAAGGCTTGTTTGTGTCAGCCATATTGTAGCCTGCTTTTATTTGATATTTTTAGGTGAATAGATATTGTTTGCATAAATATTTGGGGAATGATTGTTTAAGGTTGAAATTCACATGTAAAAAGCAAGCAGACAAACCAAAAAACAAAACAAAACCCCAAACTCCACTATGGGGTATCACTTAAGGCTGGTCACATTTAGAGGAGAGAATTTCATCCTGTAGCAATAAACATATCCACAAGTAAACAAGAAAAACTGTACAAACAAGCAGATTGGCTATTCACACCCATTAGTCACTTCATCATTCTTTGATTTAAAAAATGTGTCATCCAGTTCAGGAGCAGAAACAATATCATGTGACTTCACTGACCAGTCACGTGCCATGAAAATACATTAGTGTACAGCAGTGTTCTCCTATCTTTCCCAAGCAGACAGTGCAACAGACATAGTTTTACCAGCAAATGCCATTCAGATGCTTTATGTTACGAGCAATAGTTCAAGACTCCAGCTGATTGCAATTGACTGGTTGGGGACCACTGACTTATAGTAATGAACAATCATGGGCTGAAAGTTCTCTTACAAATAATGAATATATTGAAAGTAATTGGGATCACTTTGCAAATTTGCTAACAGAGTGAAGGGCCAAATTCACTGGATTATTTTTTATTGACAATGAACAATTCACTAGGTATTTCCCTGCAGTAACTTCAGCCATTCTTTAATTTATGGGCAGGTTCTGACATCTGAAGGGTTCTTTGTGTAGGTCTTCACTTTGATTTTGTTTTCTGTCACTATTCTGGAATTACTAGACCCTACAAATATTTTATAAACCTCTTGCATGTTCATATGCTTACCAAACATCTTTTCTTTAATCTGACTGCATCTGATCTTTGCACCCTAACTATCATTTGGAAGAATATGCTTCTAATCTTGACATTTGAAAGTCATTTAAAACCATATGGGCCCCCATAAGCTTCCAGTCACCTATATGTACATAGGATGGTACCACACTGAGAACATCTGGCATCTGCTAAAATTACTGTAGGCTTGAAAATATAACAGTCTAATACTGAAGTTGCAGTCAATACATTCTTTAAATCTCTCACCTTCTCTCCTTCACTTTTTCCCACATCCACACCGTTTGTTTTAAGCAATTGATATAAACCTTTTTCTTTGTGAGAACAGAGGACAGCATAAGTAGGAGTTTGCTACAAACGTTTTTCTTGTTGAGGAAAAACGTCAGTTCTGAAACATTTCTAAGTGGTGAGTTTTGGCTTTTTTGGATCTGCCTTTATACTTTTTTCTTCAATCATGTCATAAAAACCCAGATGCGTGTTTGATTTAGCTCACGTTTTTCTCTACTTAAGTCCACCAACCTCAACTGCAAGGGTAATCTCCAGTTTGAATATTGCTGCCAACATTCTGGGCTGTGCAAGGGGAAGTTTTGGCCAACTTTTACCTCTACAATTTTCCTGGTGGCAGGCTCTGTCAGTGAATGCTCTTTCCATTGGTATCCAGCAATAAACAGTCCGACACCTTAAAATGCAGAAGAACCACTATGGTCCTTTATTAAAGAGATGTACTTTTCTCATTTTCTAGCCTTGCTCAGGGATGGGTTAACTGAAACAAATAAAATAAATGGAAGAGTAAACAGAATGGGAATGGGTAATATTCCCCAGCAGTCTTAGTTTTTTAACCAGCAAATTCTTCCTCTTCTTGTTTCCCAAAAAGAACTATTTTAGACACATACCCCAATAACCTTTAATGCTCCCTCTAGATTTCTTCTTTTCATAGAGAAACCAAAATAAGTACTTTTAAAGAAGTAAGGAGGCTTGTTTTTGGCAAATATTCACCTCCTAATCTTCCCCATGGGAACAAAATATGAATGTAACTCCCTGTTCCAAATAGTACAGAATAGCCACTGGGTTCAGAAGGTGTGAGCTAAAGGAATTTATTTTCAGTCATAGTTCATTTATGTATTATCTCTATATAGTTTCTTTTGATACGAACATGCTCTATAAAGACCAAAAGGAAAATGCACAGTGCATTATTCAGCCCTGCAAATGGTCTAGTGGCTAGCACATCTGCCCTGCATGCAGAGGGTCCTGGGTTGAAACCCCAGGGGATTGGACTAGATGATTTCATGAGGTCCCTTCCAACCTGATGATTCTATTTTGTCTTGTCAGCTTCAGCTCATGGAAAAATACATGGCTGAATGCATGTATAACCCCCCTGGGGTTTTAAGGAGCGTGGTCCCTTTAAATTTTTGCCCTGTGGGAAAGGTTGTGGAGCTGAGGAGGGGGCTGGGGCTGCAGGAGAGGCCTGGGAAGGAAGGAGAGAGAGAGAGGCCCTGCCTGAAACCAGGGAAGACAGAGCACCTGAACTGGGATGCCAGGCCAGCCCCCATAGGACACTGTGCTGGGGAGAGTCGCCCAAGGACAGAGAAGCATCCAGTGACTGGCCATTTGGAGCTGTGGGGCCGTGAGTACAGCACCTGGACTCGGGGGGGAGGCTGTAGTTAGTTAAGTGGGGAGGGTGTCATTCTGGGTTCGCAGAGAGCGGCAGAAGAGGCATCAGAGGGTTTTCTTTTGCTGGGAAAGTGCTGGCGCCGAAGACTAGGAGTTGCTGAACTGAACCCTGGACTGGAACTGTGCTGGGACTCCTGAACTTATGGTGCAGAAGCAGAGCTCACGTCTGCCTCCAGCCTGCTGCATTGTTGGGCCTTGCAGGGCCCTGTGTTAGCTGTTACTCTGTGTTACTGCTGACCCATCTCCCCTGTTGGTTTCCCCTTTTGCACCTCTGTAAATAAACCTTCCCCATTCCCATAATCCCTGCGCTATCCCAGTGTGTGTGTGGTCACGCTGGGGGTTTGGAACAGGTGCCCCTGGGGGCAAAGGGGCTCTCCTTGCTGTGTTCCCGTGCACACCCTTTCTCTGGTCAGAGCTGCCTGCAAGGCAGACTCAATCTGGTTACGTGGGTGTTACACTTGGTGGCCTGTATGGGGAACTCTTGCAGACACAAACCTCTGTGTCACACACTCTAGGTGCTCCTTCACAGTGAAAAGAGATCCCCTGCTGAAAAAAAAAGAAAAGGGGGAAAGGATTCCAAGAGTATTCGACCAAGTCATCCAGAGGAGGTCCTTTTGCTGAAGGAATGGGATCGCTTATTGGTCCGAGGTGGGCGACTTTATTGAGGGAAGAAGCATTCCCCGAGACCTCACCCAAAGCAGCTGGTACTACCACAAAAGTATCGGCAAGGTGTATTGGAGGCCTGCCATGATTGAATGGGTCACCTGGAAGTAGAACGATTAGAGGCCTTAGTTAAGGCAAGGTTCTGTTGGCCCTGGATGGGGCGTGACATTGCCTACCATGTACACACTTGTACCCGATGCATCCGACGAAAGACTTTGCCTAAAAAGACAGCCCCTCTTGTCAATATCACAAGTTCAGCACCCATGGAGCTTGTCTGTCTGGACTTTCTGTCATTAGAGCCTGATCGCCGGGGTATGGCAAATATCCTGGTGGTAACCGACCATTTTACTCATTATGCTCAGGCTTATCCAACAAAAAATCAAAAAGCTTCCACAGTTGCCAAGATACTGTGGGACGAGTTCTTTGTTCACTATGGGTTGCCTGCAAGACTACACTCAGACCAGGGACGGGATTTCGAGAGTTGATTAATAAAAGAACTTTGTACAATCATGGGGATCAAAAAATCACACACCACCCCTTATCATCCACAAGGGGACCCACTGCCTGAACGATTCAACTGCACGCTGCTCAACATGCTGGGAACCCTAGAGCCTCACCAGAAGAAATCCTGGAGCCAGCATGTGAAGCACTTGGTACATGCCTATAACTGCACTCGGTATGAGGCAACTGGCTAGACACATACATGTTGATGTTTGGTCGAGAGGCACGGCTGCCAGTTGACCTCTGTTTTGGAGTGTCTTCCGATGGGGCACTTCCTGAAACATATTCGGAGTATGTGGCTCGCCTAAAAGACCAATTGAAGAAGGCATATCGGATAGCAACACAAGCTTCTGGCCAACAGAATCAAAGGAATAAATTGCGATATGATCAGCGAGTGAGGCAACAGGAACTTCAGATTGGTGGTCGGGTGCTGGCCTGAAATCTGGGATTACAGGAAAAGTACAAAATTGCTGATCGTTGGGAGTCACACCCATATGTTGTTGAGAAGAAACTGGGAGATCTACCAGTGTATCGGATATGCCTGGAGGGCAGTCGTGGCCCCACTAAAACTCTACACCGAAATCACCTGTTACCTGTTGAACAGGTATTGTTTCCCGATAAGGATGATCCCACAGTCTCTGAGGCCCCTGGTCCTGCCAGTCGGACATGATCCAAACGACGGAGATATAATAGGACTTTGCAAACACCCGGCTCCACAGAGAGTGAGGAAGAACTAGTGTTCAGCCAATGTCCTTTTGGAGAAGTTTCAACCACACCAGATCTTTCCAACATTGCACAAAGAGATGGGGAAGGGAAAGAACCCACAGTGGGTGTCCCAGAGGGTTCACTGGCCGAATCTGTGGAGACCCACCAAGGGACTGATGAGGAGGAGAGCCCTGTACCCCATACAGCCACTTTAGATCCTGATGCCGCTGCTTTTACACCTCAAGGATCTGTCACCATGCCCCCATGTTCAATAGTGCCACAGCAGTCGATGCCTGCCAGCCAACTTAGACGTTCCTCCAGGGAAGGGAAGCCCAGGTGTGTGCTGACATATAATCGGTTGGAAAAACCCAGTGAAGTAAAAATCTCTGGAGTACCCCGGGGGGTGAGTTGCCTCGCAGGAAACCTGTTCCACCCCCTCAGTGTCCCAAAAGTTGGACGATTGTGATACTCCTGACCAGTGGGGGCCCTGGGTCTCCTGCTGGGAATCCATGGACTGAAACTGCCCTCCTTTTCTTTTGGAGGGGGGGAGAGTGTAACCCCCTTGGGGTTTTAAGGAGCGTGGTCCCTTTAAATTTTTGCCCTGTGGGAGAGGTTGTGGAGCTGAGGAGGGGGCTGGGGCTGAGCTGGAGGCCTGGGAAGGAGGAAGAGGGAGAGAGGCCCTGCCTGAAGCCAGGGAAGACAGAGCACCTGAACTGGGATGCCAGGCTAGCCCCCACAGAAGGACACTGTGCTGGGGAGAGTCGCCCAAGGACAGAGCAGGTTCCAGTGACTGGCCATCTGGAGCTGTGGGGCCGTGAGTACAGCACCTGGGACTCAGGGGGGAGGTTGTAGTTAGTTAAGTGGGGAGGGGGCTGCTCTGGGTTCTCAGAGAGTGGCAGAAGAGGCATCAGAGGGTTTTCTTTTGCTGGGAAAGTGCTGGCGCCAAAGACTAGGAGTTGCTGGACTGAACACTGGACTGGAGCTGTGCTGGGACTCCTGAACTCATGGTGCAGATACAGAGCTCACGTGTCTGACTTCAGCCTGTTGCATTGTTGGGCCTTGCAGGGCCCTGTGTTAGCTGTTACTCTGTGTTACTGCTGGGCCGTCTCCCCTGTTGGTTTCCCCTTTTGCACCTCTGTAAATAAACCTTCCCCATTCCCATAATCCCTGCGCTATCCCAGTGCGTGTGTGATCACTCTGAGGGTTTGGAACAGGTGCCCCTGGGGGCAAAGGGGCTCTCCTTGCTGTGTTCCCGTGCACACCCTTTCTCTGGTCAGAGCTGCCTGCAAGGCAGACTCAATCTGGTTACGTGGGTGTTACACATGTGCCATGTAATTACAAGAACAGAAGACTTGATTTCCTTTGGCTATTTTTTTATGAGTACCAGCTACAATGGTTAGGGCAGGTCATTGAAATTAACAGTCCTCACTTTTTCTGAAAGTGCCTTAAGAATTGTAATGACCACAAGGTAGTCAGAACTTTATCAAATGTATCTCCTGTGAAAGATACTACCTTGGGCAGGGCTGTAACTTCAAATGCTATGCAGAATTATTGGTTCAGAGTGCCACCTTCAGAATTGCTACTTTACTGTTATGATGAATTAATGTGACCCCACTTGGACTTCTCCTGTCTCTATTAGAAGCTGTGTTGAAAATGTGTTAGTCTCGAGAAATTGGGAAAAATAACTAAAATTTTAAAAGTTAAAACTACTATGGTCATGATAATCTTGAATACAGGTGGGCATTTCTAGGGCCTGTCAATGGACCTTGGATGCCTTTACATTTCTTTTCCTGACCTTGGTCATGCTGAGAAATTTCTTTCCCTGAAAAGTTTAAATTCATTTTAAAGGCATAAATTATGTCACGTTACATTCAACTCTGAGAATTTCAACTTTCTAGGATTGGGGCTGCATTCAATTAGGTGCTCTACAATCTGTGATTTAATGCTTGTCTACACATATATAGCACTATTGTAGCTTTTTAGTGAAGATGGGAGAATTTCTCCCTTCTGATTAGGTAGTCCAGTGTCATGAGAACCAGTAATTATGTCAATGGGAGAAGATGTCCCATCATAGCGCTGCCTAACCAGGAATTAGGTTAATAAAGCTATGTCGCTCAGAAGTATGGATTCTTTTCACACACCTGAGCTGGGTAATTATAGAGATGTAAGTTTGTAGTGCAGATGTGGCCTTAGATATAGATATTGGGGGCTGAGCTAGGCTGTGCAAACAAATTGTATGGTGGAGAACTAGCACAAATGTAAAATGTTGTATAATGAAAAGGGCTGTTAAAAGAGTATGACCATGTAAGCAGCAACAAATGCCAATAACTAGGAATTTCTCTTAACAACACAAAACAGAATAGGCTCGAGCCCCCCACCCAATAAGTCTTGGAAAACTAAACCTTATCGCTCTGCTTCTCTAAGAGGCAATACTTCCTGGCTCATAAGCACTTGAGTATAACAAAAAAAGAACTTCTATTAAAAGAAAAAATTACACCATTAATTTGGGAAAACACTGCAAAAATTACTTGAAAGTATGCAATTAATAATTAAAGTACAATACTAAAAGCATCTTTGTTTGACAAGGTGGCATCCCACTCCTGTTTTCTGCTCTGTCTACACAGGCTTGGACACTTTCAGTTGTTAACCATGCCAGTGCGTTGTGTGTCTGAGAAACAGCTAGCTCTCTTGAACAACTTTTCCCCTTAGATTTTTCTTCATCTGGGACCATAATTATCTGAGTTCATTAAAGTCTGCTTTCTTGAAGTACATTTTTGAAGTACAAAAACAAAAACACCACTTCCCCCCAAAAAAGAACCACTAAAAAGTTCTTGGTCCTACGAGTGCCAAAATGGAAATACAGTTATAATAATCATGGGAACTCGAGAAAGGTTGTTAATTGGTAAGTGATTCCCTCTTTGCTGAAGAATAGAATTGAGCTGGGATATTTTTAAAAGAGGAAGAATAGTATGAAATGCCAAAAGTTTGTCTGTCATTCTTTTTCATTTGGTAAAACTTATTGGTCTTCAAGGAAAGAAAAATAAGGGAACTTGAGTCATGCAATGTGCATGAAAATTGTACCTCCTGCTTACTGGGAGCATGTGTTGAATAAGATACAGAATAGAAATAGGGAAATACTCCCACAGTTAGCATCTCTCTTTATAAAGTAGGTATTGCTATAAAAAATGGACTGAGAATTTGCAAAGCAGAAAGACTAGGGAAGTACAATTCTCACTCACTTCCTAATTAGCAGGAAGGCAGTCCTATCTGTTTTTAGATCATCTGGGCTGGTCCTTATTAGTAGTGATAATAGTAAAGACCTAAGCCAGCTCTATTCAATCAAACTGCTAGGTGACAAACTATAACATCAAAGTATTGGAAGAATTAACAGAATTGAAAAACTGATTTTTTGCTGGTATAAAATGGATAGAAATTGTATATCTATTTTTGTATTTGCCCTTCAGTTTCTGATGCTTCTTTAAATTTATAGCAGAGTTCTGAGCTGAAATGAAAAATGTGATGCAGATCCTGGAAAATGGAAAATCTAGTTGTCAGGTTGCATAATGTAAATAGACAGCCTGGAAGAGTCATTCAGTTTTTAAATTTACTTTCTGTAGTTTCTATTTTTCTCTTATAAATTTTATTCCTTTCACGAGGTGCTGTGTTGCCCCTAGTTATATGTTATGTGTATTTATGTATGTCAGGATTAAAGGGGAATTTTCCAGTGATTAGCACAAAGATTCTGCATGATGTGCTCCTGACTCAACGTGAAATTTATTTTAATCTTGCTGTGAACGTCTTCTGGATTCTGTGTATTGGAACCAAATCAAAGCCTCATTGCCCTAATGCTAGAAATAAATTAATAGCAAGCAGACACCAATTAATGCAAGAACTTGCAGTATGTGAATTCTGCCACTCCAGAGACAGACATTTTTCAAACAGTTCTGTTTTGTTTTCTGTTGTAGCTTTTACCTCATAATTTTTGATGATCTAAATACTGTAACGAGGTCCTGATCTTGCAACTCATCCATGTTGATATTTGCTGGAATCCATGTGGAGTCCTACAGAAGTCAATGGGGGCAGTGTTTGCACTGACCCTCAAGTGTGCTGAGCTCCTTGAGACTTCTTGAAGATGCGGAGTTAAGGGTGCTGACAGGATCAAGCCCTTTGAGGGCAGGAACCTGTCAAAACAGATGTAGTTGCAGCATCAGGAGCTTGCCCATGGCATGTTCTGTGCTCAAAAATATTAAAAGTTTGTATCCAACACTTTTAGTGTTTATAACAGGGGTGGCCAAACTTAGGGAACTCAAGAGCCACACAAGTTGATTATAAAACCTTCAAGAGCCGCACTGATGCATATAGCCATATACTTTTGCCTACTGAAGTGATTTGCTGACGGTCTTCCGCGAGCCATGCTTTTTCATTCAAGAGCCACATGCGGCTCCCAAGCCGCAGTTTGGCCACGCCTGGTTTATAACATAGAAAGGTGAACTTTGGCTTATGTCGTGCAATAACAACATAACACCCCTGTCCTACGATCAATTAAGTATATGTGTAGCTTCTCTCCAGTGGATAGTCCCATAATTTTCCAAGAGCTAAATGCACCTGATTCTATTACTTAGGGCTAGTCTTCACTGATGGTTGCATATTCACTGCCATCAGACTGATCTTCCCAATTGACTGATCAGGGTCTGTGAAGACCCACTCAACTGATCAGGTCAATCTCTGAAGACCATTTTGGTACGTGGAGTAGCACCAAGTTGAAGGGAGGGTATTTCTCTTGGCTCAGTGCACTGAAGACATTGTGGTAAGTTGGCACTAGGCAGTTAAGTCAACTCTACTTTCACTGCTTTGTGTATCTCCTTTTGACTGCCACTGAAATCCTGCCATGGTGTAGACCAGCCCTTAAGCTCAAGAAGTAACCCCTTAACAGGTGGTTGTAGTAGAGCCAGATAGTTGCTTACAAAGGAATTCTACTAGCTATAATACGCTGAAAGGTCCATGTGCAAATATTGCAGATTGAGGAGCTTGTACATTAAAACAACATTGTGCTACAAATTCTGTTGTGCAAGTCTTCCAGCTAGAGTGGGTAAAAATTATATTTATATGTACCTTCTGTGAAATATTTCATTTTATTCAAAATGTTCCATGAAAATGTTTGTTAAAACAAAACAAATTTGTTTAGATTCTATTAAAATTAACATATTTAAAATTTTATTTTCCATTTTTTTAAGTTTTCCTCCTTTCTTTTTTCTCTCTACCCACTCAGAAAAGCAAGGGTAAGACAGTGGGAAACTGAAATGGGATTTTTTCTTTTCAATTAAAAATGGAAATTTCATGAATATTTTCATATTGTTCAAAATGTTTTTCAATAAAAATCATTTAGATGTGAAAATTTCAATCAACTTTACTTCCTATGTTGATTTCCTTACTGATGATACAATTTGTAAGAATATAATGGTCAAAATTCATAACATACCACAGTGCCTGCCAAGGTCTTACTTGCTTTTCTCTAGGCATCTTCTACTCCTCCTTTAGCACTGATGCTCATGGTGATTGTGATATGTAAAGTAGGTGTGAATGGCGTAGCTGTTAACATTCACCTTTTTTTTTTTCACTTTAACCTTTTAATTTGAGAAGCACAGTTTTTTAACTAGTCTTGTAAATAACCCATTTCACTGTCAAATCAAGAACTTTATTATAATCTGGTTATCAATAATATTGCAATTCAGTCTCCATTTACTCCACATCTTAGCTGTTCAAATTCCCATAATTTTACTATTATATACATCAGTATTATAATGGTCAATGGTCTCATCTGGCATCTGGTCTTTTAGAGAAATGATATCTTTCCCAAGTGACATTCTTATATGCATTACAATATTCCTGGCATTATTTAATGACTGTCTAGATTTTTACAAACGTCTTCTGCCTCCTGCTGGAATGTATTGTATATTTCTAATGCCTTCAGGCATGCATCAGTTGTAGCATTATGGAGTCAGAGGCCGTGTTCACACAGCCCTCTTATTTCGGAACAACAGAGGTTGTTTCGAAATAAGATTTAGGCTGTTCACATGATGCACGGTTGTTTCGAAACAATGGGAACAACCGGGGACGAAACAACGTTGTTTCGAAACGATTGTTTCAAAACAACGCCGTGCGAACATGTTGTTTTGAAACAACGGTGACTTGTTTCTAAATAACTGTTGCCTGAACCTGCTATTTTGCTTTGAGCTTTTTTCCTTAATTCGAATTAACAAACCGTTAATTCGAATTAAGTTATTTCGAAATAAGGTGTTATTTAGATACAAGTTGTTTCGAAACAACCGTATCGAAATAACCCCCTGTGTGTGAACACAGCCATGGCCACCAAAAGCTTTGATGGTGTGATGAAATCATCAGTGATGCTGTGAGAAGTATCAAGCCAGACCATCTAAAGCAACTAGTTTGAGGTTGATCTGGGTGGTGCTCAATTTACAAGCAGAATCCTTTAAATTACAAAGAATTCCATTGACATGAGCCTGGATAATTGCAAACTTCTTAGTGAAGCCCCAGCTATTCAAATATCATGATATTGCCTTAAAAATAGATTTCTTCAAAGTAATACATTTGGGATTCTTTTTACTTGCATTCTGATTTTTGAAACTTTGGGTATGTTTGCTTCATATTTGAAGTTTTTCTCCACAACAGCAAAAGGTGGAAACTTACTAATGAAAGCTGTGATTTTCATGTCATCATTTGTCTCCAGGAGCTGGTTCTTTAAGTAAAACATCAACCATTGTGAGTTTCTCAAAAAAATAATGAGTTGCCAACATCATTTGCTTCCAGAAGAATGTGGAAGTGGGGCAGCCACCTCCTCCAGTTCTCTGCTAGTTTCCTTTAAAGAGAGGATAATTCAGATGGTTCCATTTTCTCTGTTTTGGAAAATTAATATTTTCATATCAGAATTCTGGGATGTCATTGGCATTTATTTCTGGGCTCACCCATATAGGTTTATAATTCTGTCTCATAGACTCATAGGCTATGCCTGCTTCTTTTTTAGTTTGGACTTGCTAGTCTGAAATAAAAAAAAGTCTGAGGATAGTCTGAACTAGCTTTGGGCTAGTTCAGGCTGATTGTGGCTTTTTAGTTCAAACTAGAATGAGCAGCAAGTTCAAACTAATGACTTAAATCAAACTTTTAATGTTTGAGCTAGCCATTATTTTGCATTTTGCATGTGCTTAGTTTAAACTAAAGTTCAAACTAAGCCAGCTAGAGGTGACTAAGCAAGGGGTTTTACTCATCTGGACTAAGCTTTGGCTAACCTGAACTAGGAAATTTCTTAGTAGGACTAGGGAAAGCCTAGTGTGGCCATGGGACAAATTAGTCTAGACTAAGCTTGCTTCGTCTGGACTAATTTGGCAGTGTAGACATAGCCATAAACAAGGCGTGGCCAAACTGCAGCTCAGGAGCCACATGTGGCTCTTGAATGAGAAAGTGTGGTTCCTGGAAGAACATCAGCAAATCAGTTTAATAGGTAAAAGTATATGGCTATATGCCTCAGTGAGGCTCTTGAAGGTTTAATAATCAACTTGTGCGGCTCTTGAGTTCCATAAGTTTGGCCACCCCTGCCATAGACTTTAAGCCTAAAGGGCCCATTGTGACCATCTAGTCTGACTTCACACAATCACAGGCCAGAGAACCTCACCAGCCCACTCCTATAACAGACACCTTGTAAGAGTCAGTGTCCGTTACTTCCAATGGTTGCTGTTACAACTTCTGTTTTGAGCAGGTGTAGTCTCACTCTTATTTATCCCAGTATGAGGTTGTTCCAACTAGGGTAAATTTGTCTTCTGTTGTGCCTTTTTAAACAACTTTGGGGTACTGGGCCTGACATGCTTCAGTGTACTTTGCATTGTGTGCCAGTGTGGGGTCACCTCAGACCAGCCCACTCAAACAAACCACCAAGAGCGAAGTTTTATTCTGTAATGAAATATAACACAGATTGCAGTTCAGCAGCTTCCTCTCTGCCTGCCTTGTGCTCCCAAATTCAGAGAGTGCTCAAATTTCCTGTTGGGAAGGCAGAGGATACTTCCTAAACAAAGCATTCATATCCTGCACTGGTAGTGGAGAAGTGTGAGTCCCATGGAACCATGGGGCCTGGAACAGTTGCCCTGCTGCCCTCCACCCCCGGGGTGGTTCTGTGTGACTGTCTTCAGTATAGTCAAAGGATTTAAAGATATGTTTTGTTTGCTCTCCTATAGCACACATTAAAGAAGATACCTCTAGTTTCTTTTTGGAGTTCTGTTAGCTATTTGAAATCTTGCAAAATTTTGTTTCCAGATGGTCCATTGGGAAAATTTGTCAAAGCCAATATTTTCTGAGGCAATGAAGAATGCCTTATTGGACACAAATCTGACATCAGAAATAACTTTAAAAAACCAATAGGAGAACATTTCAATCTCCTGGCTCACTCCACAGAAGATATGTTAATTACCATACTTGAACAAACTGATTACAAATCAAAGCTTCAAAGAGAAACTGCAGAGTTGAAATTTCATATGAAGATTTGGCATCTTTGCCTAGGCCTTAAATAGGGATATTGGGTACTCTTCCTATGATAGTAGGTGAGTTTGCCTTCTCTCTACCTCCATTCCATCTAATATGTTGTCCACTCTGTCTGAATCTAAACAACTGCTTTGATTTGCTGAAACAGTCTGACCTTATCTTATGACTCATACTTTCCTGCATTTCTTTTCCTCCCATTTTGTAAGTTCTCCATGTTTACACATCTGACGAAGTGGGATTTTCTCCCATGAAAGCTCATTCAAGAAATAAATTTGTTAGAGAAAAGTTGTATAACCACCCTCTTTCCTCCCCTTCTTGCAAGCTGTTTGCTAAGGAATGTGTAGTCATTTTTGTTGCAAAGATAATATGTTTAAAGACAAAGCTCCTGCACTCTGTAAACTAAAGCTGTAAATAACAACAGGGGCAGGTATAATTATATTCCTCCTATAACCATGAATATTAATTTTATAATCATTGTTACCATATAGGGGTTTTAAGTGTTCTGTATATAATGTGTATCTACATATTATTTTGGACAAGAAGTGAAGTAATTATCTCAGGGTTTACTTCATTGGTTGGGAGGTGAAGAGCAATGAGTGAACTAAATTCTGTAATTGAATAAACTGCTCCTTATCACTCCCCGGTTTGGATCTTATCTCTCTTAAGCCTGCTGTGCTGCCCCATTGTGCTGAGAGGTTCTGAAGGAGGTTCCATTCAGCCTTTCTTTTGTGATACAGGACTTCAAAACCGGCTGGGGAAAAAGCTCCCTCGAAAAACTTTAGTTTGAGAAATTGTTATTGCTATGTTTAAATTTTCCTAAATCAGTAGGACACTGATGCTGTAAACCTAGCTCTGAACAGGTGAGTGGCCCCCTGACTCAGCTTAGCTGCCATTGGTTGTGTCCTCCTGTACCTGGATAGGGCCCAAATAAAGCATATACAACTCAGAGCTTTATTATTATCCTCTATGGCTACGTTCACACACAGGCGGTTATTTCGATACAAGTTGTTTTGAAACAACTTGTATTGAAATAACACCTTATTTCAAAATAAATTAATTCGAATTAAGAAAATGTTAATTCGAATTAAAGAAAAAAGATCAAAGCGAAATAGCAAGTTTGGACAACAGTTATTTCGAAACGAGTCACCGTTGTTTCGAAACATGTTCTGACAGGATTGTTTCGAAACAGTCATTTCAAAACAACGTTGTTTTGTCACCAAATGGGGTCTAAGTTGTTTCGAAACAACGGTACGTCGTGTGAACGTGGCGTTTCTTATTTCGAAACAACCTCTGTTGTTTCAAAATAAGACTGCTGTGTGAACACACCTTATGTGTAGGAACACCTTCATTTCCATCCAGAAAATCCTGGGCTGTGCAGGGGATGGCAATCATTATAAGCAACGCCATATGCAGAACTTCCAAGGGTGAATAACCACCTGGGACAAAGGAGGAATGTGATCTTGTTATGGGGCATGATGCTTCTGCCTTCAGATGAAAATGATGAGGTCTGGACGTGGTGCCTTCCCATTTCCACATGGCAAACCAATCCAGTCCCACAACCGGCTAAGAGAGAACTGTCGAGCAGTGCAAGACGCTAGTTTCTGCTTAGCGTCCACTCCTTGGTCTGTCTAAACATCCCTTAATCTGTACAATAAAACAGTTACTTCTCCTAAATTATCAATAAATCTATTTGCACATGGACATCATACATCAACTTCTGCAATATTTTATTAGTCAAAACATCACCAATTAGGGTTTTTCCAAACAGTTTACATACTTATGAATTGGAATATAAATAATTATAGCCTTTTCAGAATACTTTTTAAAAAGCTCTATCAAGTATAAAGTTGAATTTTCAATGCCTCATTTACCAGAAATAAGGAACAAAAAGAAAAGAGAAAGATATTAAAATATTTTGAGCTGTAGGTTTAGAATTACAAAGAAAGACCTCAAGCTCTAGTTACTAATTAAGTTCACATTTAGCACTAACAAAACATGAAGGGCTGTAAGAAATGTGACAAGCCAAAGCTTACAGTGCTCTGTACAATTCATGCTATAATTATATTGGTATCTTTATGTTATTATAGTTATTATCTTGCCAATGCTCAGGAAAACAAAACCCTCTAAAAGTGTGTGTGTGTGTTGAGTTTTAAAAGTAGCCCCTGGTCCTGAAACTATTTAAGATTAACCACTGAAACATGAACTTAACTGTGAGTTTGAGTAGTTCAGTCAAGGACCATTCTGCAATGCTTTATCTTTGAATACACATAGTCTCATTAAAGTTAATGTGAGTATTTACATGCTTAACGAAAGGCATGTACATGCATCTTCTATTGGTGCAAGAATCATAGACTCAGTTAACTCTAATTGAATTACTTCAGGATAACTCTGGTGTATGTGAGAGGAGAATTGGGCTCAAGGTATTCCTTACAGCTGTCTCTTCAAGTTGAATTATGTAATCGGACTTATCATTCTTGATGCTCTGGATTTTTGTCAGTACAGCAATCTTTGTTTAACTAGAGGGGATGAAATTAATTCTAAAATTAAGGCATGTCACAGATTATAGAAATAAGCTGGCAATGAGTTTTAATAAGTATTTTGAAATTTACTAAAAATGCCACTGAATTATACTGTTTCACATGACAGAATCCACATTAGTATTTTGTTTTGTTTTTAGAAAGAAGAGTTTTGTGATGTAATGGTATGAATTGGTAATAACTACTTATTCTGCATTAGTCACATGGCATTGATCAGCTGACTAAACTGAAATAAAAGGTTAATGGGAATCTGGAGGTAAATTTGAAATTGGTCATATTTACATTATTTCCAGGTATCTTTACAACAACCAAGTATGAATTAGACTAATCAAAACAGCAAGAGGAGCTTTGGGAGAAAGCATCTCTTTTCTGATATTGCAATATCAGCGTTATGCTTTTAGAATAATTTTCACAATGGGTTTATTAATTTATTTGCAGAATTTGTTCATTGAAGTCAAGCTAGGATTCCTTTTTCCAGCTGGATAGGACACCCTGCAGAACTGGATAGGATACCCTGCATATGCCACAGAGTAGTCATCATCTGCAGATACCTGCCCCACCTGAACAGGGAATCATACTGCACAATAGATGAGATGGTGAGATATGCCCTTAAGCAAAGAGCTGATTGCAGTTGAAGAAACACACTGTTCAGTAGCTGCTGTAGCTTTACAAATATCGTCATTTCCTGGCAGCTGGGTCTCCAATTGTACATTTTCAAAGCATCTGAAAACATTTTAATATGCAAAAATATTTCAGTTATTGATAGCAAGTGCTGAATATTACAGTGGGCGTTCACTTTCATGGCTGCTTCACAAATATACTTACGAAGGAGTAAGGGGTGACTGCCAGAAAATACTCACAATAGGAAAAAGCAATGCTTGAGACAGAGCATTGCCTAACCAGTTTTTCATGAATGCTGAAGCAATAGCTACTCAGATTAGGTCTTGAGAATAGCTCCTCTTTACAGAAAAGGTGCAGTTAGAAAGTACAGTATTTCCTGCTTCTTTACAGCCTGGTGCAAATTGTGCCGGTCAGTGGGGCAAGGACCTTCATGAGCTCACTAAGGTTATGTCTACACTGGAGGCTCTGTTAAGTTGACCTAATAAAGTCAACTTTAAGTTGACTTAAAGTCAACCTTGTTAAGTTGGCTTAGAGCGTTCACACTGAAAACTCCTGTTGACTGGCTGCATCCACACTGGCAGGTGCTAGGTCAATCATTCCTGGTGGCCAGGAACTTTGGGAGGGGGCCTGGAGGCCAATTAGGTCAATTTAAGGGCTATTCCCCATCTACATTGGCTTAAGTCTACTTAATAAGGTCGACTTAAGCATTAAGTCAACCTTAAGAGGTGTTAAGTCAACTTAATAAATGCCCAGTGTGGCCAGCTCCAGTGTAGAGGTACCCTAAGGAACTTTGCAATGCAGGGAGTGAGGGTATCCTTGGCATCAGCTCAAATTGTGAGACCATGGAGTAGACTGGGATCAGCCACAGTAGGCTGGAGCTGCAGTGGGATGATGTCATCAAAGTTGTCTCTGCCTGCCGCTTCTGATACAGAGCATGCAGTTGGCTTTTAAAATGTCTGCCTCCAGGTAGATGCAGAAGTAATGGCAGGCACCACAGGCTGGACCAGGCTCCTCCTTTGATGGTTCTGGGTGGTGATGTGAATTTTAAAGGGATTCTCACCTAGAGCTGATCAGGAAATAGGTTTTGCCATCCCATGGTACCTTTCATGGTGGCAGACATTCATCCTAACAAGCACCAGGATGAAATAGTCCTTTTAAATTTTTTAACCAAAAAAAGAAGAAAAAACCTCTCTACGAATAACCAGAACAGTGGCCAGGGCACAGACCTAGGAAGCAGGGGAGGAGGAATTTGAACCTGGATCTCTTACATTACATTAATCAGGGGGCTATTGGTTATTCTGAGGTAAATGGCAGCAGGGCTGTAACTAAGGCAGGGTAAATGGGGCAAAGCCCCAGGCACCAAATTTGTGAGGGCGCCAGACCCTCCCTGGCTCCAAACAGGAATGTGCCTTAAAGACGCATTCTTCTGGGAGCTGGGGTAGGCACAGTGCCCCCCCCCCATTTACTAGCAGCACTGCTAGAGTGCCGTCCCAGCTGCCCAGCTCACTGGTGAGAGAGTCAGGTGGGGGGTGCTTTCCCTGCTGCCTGGCTCAGCGTGGCCAAAGGAACCCGCTGCCCAGCCCTGGCTGCACTTGGCCGCCAGTGGGGAAGTGACCTCCCCGACCAGCTTTTGCTGCTGGCAGGGAAGGAGCACCCCCCTGCTGTTGGGACGGATGGGCCCTGGATTGGGGTGTAGGTGAAGGGGCATATTTGGGCTGCTTGCCCTGGGCACCTAAATCCCTAGTTACGATCCTGAATGGCACGCTCTCTTTCTAACTGCAGAGTCTGTCCTTGCCCTGACTGACTAACCCTTTTCAATGAAACTTTTGTTGTACTCACTATGCATGAAAATTTTCAGTTTTCACAGTGCCACATGTTCTGATGGAAAAGCTGATTCATCAAAAAAAATTCTCAGCAAGCTCTACTTTTTGCCTTGGGAGCAGCCTTGACTGGTAGCTCCTGAACCAGCTCCTAGACTGCAGCTATTGCTGGCAGTGAATATTGGGGACAGCACACAGCTGCATCAGTACAGGGCAGGATGCACTTCGGAGCTCCTAGCAGTGCAGCAGCTGTGCGCTGAGTGCTACTTGCCAATTTGTGGGCTGCAGCTTACTCACCACCAGCCAGCCAAACCCCTGCCTTCCTTTTCTTGTCTTGAGCACTGTGCCTCTCCACGCAGTCATGAGGGAGTAGCAACTATGTTTTGCCCAGCATGCAATTCTTTCTGGCTGCTATACAAGCTGCCCAAGGGGAGAGGGATTCCATCCAAACTACCTCATAAGGATCAGCAGAATCTGGCCCTCATAGGTGCATGTGCACATGTATAAAATTTAATACACTACATTAAATACACCTTAAACACTCTGTACATGCACCATTGTCCACTCCTGGATGCAATCAGAAGTGCTCAGTAGTTTATCATGAGCCCTCCATTTAAAATGATTGTATTTAAAAAAAAACAAAAACACCTGGGCACTGTTGTGGTGGGGTATTTTGTTGTTTTGTTTTGTTTTTGAGGGGCAGGGGAGTGGTGTCACAAAATGGACCTTTAAAGGGCAAAAATCACTTTAATAAAACCCCTAGTTTTTATGTGATGTTGATGTTTATGACTGAAAAGAAATCTGCATGTCTAAAAATGAAGGGTTTTTTCCTTAACTTACCTGCTTTGTGTTTCCCAGGAAGTATATTCAGTGCAATGTTAACATTCAGTGTGAGCCAGAGAAAAGCTGTTGTCTGAGCTCATTTGTTTGCTCACTCCAATCACTGTTCATTGTACAGTTTGTCTTTCAATACATCAAGACCTTGACAACATCCCCCCAATGCCTTAAGTGCTGCAAGCCTTTCTGGTAATATTTGCTTAGCCTCATGCAATCAGACTATGATCAGAAGGAGGCTTGGAAAGTAGATTGGACTAAACAAGACTTTAAAAATAAGTCTCTTATGCTGGGTTCAACACAGAAGGTTCCTGGATTTGACCTCCCATGGACATCTTGGTTGACTCTGACCCAACCATGGCATATGTGTATATTTAATGCATAGTGGAAAATTGAGGACACCCGGCATGTGTGTGTGTCTCCCCACAACAGAACCATCAAACATATCAGAACCTATTGCCCAGTTTATAAATATTAATAAGGCATTAGTGCAATAAATTCTGCCACTCCTGATGCAGCCATCTGACTCTCTCAACTTCATGTGAAGTTGTGGTTGCTGCTCTCTACCAGTCACATGAAAGAAAAAGTTCTGAACACTTGCTCCACCAAAGTCTGTTCTTGGTAGACACAGAGCTGATTCTCTTTGGCACAGCAAAACATTTTGACCAAACTATTGTACTTCAAGAAACATGAGCCATATTGAATGGTAAAATGAGAAACCAGGGCATTTCAGTTGCCCTAGAGAAGTTCCTAGGACACTATGATATGATATGGAAAGCCAGGGCTGACTGCCCTGGTAAAATCAGGGTGTATGGTCACTTCATATAGATTAGTGGTTCTCAACCTGTGGCTTGTGGGCTGCTTGCACCCCAATCTGAACACAGTTGTGGCCCCTGTGACACCCTCAAGGCCATATAGATAGTATTGTGTGAAATACACAATGGTAAATTGGTTGAAAAATCACTGACCTAGACTGCCAAGAGCTACAAGACATTCTCCTTTAATTCAAGTGTTTGGTGGCCAAGGATGAGGGTGGGAAAGAGTCTGTGGTTTTGAAGCAGCAGGAATCTAGTTCTAGTCCTACTTTTGCCATGAGACAGAGCTAAAAAGTGTCATGAATCTGATGCCTGCTTCTCCTGGCAACAGGGGCCAATGGATGTTTGCCGAGAAGGCTTTTCTACCTGCCTTCTCCTTGTTCCCACTGCTAGTTCTCAGCCACAGCAGACAACATGGAAACACAGTGACTGCCAGCTTCTTGCATTAGCCTTTCTCCATCACAAACCTCTAGGTACACATGGATGTTTCCCAGCATGTGACCTACCAGACGCTCCCCTCCTGGTGATGTTAGAGCAGAACTGCTAAGTGGTACCCCATCTGCTGGTCTGTCCTTTCATCCTTTTCAAGTCTGGGACCTCATCCCCCTGGCTGAGTCCTTCTCAGTCTCACCACTTCTGGGGGCTAGCACAGTCCAGGCCTGTTTTGCCTCAGTGGCTGTTGTCTGTCCATTCACTGCTCACCTGATGGTCCAGAGGAGGTGGGAGTGGCCCAGGTCCACCCACTTATCCAGGCCCTGTCCCAAGGATCCTATGCACCCTGACTGAACGCTGCCTGGACAAGCTGCCACTGCAGTTCAGGCCCTAGCTTAACAGGTCCCCTGGACCACATCCACACCTTCCCAGGTTCCTCCTTAACCCTGGTAGCTTGGAGTGTGCTGTCCCTGGTCCTGTCTCTAACATACCCTGCCTCCACAATAGCTAGAGGCAAATTGCTGCAAGCTGTAGCTGCAGCCCCTGTTTATACAAGATTCTTAACCCTCATTGGCTCCCCCAGGCACTAACTCCTCTTTACTGTTCCCCTTTCCCTGGGAATTTAACCTCATTTTTTACAGGAGAGGGAAACCACCCCACTTCAGTACTTTCTTCATTGGATTTCTCCCACCTTCCTGGAGATAAGGCTCCTGTGGGTGGGTGCTTGGTGCTTAGTGGATGCTGTTAGCCACTACAAGAGTTGGTATCAGCAACCAGATTCCTTCTCCCCTCCCCTCCCAGCTGATAGAACAGGCAGTCTGTGGGGGAGGAAAGAGGGGGAGATGGCAGTTGGCATAGACAACTTCATATCTCACTGCGAAGAGGTTTTGAGAGGGAAATTTGGGGGAATCAAACAGAGAAGAAAATCTGTGGGATGCCCAGTAGGAGGATTAAGAGTTGGGAGCAGAAATGGAGGAGCAAATCTGCCTTTTTCTCCCAGGAAGGCATCCCTTCTACCCTATTGCAAAAACTTGCTTTGGCACCAAATGCTCTTGAATTGCTCTTCATGTGTGACACTAGTAAGAAATTCCGAATGGCCATGATTTGCACCATAGCAACAACTGTGTACTGGCTGGCCACTATTTGATATCATATTTTGTCAAATATTTTAGAGAAAGCCCGAGGATTGTGAAAGATTATATAGCTGCATTTCACACATGATTGTGTACCCTATATGGGGAAAGAGCTCTTTGTTTGAATTTGGCCTTTTTTTTAAAAAAAAAGAACATGGCACCAGTTAAATGCACCATGCTAAGCTCTAGGATAATGGCTGTTCTTTTAACAGTAATAATTTATCACTTCCTAGCTCATTAACATCTTTGTTTAACTAGAGAATAGATTGACTGAGTAATACTGAGTTAGATAATTATATGGCAAGTACGAGACACAGGTTAAAGCCGCTTTACAGGGAATAGCCAAGTATAAAGGGAAAGAGAAACATTCTTGGCATCCCTGCCCTCTTCTCAGAAGTTAAATTACAATTCATTGTGCCACTTCTGGGTGCTCAGCTCAGCAGTGTTTTAACTGCTGCAGGCAAAATCTAGATCAATCTGTTTTAGGTGTTTGTTTCACTGTTGATATTCTGTGCCGTGTCACAGTTACACAGATATGGGTTGCTGACTGACGAACAGCTGAGGGTAACTTCTGCTGTGCCAGATGGGGGTTCGTGATTCAGTCTCAGTGAACAGTGAAATTACTAGCTAGAGAAGGTATTGAACAACAAAATACCTATGTTTTTTGTTTGATTAGTTTGATGGCTGCCAGCCAAAAATCCCCCCACATTTTTCAATATTTGCATTTTGGAACAGTTTTTCTTTGTCCAAGCAAGCACCATTTTTGTTTTGTAACGTAGGTGTTACCTATCTGACTGAAACATAGGTGAAAACGCAGCAGTTTTCTGGCACTGTTAAACAATAATTGTTGCTTAGATATTTTCACCAAGAAACCTCCATCTGATGGGGAAAGATCAAGTTTTTGTCTTGGCTACATGATTTTTCTTGGGTAAAAGGTCTAAAACTGTATTTTATCTTTGAAATATCTACAACACCTGGCACCATAATTTCTAATTCCTTGGATACAACTCAATCCTCCTTCCTTCAGAATTGGATACATTCAGCCTGATTCTCTTCTCATATAGGTTTGCATTGGCATAATTCCTAATTTACAGTAGGGCAAATAAGAGACAATCAAGCCCATTGAGTTTTGGGCAGTGGACTTTTATTATTTGAGGCATTAAAACTGAAGTCATGTTTGCCATGCATGAATATTAAAGATCAACCTGTTGGAACTTTTCATAAGTGTAGGGATTTGCTCTTGTGTTCTTAACTCACTATTGTGCTGGTTGTTTTGGATGTCCATGTCTCTATTCTCTTCACTTTAGAGGTGATATTTATAGGGCCAAGTCCTCACCTCATTTAAGCAAATAGACCCACTGGATTACTGTTATAAGTATGGCTTCCTTATGTGAATAAGGATGGAGCATTTAGGACTTAACTGTTTTTTTTCCAGATGCTCTGAGTGTCTACAGCTCCTGTGTAGGAGGCAAGAGCCCTAAACCTCTGCAAATCAAACCCTGAGACTGTAAATCAGCCTGGGATCTTTTGGGAGGGGAGACATATGATACAGATGTAAAATAATCATGTATGCTAAATCTTAATTAATGAATATTGCATAGTATCACATTGTAAAGGTAACCTGCAAAGAATTAAAAAACAGGCACTTGCCCTTCTTTTTGCTTATTTATGATTCTGCTTGTAAATCTCTTCATTGGTCAGACCAGTTACTACTGATACCACTCTGATTACTGTGTGGATGCACCTGGCTTTGCTGTTACTTGGCGTCCCTAGCTGACTTATTGCTTTATATATATGGAGTTGATCCAAAATCACTGGGTTTTAGATCAAGTCCCTGTTGTGCATTACCTAACCAATATGTTGTACACTCTCTGCGATAGAAACTGTTTTTGTGTTATTTATTTGACAGGGCTTAACACAATGGGACCTAACTCCACATTTGGGATCTTTATATGTTACAACATAAAAAGAAATAGATATAATAAAAATTATGAACTATATAAACAAACAGCAAAGAAGAGATCAAATGTTTTTTTTCCCACCTTAACTGTACTGGTGTTAAATCTCTGCTCCACACCAATGTCTGATCTTCTTCTGCCCCCACCTTAACAAAATAGGACTCTCTTTTTCATCTTCTTAGTAATATGAGTATTCCAGTGGATTCCCACTCCTCTGGCATTCTTCAAACATGCTAACTTTCTCTATCTATTTAATCTTCCACAGTTTGTCACACACTCACACATGTTCTTGTAGGTCTTCAGGCATAAGCTTTCATGGGCTCCAACCCACTTCATCAGATGCAAGTGGGTTGGAGCCCATGAAAGCTTATTCCTGAAGAAATCTGTTAGTCTGTAAGGTGCCACAGAACTCTTGCTGTTTTTGCTGTATACAGACTAATACAGCTACCCCACTGGAAATGTTCTTGTAGTGAATTTTTTGTCATGTCATAGCTCTGGCTATGTTGCCTACAAACCTGTCAGTGTCTTGTCCTTGATTATTCACCTGTTTTGTTTGAATTGAAGGTCTTGGAGAATCCAGCCCTTGAAGTTGCAGAGGATATCTGTCTTGAGTGCCACATTAAGAGTATTAGGAAAGGGGGAGAATATATCTTGCTCACATTTCATAGATAATTGCAGTGGTCAATTTAGCTGGTCTTCAGTTCTCTTCATAAACTGATGTCCTTTGTAGAGTGAGAACAGTGTAGTCCTCAGGAGTGACTATGTGAAGAAGAAAATGTTTATTTTATAGGCACTCCGTAAGCCACATCTGGCAGTTTTTTAGGAGAAGCATATGAATCAGCCTTGTCACTAAAGGGAAGCAGTAGGGTGCACCGCCACCTCAACCTTCTCTGCAGCCCAAAGAGCTGCTTTGATATGAGTCAGGCATGCTCTGAATGACAGTTGTTCCCTTCCGACGGTAAATACTCAACAGCTCCCCTGCTGGCAGTTTGCTGCATTGTGAGGGAGGTAGGAGAGGCTGATAGGCTGTACAAGGACCAAAGAGAGTAGAGTAGTTACTCATCTGGCACTTCCTGAGCTAAGAGAGCATGTAGCAAAGAATCACCTTCCCTTCTACACAGAGCAAGAAAATAGGAGGAACCAAGAACCAACCATCAGTTGTGGCCCCCCTGATTCTCATCTCTGAACCTCATGCAAGAGTACTGGGGCTTCCCTAATTTGTACTAGATGGCAACATCTCCCAAGAAACTATACACTATCAGGAGAGATCTGGGCTGCAGCCCACTCCAGACACTTACCCACCTTATCAGGACAGGCACCTATGTACTTTGAGCTAATGGGAGGGAGACATAGGAACTAGCTGTTGTGGCCTTCCCCTCCCCAGCTTATCCTTGGCAGCACCCCAAACTGGGCCCAGTCTGGGGCCTGCTCCCCCCACAGCCAATCCTCAGTCACACTCAACCTCAGCCTGACCTGAGGCCTCCCCCCCCCAGCCAATCGTCAGCCATGCTGCTGGCCCATCCCATCCCAGGGCCTGCCCACTCCGTCCATTCTTCAGCCACACTTCCAGCCCAGTCTGAACCGACCCGGGGCCTGTCTCTCTGTGCGGCCCCCCGGCAGGGTATCCTTGGCCACACCACCCACCTGACCCAGGGCCCGAGGAGGAGAACAGTCCAGCCCAAGAGCAGATTTTAAATTCCTGCTCTGCTGTACTGCAGCAGTTGGAGTGTCTGTGTGCTTGCAGCACACTCAGTGTTTGTAGGCTGGACAATAGTTTAGCTCCACCCGTCCAGGCAGACAGGCAGAGCACATGTGCTGTGAAGGAAAATTCATTTGGGGCCTTGCCTAGGAGATTTGGGGCACGGGCCCCATGTGCCAGGCACCGGTAATGCCTCTGGTACTTGGTCCTGCCATGTGTGCAGGGGACTAGACTTGATCACCTCTCATGGTCCCTTCCAGTTTCTATGATTCCATGAATTGCTGAGACTTACACTGATATATTTTTAGTTATTCACACTATCTTTACAAGACACCTGTATTCATACTTCAAATTCTACACTAGCATAGATTGCTATAAATATTACTTTGTTTTATTTAGAAAACATATGTTGTCATTAAGTTACTACTGGAGTGTCAAATTCATTTTGTGGCAAGGGCTAAAATCCATTCTTTAATCTGTGATCTCGGATATCCACAGCATAAAGATCAAAGGTAGAATCTGGTGTTTAAAAGCCAGTGGCTGAGCGACCAGAGGGAGCTTGCTAACAGGGGACAGCAAACAGGGGAGTTTGAAAGGGAAGGAGTTTGTGAAGCCCCGAGAAGGAGGTGAAGGCGATCCCCTAGCTGAAAGCAGCAAGGGACAGAGTGTTGCTTGGGTGAGGGTTTGCTAACTGTGAGTGTTTGTCTGTTTGACTTTTCCCTTACAGCTGACTTCTGTTAGTTGTTTCTTACTGTGGGTGGGGGCTGCTTGCACCATTGTTCCCTGATCACCTTTGTGCACCAGCCTCAATCAGCCTTGTGATCAGCCTTCCCCTGTGTGTTTAACAAGGGGCCAGGCCTGACCTAGGCAGAGAAGGCTTTAAAAGCCAGTGGCTGAGCGACCAGAGGACAGCAAACAGGGGAGTTTGAGAGGGAGTTTGGGGAGGAGTTTGTGAAACCACGATGGTGAAGAGGAGCCGCACTGCTGCCAGCGCCTCTTCTGTCTCTTCTACCTGTGCCTGTAGCCAGACAGACATCCTGACCATAGATATCTCTACCCAGACCCTGGTGTGGACTTGCAGGGACTGCAGCCTGCAGTTCCCTGTCTCCAACGATCAGGCTGGGGAGATGAATCGATGTGATAGGTGCCTGCTGGTGGAATCTCTCAGGAGGCAGGTGGGAGAGTTACAGGAGGAGGTGTCTCGGCTTAGGAGTATCCACACCCTGGAGAAGTTCCTCGACAGCATCCACGAAGAGAAGTTCAAGATGGAGGGCACTGACCAGGTACCAGAGACTACTGCCACAACACTGGAGCTGGATGGGGAGCCTGTGGCAGGGGGAGGACACTGGCAGCTGGTTACCTCTGGCGGTAGGCAGTGCTCCACCCCTGCCCAAAACCCACCCTCTGTTGTGGTGAAGAATCGTTATGCGGTGCTAGAGACAGTGAAGGAGGTGGAAGAGGAGAGGCCATGCACCCCCGAGGCTGGGAGGATCACAGCCACCACAGCTAGGAGGAAACGTAGAGTTGTGGTGGTTGGGGACTCACTTCTGAGGGGGACGGAGGCACCCATCTGTCGCCCTGACAAGATCTCTCGAGAGGTATGCTGCCTGCCAGGTGCCCACATCCGAGACATTACGGAGGGATTGTCGAGAATCATCCACCCCTCTGACTATTACCCCATGCTTCTCATCCATGTAGGAACCAATGATACTGCGAGAGGTGATCCTCGGCAGATCAAAGGTGACTTCAGGGCTCTGGGAGCACGGGTGAAGGAGTTTGGAGCACAGGTGGTGGTCTCCTCAATTCTTCCGGTCAAGGGTAGAGGCCTGAGCAGAGACAGATGCATCCTGGAGATGAACGTTTGGCTGCGAAGATGGTGTCGTCAGGAGGGCTTTGGCTTCCTTGACCATGGGTTGCTGTTTCAGGAAGAAGGACTGCTAGGCAGAGATGGACTCCATCTTTCGAGGAAGGGGAAGAGCATATTTGGACGCAGACTGGCTGACCTAGTGAGGAGGGCTTTAAACTAGGTCTGAAGGGGGAAGGAGACCAAAGCCCACAGGTAAGTGACTATGTGGGAGACCAGGGGGATGGGATGGAACTTGGGGGGTGCCGGGACTGTAACTACAGGGATAGAAGAGAGGATAATTGGAACATGCGGGGGGAACCAAATAACTTTCTTAGATGCTCTAATGAAGCCCTAATGCCTGAGGCA
>ML681992.1:35448443-35659650 GCA_007922195.1 Podocnemis expansa
TGACCTCGTGGGGTCCCTTCCAACCCTATGATTCTATGATTCTATAGATAGTAACTAAGCTTTTGGTTTTTCTCATTTATTATTGGTTCAGAACTGCATGGCTGCATTCATTATCACACACCAGGAAAATATGCTTATATTTAGGATGTCTGTTATGTCCTGCCTTTGTATCTCTTCCCACCCTTTTGCCCCGTTTTTCTCCTTTCCTCCTGTCTCCTCCTTTCTTTTTCTGCAGCAGTTCTCAAGATATGTCTATGTTAAAGCTGGAAGTCTAGTTTCCAGCTCACGTACACATAGCCATGCTGGCTGGATCAGAGCTAAAAATATCAGGGTACCTGCAGCAAGGTGAGCATAGGAGGGATTATCTGCCCAAGTATGTGCCTTGAATCTCAGATAGGATCGTTCTCAGGCAGTTAGTCTGGCCTGCCACTCACACTGCCGTAGCTATGCTTCTGTTTCCTCATATAGTCTACATGACCAGCCCTTCCTTATTCCATTTGCTGAAAACATCTGTAATGAAGTAGTTAACGGTACCACTTAAAATATCATTAGATGTTGAATTCAACACTCCAGTGAGATTAATGAGGAACAGGGAAGATCACTCCTTTGTAGGTGCACTGATCAGATTTTCAAGGTTATCTTTACAAAGCATAAGGGCTAGAAACTTACTTTTTAAAATGAAAGCTTAGATTCTGCAGCCTCTGACTATTTCTTGTGCATCACATAAATACATCAGGTGGGTCAGATTTAGCCCATGGGTCAGATGTTTGACAGCTCTGATTCATGGCCGTGCTTACTTCAATACCTCATTTGTAGTAAATAAAATTTTATTAAAGGAAATTGCTTTAGTTTTATATTTTTTTTTCTCATGAGGAGACTTACCTTCTTGGTCAGATCTATGGAGTGAAGTACTAGCCCCTGTGAAGTCAATGGGACTTTTCCACTGATTTTAGTGTGGCCACGCTTTTGTCTAATGTCTCTACCAACAGCCATCTGTGTTTTTATCTGCATCATTATGTTCCACCTCTAATTTTGTGTTGTCACTTTTCATATGTTGCATCTGTCTAGGAGCAGGGCAGATACTCACCAAGTGTTTCAAATAATGCAGTGCATGGTACATTGCTACTGTGAAGGATCCTAGGCTGCAAACTGGACTGAGGGATTGCTGAGATCTCCTGAGCAGTCCCTCATGCTGTGATGCTGTTGTAGGTATATAAGCCACTGATAGGCACTGCTCTTACACAGCCATCCGCAGGCAGGGACACACCCAACTGAGTTACATGAATGATCACTCATTAGCTGTCAATAGAGACTGTGCCATCCCTAGGGGTGGGCAGGACCCAGGGTTATTTGATCTGTCCCCACCCCCAGGTGTGGCTGGCCTGGGCCAGAGGCCAGGCTCCATATTCCCATTCCCATTTGGGTCAGCTGGTCCTCCCCCAGAGGCAGGGCAGCTCTGTCCAGGGGCTGGGCTCTCTGCTCTCTCCTGCCCTTGGGTGAGGTGGTCCACTCCCAGGGGTGGGGTGGGCTGGCCCAGGGGCCAGGCTCTATGCTACTGTGCTGCTCCTGGGCTAGCATGTCATGGCTTCACTGTGGGGGTGGGGCCAGAAATACAGCCAAAGCACAGTGCTCCCTGCCTCCAAAATGTCAGCAGGAGCAGCACAAGGCCTGTTGAACTACAGGGCCAGGGGTGGTCAACCTGTTTGCCTAAGATGGCCCTGAATAGAGAGGCTCCAGCCACTTCACCTTGGTGTCCCAGTCTTACACCCCAGATCTGTACCATCATGCACTGCTCAAGGTTCCCTTGCACACTGCTAACTCACTAATAAGTTCAACACTCCCTCAGTGTGGAATGTACATGCATTAGCCTTTGTCATCTCAGCTGAGATTTTCAAGCATGTCGGCCAAAACACACTGTTTTAGGTAAAATGTAAAACAGATTTATTAACTACAGAAAGATAGGTTTTAAGTGATTATAAGTAGCAGGCATAGAGCTCAAAGTTTGTGATTTAAAAAATAGTCTAAATTTGAACAGATTAAGCAAGATTTGAATCAGCTAGTCTCTTCCTACCAGATGGTATAGTTGTTTTAAAGTTCCTCAATACACAGACTGGACCTCTTTCCAGCTCAGAACCAAGCTTCCCCCGTTAAAAGTCTTTTTTCCCCAAACAATTTTCCAGATGCTTTGATGGGTGGGGGTGGGGAATGGAAGGAAGGAGATAGGCCAAGTGATGTCATTGTCTCCCTTTTTAGACTTTCCACCATCTGCTAGACAGATCTTTGATGCGACAAAAGGGTTCAGCAGCCTCCATTGGTTAGGCAAAACAAACGAGTCTGGTCGTACCTTTTAAGATTAACAAATTTATTTATCACATGAGCTTTTGTGGAAGAAAATTCCACTTTGTCAAAAAAACTTGAAGATGGGGAACTCATTAGTCAGGCAGTCTCCATTGCCTATGTTCTGTCTCTGAGATGGCCATTTGGAGAGTGGATTCTCTTTAATGGGCCACTGGCACTGTCTGACTGATCCTTTGCTGAAACTAGAAGGTTGGCTATGGCAGTGTTTCTCAGCAGGTGTTCCAAGGAACGCTGGTGCTCCTCGGACATAGTTAAGGTTTTCCATTTGGGGAGAATGAATGGGGTAGAGGCAAGGAGAAATCTACTGCCCCAGCTGCAGCAAAACTTCCAGGTGTGTGGCAGCGGATGTTGGTGCACTCCTGGATGCTTTGCTGTGACTGAGGCATTTTAAATTTCCTACCACTGTTACCAGCTTTTTTGAGAATGTTTTCATCAGGTGTTCTGCAAAAAGTAATTAATACCTTCAGGGGATCCCTGGTCTACTAAAAATTGAGAAACATTGGGCCATGGGAACGTCCCAACTTCACAACATATTTCAGTGGCACACACAGCAAGACTTCGTAACTTCAAAGTCCAACAAGGTGTTAACGTTCAGCAGATTGAGACTTTTTAAATGATACCTCACAAAGCATGCTTTGTACAAAATATATAATAATAAGGGGTACATCTACACTGGAGGCTCTGTTAAGTCAACTTAACAAGGTCACTTTTAAGTCGACTTAAAGTTGACCTTGTAAAGTCCACTTAGAGCGTCTACATTCCAAGCTCCTGTAGACTGGCCACGTCCATGCTGGCATCTGCTAGGTCGACTTAAGGCTTAAGTGCACCTTATTAAGTTGACTGAAGGACTATGCCCCATCTGCACTGGTTTAAGTCAACTTAATAAGGTTGACTTAAGCCTTAAGTCAATCTTAAGAGGTGGTGTTATTAAATCAACTTAAGGAAGTGCTTAAGTCAACTTAAATTTCCAATGTGGATGGAGCTTCCCTTAGGTTGACTTAAGGAAGGTTAAGTCAACCTAAGGCTCCAGTGTAGATGTACCCAAGGGGTGAACGTGAGGGATCAACTTCAAGGAACAGAGTGTCACAGCAACCATCTTCTAAGAAAAAGCAACAATAAGCATGCTCTAGCCTGTCTGCTCCCACAGGCTGGCTCTAGGAATTAATTTGTGGCTGACACCACTTTTTTCTATGTGATTTATACTACTTTCATCACCATAGTGTCTGAATACTTCTTTAATGCCTTTATCCTCATGATACTCTTCTGAGGTAAGGAAGTTCTATTTTTCTCATTTTAAAGATGGAAAACTGGGGCACTGAGATTAAGTGACTCACCTAAGGTCACATTCAAAGTCTGTGATACAGAAGGGAGCTGAATCCCGTTTGCCAAATCCTAGACTAGAACCTTTGCAAATGGATCAGCCTTCTGTCAGCACCCCCTTTATTCCCTGTTGTGGCAGGACTTCGTAATTTGTATAGATAAGTTCCTACTGCCATGTTAACTTTGCTGCAATAAACTTACATATAACCCTTGATCCACACAGGGAACTCCTCCCACTTCTACATGAAAGTCAGCTCCCTTCTCAACAGCCTTCACAGCTTATAAACACTTAGACACATTTAATTTAATCTTCACCATCAATGCTCTTATTTTCTTTTGGACATCCTATAGCCTGTGCTATAAAAATAGATTGAAGGGCTTACATGTTGATTTATGGTCATTGTCACTTTCAGGTTCCAACTCATGCACTGCATAAGAACAAAATGTTACAGTAAAAAGGGGCTTAAATAATGTTACTGTTTACATTAGATTTTGTCAAACTCCTCTACATTTAACAATTTGGGCCCATATTTCTTTCAGCTATAATATGAGGTTTGAAAATGAGAGCTCGTTTCTCTGATACTATTATTGTAGCACATACAGATCATAAACAGGGATTGAGGGCATTTTGTTCTAGCTAGGTGCTTGCACAAACAAATAATACAGACAGTGCCTGCCACAGAGAGCTCACAGTTGTTTCAAGGAATTCTTAAAACACCATTTTGTAGCTACTTGGCATTGCAATAACTTGAGGAATGACTGAGGTTCTGACTTTCAGCCAGATAGCAGGGAAGTCAGTTTTTTTCTCCCTAGCTAGAGTTCCAGGATTTGACTTCTTATGGTGTCACCTTTTTTCCCTTCAAATTAGACCCAGGTAAATATCAGGCTGTTACACTGGAATTTGGACAAGACAAAAATAATTGCTTTTTTACACCTGTTAAGCCATTCTTGTCTATCAGCATGTTATAATTAACAATGGTCTGTCTATCTGAATCCACTAGGAATTTGAGGTTTTTTGAACCACCCAAACAAAGTGTAATTCAGGGAGCTTAAAAAATCCATAGTGGAATTTATCACTTGACAGAAGTCATGGATACTTTCCCAGTACCCCAAATTCCTTCTGCTGCATTTTGATCTCTGTGCAATAAAACAATTATTTTTTTAAGATTTTGGATGCTTTGACTCTCTTCATGTTGAGTCATATAAGTAGTAAACTGTCATCACTAGATGGGAAATGTGATGCTGTCTAAAGAGAATGCCATGTGAGAGAAACGAAAAGCAGTGTGGTGATTTTGACACAATGTATCAAGCATAAATTTAGATAACAGGTGTCCAATTCATAACATAAATAGAAAGCATGGATCTGGTATGATAGGATACTTTGAATTAAAAGATTAGTTACATACAGTGCCATACATAATAGATTGTGGATCATATCTTCTGTACTAGCACTTTAATTTGTTCTGGAATTTAATTCTCATGTTGTGATTTTATACAGTTACATTTCAGTTGAATTCCACTGCCAGGGAAGTACTTTGTGAACTAGTGTTGTGCTGTACGACTGTTTAGGTTGGTAAAACAGTTTCTAGTTACTTTGTGAACTAGGCATTCAATCACACAATCCCACTACCACAAGAAGCTTTCAAGATACCTTCTTTGGCTCTTAAAGGTGCATCCTGTGTATCTGGTTTACTTAGTGACCTTTTAAAATTGATCCCAAGTACTGTAATTTGTTGTTTTATAACCTAGTCCCAATGGATTAGGCCTTTAATGGCATTTCACTTTTAAAATCTTGCTCCTGTGCTTTATTAATCTAAAGAGGCTGGATTTCTGATAGCACAATTACTTATGTTAGTCAGTGGTGTTGATAGCCAGATTTTATTTTTACATTTTTGCTAGCCTCCAAAGTAATAGCTTCACAGAATGTGACTTGCCTGTGGAATTCTGTCTCCCATGAAAGGTTTTTGAGGCTGACTCATTTTGGACCTGATCCTGACAGGTCCTGAGCATTTCCTATACTAAGTGCTGTGCTCTCATGTCCAACTGGCTTTGAGGTTTCTTAGCTCCTTGCAGGAAAGGGCCCCTAGTGCTTTTAAATCCCATCATGAAACTTAGGTTGTTTGTCTGAAGCTTATTCACCTTGCAGGCATTTGCTTTGTAATTGCTTTGAAATTGCTTTGTAAAGCTTGCCATAAAATGTGCTCTGAAAGTGTAATAGTCAAGTTGTTATGGAAGACATATGGTGACCCCCCACACCCCATGTGATTCTCTCATAGTGACCCGTCTTTGTCATGCCTTTTTGCATAAAAAGTGTTGATGTGAAAGAAGACTTGAGAATTAAATAGCAGTTGTATATAAAGCTAGGCTTGAACTATTTTTTTTCATAGAGGAGTTTGACATCTTGAGGCCCCTTAGTCTTACATTTCCATGATTCTGTAATTCTATTTTGGGATCAAAAACTAGAATTCTAAAACCAAGCCACATGTTTGTTTTCAACTTTGTTAATATTAACAGATATGTTTATTTAAACACTCCCAACATATTGTCAGCTAACAATTGGTTATTCCAAGTGGTATTTATACTATCATTTGCATAATTATCCCTCAGGGAAACATGGGGACGTTTTGCAGAGAATACAACAAATCTTGAAAAAGTTAAACTACGGCAGCATGATTCAAATTAAAGCTACTAATAGTGGCATTACTGTAAGTTACATAATTATATTTAAAATGTGTGCTCCTTCCTTCCCAAAAAAGAAAATGACATAAACCAAACTGCTGAAAAAGAATGTTCATTAGTATTATACTAATGCATTTCATATTATTAGATAAACAGTAACAATATTACTTGTGACAAGTGTTAGGAAGTGAGGCGAAATGGAGATTCAGTTTTTGAGGGTTAAAAACACTGTGGAGGAAATGAGGAAGCATAGACAGAAAGAGAAAGAGCACTGATTAGTGCCACAAGGTTAGATGACCTAATGATAAAACTAAAATCCTGAAGTGGCATTGCTGTTGTAAATATTGCTTCATAATTTAAAGAAGGTTTTGGGGGATTTTCTTTTTGGACATGCAACGGTAAAACAGGGATTGCTGAACACTAACAAGCAACTAAAATCTTTCTGTGGGGTGACAACTTTTTCATTTTTACTGAAAATCTAAGCAGAGCAAGACTAAATTTAGCTTATAAGGCATAGACTGCAGAAGGTCCTTGTGCAGAATTACACTCCAGTTACACTATCATGATAATGTGTTATGTAGCATTTAAGTAGATGGATCTCAAAGCACTTTATAAGCTAGTCACAATCCTCACTGGAATCACTTCAGTCATTACTGAAATGCAGCTACTTCTGGGGAGAAGCTCAACAGATTTTTCTCTAAAGCCTGGTCTACATTAGAAAATTCAGTCAGTATAACTTTTTCTGGGAGTGTGAAAAATCCAACCCCCCTAAGGATCTTAGTTAAGCCAACCTAAATTCTTTTAAAGATAGTGCTAGGTTGATGGAAGAATTCTTCTGTTAACCAAGCTACTGTATCTCAGGGAGATGGATTACCTATAGCTCCAGGAGAATCTCTCCCATTGGCATAGATATTATCTATACCGAAGGACAACAGCAGCACACTGTGCCCCAATAGCACTTCAATTGGAGACAAGTCCTAATAGATTATCATTCTCTTTAATAGGCAAAGGATGAGCTAATCAGCTTTGTACCCTAACGTTCAATGAATGACTCTATGTATATGCTAGTCAGGACAGAGAAAGATTCAATCTGCTTGGGGTGCTGTCAGAGTGGCTCATTACTCTATATATCTATTTGCATTTCTCTCCCCGTCTCTCTCTCTCTCCCAGTCTCTGTAGAAATCTAGCAACAAACTCTTTATTTCTTCTTCATGCTCCAGAGGAGCAAACTATCGGACACAGTGTTCCCACCAATCAGTGCATGCATTATAGAGTGTGAAAGAGTTTCCAAGGGAAAGATACCCACCCTTTATGTGTCGTGAGCTTCCGTGTACAATCTGGAGCTAGAGTTCATTCAGGAATTTCTTATTGTACCAGTAAGTGACTAAAAAGAAATGGTAGCCTGATTAGGTAAGATTCCTATCTGAGTTAATATTTGACCTAAAAATCAGCAGCAGAACTTTATTGGTCATTTTCCATGTGAGTAACATTGCTTCTGGATTTAGGAATTTTAAGTCTGGAAACCACTGGTAAAGAGTTTGAATTTATTTAATAGTGAAAGCTCCAGTAAAAGTGTAACATTTATGGAAAGGACTTCCTTAATCAGTTAACACTAAAGGAACACATCATAAAAATATCTGTTAATTATTATATTGCTATGCTTCAAATAATACTGAATAGAATATCCTACAATAAAGAAGAGATTTTAAAGGGTATAAATTCATTAGTGCTAAAAGAACTTAATCTTAAAAACCAGTCCAGTCGCAGCCAATCAGCTGTCAAAAAATCAATGAAAAAACAAACTGTGCATTCATTACTATTTTTAGAGTACTGTAAAACATGCTTTGAGTTTTAGTGAACAACTGGAAGTCAGTGTCCCTACTCTGAAGATCTGCAGTGTCCTGAGGAATGTGGGGTACACAGCTCATCAAGACCAACAACTCTGATTTCCATCAGGAGACAGGGTAGTCCAAGTAGCCATTTTAGAATCTTCAGATGTCTTGGTGTGATTTCCAAACCCTGCGCAAACATTGTGTATGATCCAAGAAGTTCTTTTAAACCTGAACTAAAAGAACTAAGTTCTTTTAATATGGCTGCAGTGGACCTAACAGCCCTTGTCAGTGTAAGAAATTCCAGGAGCTGTTTCTGAAGTTTTGAACAGGATGTTTCAAACCAAAAGGTCTAAAATGGCTTCAGACTCGGTTGTAGATGCACTGTAGATTTGTTGGGTTAGACCTAGTGAATATGCTTAAGACCACTAGTGGCAGAAAGCCTGTCAGGGATGAACAGGGGTTCAGGTGCAACACAAAGTGGTAGCCCACTCCCCATTCCAGTGCAGGATTGGCTGGGGAGAGTACAAGGCCAAAGTGGCGGAGCAATGTGGTGTTCAGATTAAACCACTTAGCAGCTTCCATTTTCAGTGCTTTTACGGAGCCCCTGATGGAATTTTATAGGTACCCCGAATAAAAAAGACAGTGTTAATGCAAGAAAAATCCCTCAGTGCACAGGAAAACAAAAGCTTACTTTACAGGCTTTGAGGGCTTCATTTTTTTTTACTTACATTTTATAGTTTGCCAGCTCTGAATGTTTAGTCAGCTGTGTGCTCCTCCTAGACTAGTATTAGAAAGACAATTTGCAGTCTTAGATTTGACCTAGTGCCTCAATGTCATACATCTGTAAACTGAGCATTTTGGATGTACCCCTTCCTTGAACAGCACCTTGTACCACATTTGTGTAATAGAGGTAAGGGTAATATAACACATTCTCTGCTGCAGTAATGGTGTTCTACTTTTAATCTGTCATTGGGAAGCCGTTATGGTACACAATATAGAATTATTTTATAGGATCCTATGCCAGCCAACCAGATTTCCAGAGGGCTGACTTTGCACCGTGGTTCAGAGCCTACTGGTTAAATTAGACCACTAGAAGTTGTTGATTCTGTGGGCGACTTGCTGTGTGGCCTGACTGCTTTACTTTCCTCAGCTGCAAAATGAGGGTAGTACTCACCTTTGTCACATGCCTTGAGAATTATGGCTGAAAGCCATTTTCTAATTACAAAGGTTCAGGTTCTGCCATGCTTACCCATATCGAGTAATCCGTTATTCCACAAGTAAAATCAGTGGGACTCCCTGCAAAATAAGACAGCACCAAATGCAAGTCAGAGTGGTAGAATCTGGTTTTACTTCAATGAACGGTAAATTCAGCCAGTCAGAATCTTCTATATATGTTTAAACAAACATATTTCTGAGTGGTTGAAGTACAAAGTAGCTGTGTTCTTCAGGCCAGCTGGAGTTCTAGTCAATAATGATAAATGGCCAAAATCCTTTAGTCTTTTTTGGTAGCTTTAGTGGCAAAACTTCCCATTGGACACATAACAAAAAAAAAAAAAGATGTGGAACAGTGTGACATATGAAGAGATTTGCACTGTCATTTTATATGACTCAAATAGAATAATTGTCTGCTGTTTTATAACTATTATTTTCTAAGTACAAAATGCTGATCCTGTGACAAACACCTTCTCTAACACAGAAAAATTAACTATCACTAAATTCAGAGTTTAGATTTTGCACATAAAAGGATTTAAAAAACCCAATATGAACATATATTATTCTATGTATTTCAATTTAAACAGTTAACATTATTTTTTTCTCTGCAGGATTCTGACTAATATTGTGTTAGTGGATGAGGACCTGACAGGGGAACTGATTAGAAACAAAGTAAAATGAATCCGTCTGTTTTAATTGTCAAAGACTGGATGAAATAGAAACCAACAGCAAACTAAAAGTGTGAACAGCTGAAACAGCGAGAAATACATTTAATTATTTTAAAATTCTAAGATCTTGTTGGTGACAAATATTGTAAAAAAATCAAACACCCAAAACATAATTTTTGTTTTGTTTCACTTCACTATCATCTCTTAATTGTGAGATTTGATGTTCCAAATCAAAATTGGAAGCTAACAGATTTTATTGGGCAGCAGGATATGAAATGCTGTAATTAAAGAAAATGTTCTAAAATGTTTCTAAAATAATTTTTCAGTCAAATATGTGGCATAAGCAAATTGCACTATGTTGTAATGTGGTTGAAAGATTTCACTGACACTTATTTGAAATATGCTGTGTAATTCACTAGTGATTTCACCATTCATCAGCAATAGGTCTACCCAAACTCATGCTGACAAGACCTCTATACCACATCAACATTTAACCTCTCTGTTTTGTAGATGTCTGTTAATGTCTATGTGCTGTAATTTTTCAAAGAAAGATAGTCAGCTTTTTGATGCAACATCTCTTGTTGGTTTTTGGCTTTTGCTAAATTTAAAGCTGAGTCAACTGAAATAAAATGAGGGCAAATAATTGAGGAAAGGTTGATTGGCTTATTGGCCTCACCTGACTAGACTCCAGAACCTTAGTAGCGCTGGTCTTTTCTTTTCTTTTCTTTTTTGGCCTAAGGCATACCATCTTCTAATGACACTTAGTACTGTACAGGTAGTCCCTCCAGACACTTCAGTCTATTTATGGGCACTGTGAATTCCGAAACAGACTTTATCATGATGCATTAGACGAATTCCTGACATATTTCTGGCTGGGACAAACAGGGGTTGATCCTACTAATACAAATTTCACAGTCTTTGTCCTTGCAGAATAGCAGTTAATGTTGCAATACTAGCTTTTGGCTAGCTGTTGTGATTTCTCAGTGTGCTATATCAGTTGACACAATAGCAGCCTTCAAGTCCTAATCACACTTTTTTTATTTTGAATCGTGAACTTCAGTTTGCACAATATCTAAACTCTCAAGGAAAACATTCATGTTTTACATTCCCAGAATGAGCAATTTTTGTGCATACAGTAAGTGGATCTGGTGTTGACTTTAAGGATAGGAAACGAGTCTTTCTCTTTGCAGCTTGACTGTACCTAATGTCAAACATAAAAGGATCAAGGCCAAGAATATGTTTTTTAATATTGTAAAGTGTTCTCATAGGAAGTTTGGTGACAGTAGGTATTGAGAAATGGTGCTTTGGACTTTACACTCATAAAAAAAGGGGGGAATAACCACGTATGATCTGTATGAAGGATTGTGTATCTTACAGATAAGTAAGTTTTTAATATTTTTTTCCAGTCCTGAATAACATGTAAATATCCCTACTAGCTAAGCTCTTATCTTTTAGATCATGCACATTAACAAGGCATTTCACATGTAATATGGTACCAGATGACATATAAATATTATTTTGTTTATCTGTCGTAATGGCCTTATCTACAGTAGCAATGGCCTATCTAATACATTTACAATGTCATAGCTAAATATTGCAGTCCTTAGTCATGATTCCCATTGGAAGATTTGCCTCATTTTGGACTGTGGGATTTGGCCCACAGAAAAGAAAGGAAGGGGCTAAATGCAAGCCTTAGGAATCAATGAAAGAAATAGATCTCTGAATACATCTTGTTCCGGATTTTGGATTATCCCTATCTTAAAAGAAGAAAAGAGAGAGAGAGTCCTGAACCCCGTTAAGAGTCCTTGATCCTATGTTGCTGAGTCAGCTCAATTCCTGTGGCGCTTAAGAGTAGTTGGAATTTTATAATTATAGGTTTAGGCCCTAAAGTGTCTATTTGTCTCGATGTGGTGACTTAGTCCTGGCTCCTCAATGGAAGAATGAAAAGCAATAGCAGCTGTCTCCCTGATGTTCTTTTGTTTTAAGACAGAGAGGAATAGCTGTTGTGATTCACTGGGGAGTTAGAATCACAGCATGTACTGCAAAGGAAGGCTGTGAAGGCTCAGAGGAGCTGCAGGTTAAACGATGGAACTTTTCACTCCTTTTTATCAAAGCAGCTGCAGCTCCTGTTCTACAGTAGCTGATGGAATAACCAAGACTGTGAAAAGGAAGTCTGTTACTGTTCTAAGCATTGTGTTTATTAAAACAGAAGAAATCAATGCAGGCCATTTGGTTATTCTTAATGCGTTTTATCATTTCAAGCCTCAGCAGTCTCAGATTAAAGAATTCTGGGGCCCCGTACACTATGAAAATCCCTCCTTCCCCATTCACCTTCGATGAACAAGACCTCTGCACAGAGATTGATCAAAAAAGCGCTTGTGGCCCATACATACCAGCCACACCCTACACAGACTCCACGTTATACCCCAACAACTCTCCAGAGGCTTCTACTCACCCCGATAACCCCTACACATCCCAGCTACATGACATGCAGTCCCCAACACCTCAGCCCCGCCATCATAACCCCCAATATCCTGGCTCTGCAACCCTCCTCACTCACACCATAGCCCAACAATAAGTCACCCACAGCCCCTCACGCATCATCCCAGGATCTTCCTTGACACTCAGTGGTACTCCCCAACCAGTTCAATGCCCATAAACTGGGTGACTTCTCCTTATTACCACCACGCAGCTGTGCTTGTTCCCATCACCCCACCCTCACGCCCCCATTCACACAATCATACTGATGACAAAAGGGTGGCCAGACATAAGAACATAAAACCAACCATGCTGGGTCAGACCAATGGTCAGTTTAGCCCAGCATCCTGTCGCAGACAGTGGCCAACAGCAGGCACTTCACAGGGAATGAACACAAGGAACTTTTGAATTATTTGTTCGCTATCATCAGAGAATTTGAAGGTTTAGCAATACCATCCTAGAGAATAGTGTTGTGTGTGTCTCTGACCATCTTGGCAAATCATCATTCCTGGAACTATCCACCACATACTCATTTAATTCTTTTTAGAAACCTGTGATACTTTTGGCCTTCACAGCATCCCATGGCAGCGAATAAAACAGGTTAAATTTGTGTTGTGGGAAGAAGTACTTTCTTGTTTGTTCTAAGGCTACATACAGCCTACTAATTTATCAGGTGACATGTACTTCCTGTGTTATGTTAAGGGCTACTTCCTTATTCACTTTCTCCATGCTATTCATGATATTGTAGACTGCTGTCAGACCTACCCTTCATCATTGTTTTTTTCCAACATGAACAGTCCAAGTCCTTTTAATCTCCCCTCCTATGGAAACTGGTCCTTACCTCTATTCATTTTTGTTGCCCGTCTCTGTGCTTTCTAAAATTCTGATAAATCTTGTTTGAAAGGAGGAAACCAGAACTGCATGTGGTAGCCAAGATATAGGTGTACCATGGATTTCTATAGTGGTATGATGACATTTTCTGTTTTACTCTCTATCCCTTTTGTAATGATTCATAACATTCTCTTTTTTGGGGGGGCACATTACTGCTGTGCATTCGGCAGATGTTTTCAGTGGCTGTGTTGTCCAGTGCTGAGAGTTGGGTGCTGCATAGCCTAGCTAATTCAGGAGTTTGCAGGCCAGTACGACGCTCTACAAGAACACCTGGCCCAGCATAGGGCAGCCCTGTTACAGCTCCAGGAAGCATCTAATGTTGTGGCACAAAGTCCTGTATTTGCCTAACAGTGAAGCGAGGCATCCTGGCCTGTAATTGCCAGGACTGCCACTGGAGCCTTTTTTAAAAATAGGCATTACATTAGCTCTTCTGAAGTTATCCGGTACAGAGGCTAAATTCCCTGCTAGGTTATATACCACAGTTAATAGTTCATGTTTGATGCTAATTTTGTATTTGAGTTTTGTTGGAGCTGTTGGTTGAATACCAGGGCTGGAGTAAGGGGCCCCCAGTTGCCCACTTTCATGGCTCCCCCCCATGGCTCCTGGTGGTAGGCCGCTGTTGGGGAGACAGGGTGGCCACAGTGCTCCTGCCCTGCCCATAGGCCAGCTAGTCTGCCTTTGGGGTCGCAGCTGACTGGTATGTGGTGTGGTCTTTGGCATGGCCCTCCAGGACCCGAACTCTGTTGCCTGCCCTACTGGGACATCCTGCAGGGTGCCAGTGGGGCAAGCAACAGAGTTATGGTCTCTGAAGGGCTTGCCGGAGGCCACAGTGTGTACCAGCTGGCCCCACCCCTGAAGCACAGTGGAGACACACTGGCTCACCCTGCCCCACCCCCAGGGGCAGAACAGACAGTCCAGGGGCAGGGTGGGAATGCCACTGAGTGTAGCCTCTGGCCCTACGGTCCCAGTGTCCCTAGGTCCCCCTGGCCTGAGTGGGTTTGTGGGGGCTGGAACAATGCAGGGATCTTAGGGGCTGCAGCCTTTAGGCCTAAACCCAGAGCTGCAGCCCCTAAAGCCCCTGTATTGATCTGGTCCTAACTGACTGACACCTCACTCAGATTTGCCATCTTAAAACAATGTTGTGTATAAGGATCTTGTCCATCTCCTCTGCAGTGAAGACCATTCATTTAGCTTCTCTGCAATTGCCCCGTTTTCCCTGAGTAGTTCTTTAGCACCTTAATCATCCAGTGATCCCACTGACTGATTGGAAGGCTTCCTGCATGTGATGTACTTAAAACTTTTTTTTTTTTTTGGCTATTTTTTGTGTCCTTAGCTAGTTGCTCTTCTAATTATTTCTGGCCTGCCTTGTTATCCTTTTAAACTTGGCTTGGCAGCATTTATGTTCCTTTCTATTTTCTTCAGTAGGATTGAACTTCCAGTTTTTAAACAATGCTTTTTTTCCCCTGTAACCACCTCTTTTACTCTTCATTTAGCCCTGGTGGCTTTTGGTGGGGGCTGTGGATGTGTGATGGCGTTCTCTTATTATTCTGTTTTGTTTTTTACTTGGGGTGTACATTTAGACTGAGTCTTTATTATCATATTTTAAAATTGTTTCAATGCAGTTTACAGGCATTTCATTCCTGTGACTGTTCCTTTTAGTTTTATTTAACTAGCTTTCTCAGTTCTGTATAGTTCTCCTTTTTGAAGTTAAATACTACTGTGGTGGCTTTCTTTGGTGTTTTCCCCCCTACAAGAATGTTAAATTTAATTAAATTATGGTCACTATTATTGAGAAGTTCACCTATATTCAACGCTTAGGCCAGATCATGTGTGTCATTCAGGACTACCGTATAGACTTGCATATAAGCTGAGATTTTTGTGCCTGAAAATCCCCTTTTAAAAGGGCACTTGGCTTATACATCGGTCAGAGATCAGAGAGCAGCCCCAACCTAGGAGTTTTAAACCTCCCACCCTGTCTGTCTAGCCACCGAAGTGGCCATATTGTGTGCTTATCCTGGGCAGGGCTTAAAGTAAGGAGAGCAAGCCCCAGCCTGTGCCTAGCCACCAGAGTAGCCAGGTGAGGGGGCCCTGTGGGGGGGTATCAGCCTGGAGGAGCCAGCAGAAGGGCCCAGGGGATGGGAAGGGGGTTGAGACAGTGCAGAGAAGTGACAGCATGGTTGGGGATGGCCCGGGGAAGTGGCAGCATGATTGGGGATGGTGCAGGGAAGTGGTAGCATCGTCAGGGATGGCACGGGGAAGCAGCAGCATGGTCGGGGATGGCAGGGGGAGAAGTGGCAGTATGGTTGGGGGCTAGGGAGGATGTTGGGGAGTCCAGGGAAGCTGATGGCACGGGGGGGGGGGGGGGGGTTAGGGGCCTGGGGCTGCACAGGGAACACAGTTTACACACGGGTCATGCATTTTTGCTGGGTTTGGGGCTTAAAAATGGAGGGGGGGGTCTGCTTATACACAGATTGGCTTATATGTGAATATATATGGTAAATCAAGAATTGGCTTTTCCCCTTGTGGGTCCCTGTGCAAGCTGCTCCAAGAAGCAATAATTTTTTGGATCTAGAAATTTAATCTCTACATTCCTTCCAAAACTGACATAGTCCATATGAGGACAGTTGAAATCCCTCATTATTATTGTCTTTTCTGTCTTTATAGCTTCTCTCATCTACCTGTGCATTTCACAGTCATAATTACCATTCAGACCAATGTCTGACAGTATATTCCTACTGCTGTATTCTTGTTGTTCAAGAATAGTATTTCTGTCCATAGAGATTCCATGTACAATTAAATTTGTTTAAAATTTTCACTTGACTATGTAATTTCTTTCATATGTAGTACCACTCCCACATCAACATGACCTACTCCATCATTCCTATTGTTTTGTACTCTGCTATTGCATCCCATTGATTATTCTTGTTCCACCAAATTTCTGTGACGCTTGTCACATCAATAATCTCATTTTATATGAGGCACTCAAGCTCACTCATTTAGACTTCTAGCATTTGTGTATAAAAGCTTGTACATTTTGTCAATATTCAGTTACTTACCTTCATGTGTTTCATTTAAATAGTGCTCTTTTACATTTGACTGGGCCTCACTTGCTCCTCCCTGTAGTACAGCAACTTCTTTCCTATTCTTTTTACCAGAATATAATGTTCCCCTTTTGATATATTCATCCCCAAGTGACTTTTTCTGCCTAAACTGCATGCTCCTCCATATCTGTGGGCTTTTCTCCAGCTCTTAGTTTACAAAGTCTTTTCCACCCTTTTTTGATTTTAGAAGCCAGCCATCTGTCTGTTTTGGTTTTGAGGGAACTCCTCATTGAACTTCTTTCCCCAAAAGTTCCCCAAGTCTTGATAAAACTAAAGCCCATCTCCCTGCACTATTATCTCGCCCACGCATTGAGATTGTGCCCTTCTTTCTGGCCCTGTGCATAGAACTGGAAGCATTTCAGAGTATGGTGGCATGGAGGTCATGGACTTCAATCTCTTATTATAACATGGAGCTGGAATTTGACCTCCACGACTTCTCTCCTACCTTTTTCTATGTCACTGGTACCTACATGTACCATGACCACTGGCTCTTCTCTAGGACTGCACAAAAGTCTACCTAGATGATTCATGAGACCTGCAACCTTCATACCCAAAAAAACAACTTACCATGTGGTTCTCCTGATCATCACAAACTTATTTAGATTTCTAATAATTGACTCTCCCATTGCTATTTCCTGAGTTTTCCCAATGACTGGTGTCTCCCCACTCAAGAGTGGTATCCTCAATTAAAGAAGATATCCTGACATGATCTGGAAGGGGGGCTCAACTATGGTATTGTTTCCCACTCCTCCGGTTTAATGGTCTTCTTCCCTGAGACTCTCATCCTCTTTAATAACATAGAGGGCTGCTGGACTTGGTGTGGGGCCATCCTGTTGAGTCGTGGAAGGTCTCATCTGTTTACCTCTGTCTCTCTTAGTGACTACATTTCAACCATTCTGGCCTTAAGAGCCCATACTGGGTCTCTGAGAGCCATGAGTGGCTAATATCATAGGCACACCTCTGTCATCTGCCCACAAGGCAGATAATTGGACCAAATCTGACCAAGTTTGAATGGGTAGCATTTTGACCTGGTGTGTGGGCTCACAGCATTGCAGCTGATTTTTTTCCTGGTTGTTGGGGCCCCCGTTGAGCTGGGTGGGCCCTGTAAAAGTGCCCTGAGCACACACTGGTTAATCCAAACCTACAGGAAACAGAGGATGGATAACTTGATGATTACCGGTTCAGTTCATTCCCTCTGAGATACCTGGCATTGTCTTTTGACAGACGACAGGCTACAGGACTATATGGAGCATTGGTCTGCTCTAGTTTGGCCGTTCTTATGTTCAAGCCTGAGCCTCAGGTGAGAAAGCAGACTAAATGCAAGAAGTGAGACCCGGCTGGGATCCATTCCCTACTTTCACTTGAGGAAAATATCCCCTCCTCTCATCATATTCACATTCTTCTAGACCCTTTGTAGTGAAAATTCATGAAGCCAGGGAAAACCCTGGTGATGAAACTAAAAGAAATGTCGTGAATGGAGCTTTCTGTATTCACATTTTTCTGATTAAAATCAGGAATTTTTGTAACCCTTTCTTCCTCCTTCTCTCCTCACTGTCAGACACCTGCACTCATGCTGTGATGTGTGTTGTGTATGTTCTTATTCCTTCCAATCTGTTCAATAGGTTTTGGAGTAGGATATCTGTATTCAGAGGTTTAATGTTAATTGGTAGGATGGGAATGTGATATATGCATAATATCTAATCACTACTCACATAGAAGGATAGGAAACCAACCTGCAAAATACAGTTTGGAAAACAGCTCCAACCTAAACAATTTTGTTTTGTAAGTTAAAGATAAATTAAGCAAGGAAGAATATACCTTATCTGTTGATAGCAACAAATAATAAAATTTGCATCACATTTGAAAAGAACTTGCTAGCCCTATTGCAGGAATGGCTTAACTTTTCTTTAAAGGGAATGTGTGGGTTGGAGTTGGGGGGAAGGAAATTGATGATTTCACTGTCTTCAGAGGTGTCATGCTTCCTCAAAGCTCTACTTAGCACTTTTTTTTTTTTTTTAAAAAAAAAAAGGTTGCATTTGAATGGTACTGTGTGGCTCACACTATTTCTATATGTACTTTCTTGGATGCTTAAGTGATGCAAGGTGAATACTGAACTCTTGTATTGAACTGAGTTGATGACAAAGCATAGTGGGTCTTTTTTAAGTCTTTACATAATTCTTAGCATTTTGAGTGACATTCAGAAATTTCTTATTTTGGTAGCAAAGAATTAGTAAGAAAAGTAAAACAGCATTCTGCTTCTAGAGCAGCCACTAGAGACTGTCTGAACTGAAAACTTACTGGCAAGAAACGGAGCTGTCCAGCACTGATTCAGGAAACAAAAAGTATTTGAAAAATAAATAAACAAACACCTGTAACTAGAGTTTCCCTTAAAGTCAAAATAAGGAGACAGGAGAGACTGACCAACCCTTGGATGTGTGACCTACACTAAATTAATTTTTGCAGCGTCTAGTCAGTGTCATCTCCAAAATGTACTACTTTTGTTTATCGTTACATGGAAGCTATTTTCTGCCAGAGGAGCAGGAGGCACTTGCTTTTAGTATATCTTTATACGAACAACAAGGAGTTGTGCCCTCTACATCGTATATCTGAACACTATAGGTTAGTATTTATCCGCTTCAAATCAAAACCATGAAGCACACCCAGCAAGGCAGGTGAAAAAGCAAGAGGAAGCAGAGAGGACTCCTTGTTTCTTTTGCTGAACTAGCCTACCAGGACTACCCCTTTGGATCCAGGGAACCTGTGTTTCATCCCAAGCCCTCTGTTTGCTGACACAAAGCAGGTGGGGATTGATTCTTTGCTGTCACTCTCAATGCAAACCTGGAATAAGGTCACTGGAGTGGAGCCCTGGGGAAGCTTGGCCCTTCTGGGATACCCAATGGGGGCGGAGGTGAAACAGCTGCCCTAGCTCTGTCTTTTTTGGGGGAAAAGAAAAAGACAAAAAGAAAGAAAGGAAACCAAGGAGTCCTGTGGCACTTAAAGATGAACAGATTTATTTTTCACATGAGCTTTCTAGGGAGAAAATCCCACTTTGTCAGCTGTCCATTCTGTAAGTTCCCCCATCTTCACAGCATCTGATAAAGTGGGATTTTCTCCCCAGAAAGCTCATGTGAAAAATAAATCTGTTCATTTTTAAGTGCCACAGGCAATGTTCCCTCTAATTACTCATAGACTGTGTGTGCAGACAATTTCTTTGTGTGCACAAAAACATTTCTTTGTGAGCACCAGTATTAGCACTATTGAATTTTTTTGGGCGCACCTTATTTTGTTGTGTACGCCAGTTTCATGACCTGTGTGCATGTGCACACATGCACAGCTTAGAGGGAACAGTGGCCACAGGACCTATGTTCCCTCTAAGCTGTGTGCGTGTGCGCACGCACAGAGGTTGTGAAATGCATGCACACAACAAAATAAAGTGTGCCGCCAAAAATTCAACAGTGCTAATATTTTTATGCTACTTTAAGAAGGTGATTTCAAGTAACATGTTTGAAATAAGGTTTTGCAATTTATAATATCATTTCCATCACCCAGATCAAAATAAAATTTAGATATTATTTGCATCATATTCACTTCATTGCACTCACAAGTTTGACCATGCTCCCAGGAGTGTGCACAGATTTGCACACTGGCTCCAAAAATTTGCACAAAAGACATTTTTTGCAGACATAGCCTATGAAAAATTAGAGGGAACATTGCACAGGACTCCCCCCCCCCCCGGGCGGGGGGCTGCCTCGTTTTGTTTTTGGTTTTTTTTTAAAAGACTAACACAGCTGCTCGCCGGGGAACTGGGCAAGATTTTGTCCAGAAAGGTGATCCAGGGGCTTCTGCTCCTGCCAGCCAGGGGCAAGGGAGGCTGGCCTGGCTGAGCCTCCGGACACAGGGCAAGGGGAGAGGATGGATCTGAGGGTCAGGGCTAGAGCCCTGCAAATCCATGGATATCCGCAGATAGCCGCCTTATATCTGCATCTGCAGATACAACACGGATATCCACAGACCATTTCTTATGGATGCAGGTTGGATACGGATCCACGTACTTTTATCTGCACAGAGCTAGAGCCCTGCAAATATGTGGATACCTGCAAATATCCTCCTTATATTTGCATCCGCGGACACAACATGGATATCTTTGGATCATTTCTTGTGGATGCAGGATGGATACGGATCCCCGTATTTTTATCTGCAGAGCTAGAGCCCCGCAAATATGCAGATACTTGCAGATATCTGCCTTATATCTGCATCCGTGAACACAGCATGGATGTCTGTGGACCATTTCTTGCGGATGCAGGTTGGGTACGGATCCCGGTATTTTCATCTGCACAGCGCTAGAGCCCTGCAAATATGCGGATACCTGCTGATATCCTCCTTATATCCGCATCTGTGGACACAACACAAATATCTGTGGACCATTTCTTGTGGATGCAGGTTGGCTATGGATCCACGTATTTTTGTCTGCACAGCGCTAGAGCCCTGTACATATGCGGATACCTGCAGATATCCACCTTGTAGCCCCATCTGTGGACACAACATGGATGTCTGTGGACCATTTCTTGCGGATGCAGGTTGGATACGGATCCTGATATTTTTATCTGCACAGCGCTAGAGTCCTGCAAATATGTGGATACCTGCAGATATCCGCCTTATGTCCACATCCGTGGACACAACATGAATATCTGTGGACCATTTCTTGCGGATGCAGGTTGGATACGGATCCCGGTATTTTTATCCGCACAGCGCTAGAGCCCTGCAAACATGTGGATACCTGCAGGTATCCGCCTTATAATCAAACATCCAGGGACACAACACGGATCTCCGTGGACCATTTCTTGTGGATGCAGGTCTGATAGGGATCCACTTATTGTATCGGCGCAGGGCTCTAAGTCGGGGCGCAGCCAGGGCGGCTCCCGCAGCCCTTGGGGGGTCCGCAGGGTCCCGGCCCCTGCATTTGGGGCGGGCAGGGCTGCTGCAGCCGGGAGAGGCAAGTCGCAGCCTCGCCCGGGCTGCGGAGATCGGTGGGGCCGGGGCTCCCAGCCCCACGTGCTTCCGGCGGGCGAGGCGGGGCGGGAGGCAGCGGCAGAGGCTGAGCCGAGCGGCGGCGGCAGCTGCTTTAAAGCGCCCAGCCCGGCGCGGAGCGGCGCGGCACAGCCGGGGCCGGGGCCGGGGCCGGGGCGGGCGGCGCGAAGCTCCAGCCATGAGCCGCCCCCGCCACGTCTGATGCTCGGGCGGCAGCATGGCCCGGCGGAAGATCTCCTCCGAGTCCTTCAGCTCGCTCGGCTCCGACTATGTGGAGACCAGCCCGGAGGAGGAGGGCGAGTGTCCGCTCTCCCGCCTCTGCTGGAACGGCAGCCGCAGCCCGCCCGGCCCCGTCGCCGCCGCCAGGAGGGCTCCGCGCCGCCGGCGGGTCAACCTGGACTCGCTCGGGGAGAGCATCAGCCGCCTGACGGCGCCCAGCGTAGGTACCGGCCCCGGCCCCTGGCCCCTGGCACCTGGCACCCCAGCGTCTTCCCGCACCCCTCTCCGACGTCCCCCCTGCGCCCACCACTGGCCTCCCAGGACTTGAAATTGGGGTGTGTGTGTGTAGGGGGGCTCACTAATTGGGGGTGTGTGTAAGGGGGCTCACTAATCTGGCATAACACTGACTAGCTAACAGCTGTGGGGTGTTTGGGAAATCCCCCACCAGAGCCTCTCACCCAGCACCTGGGTGGTGGGAGTGGGTGCCCGCTCCAGGCTGGGTTTCCCTCAGCCACAGGCAGGACAGGAGGTGGTGCCATGCTCCCAGACCTTCACTTGCACCTGCTTTTCGCTGCTGCCAGGGCCACTTGCAGCACCCTTCTGCCCTCCCCGGTGCAGGGACCGGGTCCTTCTCTCCTTACTTACCCGATGCCAGAGCTCTGCTAGGAGCCGAGTCCTGGAGGCAGGAGTCCCCTGTTCTCTGCCCTGCAGAGGGACAGGCTTCCCTTGTACTAGCTTAGGCTGCTCCTCTGTCTGGAGGGAGTGGGAACCAGGCCAAATTTTAGTGATAAGCAAGCATTGCAAAACTACCCGCACCAGCTCGCAATGCCACCCACCAAAATGTGTCCCAGTCATTGCTGGAGCCTGATCCAATTTCACCGGTGTTAGGACCACACAGCTGGTGCCGTGCTCTGGACAACTCCTCCTGGGGCTTGCGGGGGAATGGAACTTCGAGCAAGGACAAAAATCTTTTGGGGTTGGGGGTGACACATTTCCCTTTTCCCCCATTGGGGGCATCTCCATGGAGATAGGGGCTGGCAGTAATCAAATACAGAAAGCTCCAGGGGCTCCTGCTGGGAATTTAGTTTGGCTGAAGGGAAAATGAGTAGATATTAATCTGTTCATTCAGCGTACATCATTTAAAATGGGGCTGTTGGCTGTCTTCATTTTTGTACTTCTCTTGTAAAGGGAGGGATATGGGAACGCAACCCATGCTTACATGTTGCCTTTAGAGTGAGCTGAGGTGTGGGTATTCTACTAGCCGTAAAAAATAGGGGCATTTCCCAAGTAATGTGAATAGAGATCGGGAAGGATTCACTTAATGTCTTTGAACTATAAATACCAAAACCAAGCCCAACCAGAATCAGAAGTTAAAAATCGCATATGATCTGTATATAGTAAGGCATAAATAAATGTTTTTAAATTATAAAAATTCTCAGCTTGTTTTTGGTGTAAGCAATGACTTAGTTATTGTGATCAAAATTAGTATTCACTTTTGTGAGTAAATGTGATATTCTTCTAGTTATCTTTAGATTCACTGGGACATAGACATTTTCATATACTTAGCGTAACTGCAGTGCCCCCTTGCCATGCAGTTTAGTCTGTTTATTTTAAGCCACTTAAACCAGGTTGCAGGAGAAAAAAAAATACCCTCAGCTGTCCTATTAGTCATGTTTGTCATTTCAGCTTGAACTCCGTTTGTGCAAAAAAGCCTGTTCAAAATAGTAAACCTGCACTATTATTAAAATGAATAATAATTATAAAGCATTTGTAACTATTGATGACGTATTAGGTTTTCTTCAAGTATTCCCACTTCACCTAGAAAGTGCATAGTGCTTAATATACTTATTTTTCTCGCCTTGAAAAGAGGTGTGACCTTCCATATGAGGAGAGACTAATAATACTGGGACTTTTCAGCTTGAAAAGGGATGACTGAGGGGAGATATGATAGACGTTTCTAAAATCATGATTGGTGAGGAGAGAGTAAATATGGAAGTGTTGTTGACTTCTTCTCATAGCACAAAAACTAGGGGTCATCCAATGAAATTAATAGGCAACAGGTTTAAAATAAACAAAAGGAAGTATTTCTTCACACAATACAAAGTCAGCCTGTGGAACTCCTTGCCACAGGATGTTGTGGAGGCCTAGACTATACTGGGGTCAAATAGAACTAGATAAATTCATGGAGGCTAGGTCCACAATTGGCTATCGGGATAGGCAATGATTGCTGTTTGCCAGAGGATGGGAATGGCTGATGGCATAGATTATGTGATGATTACCTGTACTGTTCTTTCCCCGGCATGTGACGTTGCCCACTGTCAGAAGACAGGGGGCTAGACGGACCATTGATCTGACCCAGTGTAGCTGTTCTCGTGTTCTTTAATATGTAGGGATTTTTTCCCCCTGTATTGAACAGAGTAAAAAATTTTGAACTTGCTAGTATAAAAACAAGTTGAGTGACAGATTTACCATGTGGTCTAGCATTCCTTAAAATCGGTTCACTTTGAAGATCTAAGTCTCTTAAAATGCAATTTTGCAATCAACAGTTAATGGTTACTTGAATGACCGAGAATTAAGGAAACGTATTAAAAAATGCTGTGAATGTTAACGTTAATTTTGAATTTGGATTGGAACTTCCTATATAGTTCTATTGATTTGGAAGACTATAAAATTAGTGGCACAAACATTTCCAGTGTTGTGGTGTCATGTGAAAAAAAAATTCTCTCGTATAACATGAGTATGTTGAGCTCCCATAATCACACGTATGAGGATCAGAAACTTCCACCGACACTCTTCCAAATGCAGTTGAATATTTGGTTCTTAGAGACATAAAATACTCTACCATATTAAGGAATTTTTTTTTGACCAATAGTATGTTCCCCTTTAATCAGGTAGTGTTTGCTGAATAATGTGGCAATCACTGTGCCTTCTTGTATTTTATTACCCAGCACTGGAAACTATTTATCTGTATACTCTCCAGTCATTATATTATGGAGGCAGGCACTGAGATACTCTGCTTGTGATGTACAGTATTCTTTTTTTTTTTTTTTAATTCAGTATGACTTGTATTGGGTAGAAAGTTAATAAGGAAAATTTAGCGCATTACGTTGTTAATAGTTGTGCAGTTTCCATGTAGAGTTTTCTCTTACATTGATTTTTCCTTCCCTAGAGGGAGTCTGATCCTGTAATACTGAAATTAATAGAAGGCATCCCAGGTGACCTGTCTTGCATTATTATAAAATAATTAAGCTATTTAATAGTAGTACAGGTGCTATAACTAGATTGTTTTACCCATTGTTTAAAAATATTCTGAGGTAGCTCAGTATCAGTAGAGTATTTTTAGATATCTAGTATTACTGTTACTGAGAACTTTAGCATTTGTATTTTCACAGCTTTGATTGTTCCCTTCTGTAGTAGAGTGCTGTAAAAGCCAGCTATTGTTTTACAGCTTAATTTTAGTTAATCATTGCATTAATTTGAAGAATAAACAAAGAATTGTAGAATCTAGAGTTGGGAAATACCTGTTAAACCATCTAGTCCACCTTCCTATCATTACTTCATTCATGATTGTGCTGGTTTCATCCAGTTTAATGTCCTAAGCAATCTGTTCTTCACTGGTTTCCTGGGGAAATTAGTCCAATAGTTCTTACTGGTGAATTTTTTTTTTTTTGCCTAAAATATCTCTTTCTTAATTTAATGTCATCCAAACATGATAGTGCCTGGTTCTGATTTTCTTTACACTGGAGGAAATCAGAAGTAACTCCAATTAGCTCTTGAAGTCACACTGGCACAAACATGGTGTAAGTGAAAGGAGAGTCAAGCCCATTCTCTTCTAGAAATAATAGGTCCAAGACATCATGACTTTGATTTGTTTTTCTGTTGAAAGTCTTTCCAATGTTAATTGTACAACTAGAATGGCAATACTGTGGTGAGCAGAGTGACTGGTTTTACAGTCAGTCTAGTCGCCGTTATGGTTTTTTTTTTTAATACCTTGCACCCATTTCTTCTCCCACGTGCTGATGTAAATCAGGAGTGTTTATTCTGAAGTTAATTGAGTTGCACAGATATAAAACATATGAGAGGAGGGCAACATTGTTTAATTCTGACAGTGCAGTCTGAATGATTGCATATACTGGGGAACAGCTGGGTGTTCTCATTTCCAGTGTCTTCCGCAACACATCCGCTCTCCCCAGTATTAAATGCTTTCAAATTGAAAGACACGGTAGATTTTCAGTGTTTGCACTTAGCTATAGTTTTGTGCTCCTCGCTTTAGTGCAGAGAGAATAATATCCGATACGGAATACTATCTATTTCGGTTTTCACTGACTGAGGAAAAGAATATTTGTGTGTAATGCTGCTGTGGCATGCAGAGGGATCCCTGTTGTGGTGATCTTTCAATCTGGAGGTAGCAGAGGCTACAAAGAATTGATTTGTGAAGACAAGAATAGAGCATGAGAGCTGAGTGCAAAGGAGGATCCAAGGGGTAGAGGTGCAGATGGAGAAGGAGCATTCAAGGGTTAAAGGTACTGAATGAGAGAGGGCATTCAGGACACAAGAGAGAGAAGTCTGTAGCAGCTTGGAGTGGGAGAGCTGTGACATGAAGAGCATCAGAATGAAGTAAGAGATGAAAGCATAACCAAGCATTATATCTGTCCAAAATAAAGCTGTAGTTGGCTCTCGCCAGTTCTTGTTAAATACGTAATAGATAAGGTAAATAAAGTTCTTAATTGCTAATGGAAAATGAAACACGGTAGGAAAAAAAGCATTCATGAACTACTTGAACTATTTTTGCTATGATATTAAAAAAAAATTAGCTGCTGAATTTTGTATCACTTTTAATCTCTCAGATGTGGCTATCTATTTGAAGGCTGCCACTGCAAAAGTATCACTTCCCATAGAAAGGAGAAAGACTTACTTGTTCTAAAATGTAAGTCAGTCCATCCCACTTAGTTCACTTCAGGAGTTATTCCTTTGAAGAACTGAAAAGAACAACTTGCACTTCCAGGTCATCTGATTGAGCTCCCTTCTAAAATACCTGTTTAAAAAAGTTGCCTTCTGAGGATTCTGTTTAGGTCAGGTTATTAAAAGACAAACGCCACTTAATACTACTTTTGTCATATTAAGGGGCCTTGAAGTGACTGCAAGAGTAATTTAATCCTACTTTCAGGCTCCTGTATCTTGCCAGAGTGGTGTAAGGTAACCTGGGTGTAAATGAGAGTAAAGCTCTTGTGGCATGGTGGTATAAAAAGATCTCAGAATTTGTGCTATTGATTCTTCCTTTGGTGAACTTGGGGAAGGCTGTTCAAACACATCGTAGTCTAATATGCTAGCACCAAGCATTCAGTATTTGTGCCTCTCGGGCCACTTCTTTAATTGAAGTAATGGAGAGGAAGATTGGACCCTATTTGTAAAGAGAGTTTTCTGCATAATATGGAGAAAAGAGCTCGGTGCTAAGCAGTGAGAGCAAACTCTGTACCTCCCTGATCCGAGTGCTTGTGAGCAGTGTGGGGAATTTGAGGACGCAGAAGGTGGAAGGCATTAGAGCAACTGGGTGGCATGAGAGGTTGTCAGGCCTCTCCTGCCCAGACAACAGCATGCACATGAAACTTTCTAATCAGTTCAAGATATTTCTGTTGCCACCTGGAGTACTACTTTACCAAGCGCGCAGAAGAGCTGTCTATATGAGACAGTAAGAATACAGAGTATTATGGCACCTAGATTCAGCTGAAACTGGCTCTGTGGTCTGAAGGGCTGGGATGAACACAGTGCCCACAGATTGTTGTGCTGAGCAGTTGAGGGTGAAAGTCTTTAGTGGGAGTCGCACTCAGCCGCTCAACACAACAAACTCTAGGCATTGTATTTTTCCCTGCCCTTCAGACTGCAAAGCCTGCTTCTTTCAGCTGAGTCTGGGTATCACAATAGTGTTTGCCAGCCATTCAGTCTGCAGAGTCCATTCCCTTAGTGTGTTACGATAACAGAGAAGGCAGCATGCTCATTAGCCCTTGTCTTATCGTGGTTCTTCTCTCTTGCAGCCAACATCCTTGTCTCTACAAAGTTGTAGGCAACTCTTGTTAACTCTCATGGGAGTTATGTACATAAATCTCACCTTCATGGATAGAAGAGACTCTCTTTATATTTGTCCATCTGAACTGGAATCAGTGGGGCTCTTCTTTAAGGCTATGTCTACACTGCCAAATTAGTGTCACTAATTTGGCCCATGGCCACGCTAGCCTTTGGCTACTCTGAACTAAGCATTTTCTTACTTTGGACTAGGCAAAGGTTAGTCCAAGCTAGTTAGACCCCGTGGTTAGTTTGGACAAGCTGGCTTAGTTTAAACTTTAATTTGAACTAAGCACAGGCAAGACCCTAAATAATGGCTAGTTCAGACTAAAGACGTTTGAACTAAGCCATTAGTTCGAACTAAGATGTGTAGCTAGTTTGAACTAAAAAGCCGCAGTTGGTCTGAACTAGCCCAAAGTTAGTTCGGACTAACCTCAGACTTATTTAGCTTGGACGTAGACATAGCCTAAGTATCCTGAAATTTTTAAAAAAATTAGAAAATGAGAAGTTCATTCAGGGACTGATTGAACTATTCTTAAAAACAGTTGGAACCATTCTCATTGGACTGTCCTGTAGTGGGCAACAAGTTCCAGAAATGCAATACGTGAATTAATTTGCACACTTTTCCAGCAGGACCTAGTTTATAAGAAATTAATTGAACATGAGAATGGCCATATTGGGTCAGATCTATGGTCCATCTAGCCCAGTATTCTGTCTTCTGACAGAGGACAATGCCACGTGCCCAGAGGAAACGAACAGAACAGAGCGATTATCAAGTGGCCTATCCCCTGTCATCCACTATTATCTTCTGGCAGTCGGAGGCTTCGGGACACCTTGTGCATGGGGTTGCATCCCTGACAGCTTGGCTAATGGCCATTGATAGACTTTTTTTCTTCATGAAACTAACATAATATGTATATCTCTTTCAAATGGAAGTTCTGTTCCTATTATGCTGACAGACTTATTGCTGTGTTTCATTTTAAAAGATTAATTATGACATTGGGTGATTACATAATTTATGATGAATTATAACTAGAAATTTATGATAGTCTTCACTTTCAGGATAGAGTTTTCTGCTTTTCAATGGCTCAGATACGAGGCAACAGTATTCTAGCTCCATCAAATAAAAGTTTTATTGTACAGAAAATAGTTTATTATTTCATAGGACACTAGTTCCTGGAAGTAGTTTTGACATTTGCTTGTTTTATTTTGACTTGTATCTGATGTGGGGCTGAAAATAGAATTAAAATAAGAACAAACTTGTTTCTCACTGATTTGAAAGTAACATACTCAGTAGCAATGTAGGGGGCATAGATTTCCCCTAGAGCTACACAGAGTAACTCTTGTTAGTTACTTAGAAGTTAGGCATGCATCTAGAGGAAGTTATGTCCTCAAACATTTGACTGATGTTTTTGGAGAGACAATTATAGCATTACATAGCACTACATCTTTTTTATACTTCTGTAAGCTTTTCTTGTCTGAGTGACTTCTATAACACATTTCTTTTCTGAAATATATAGATTTATACACACATACATTTATATACAAATTTATACATATGTGTATATACATTTGAAAAGATGTACACTATTTCAGGATGCAATCCATTCTGATTAAACTTTTTAAATTTTAGGCCCTGTTCCTTTGTTTAAGGAACGGATTGAAAGCCCTTTGAAGTCAGAGGGGATTTTTTCCACTGACTTCAGTAGCAGGTCTGGTCTTTCCATAGAGGCAGCCTAAGTGTTTGCCTAGAGTGCCAACAATTAGGGGGCACCAAGGGCTGGGCTTTGGGGGGGGGCAGTAAGCCTGTCTCACCCTGCCCTGCTCCGCTCCTGGCCTGTGGCTGGACCCCGCCTGCAGTGCCACTCCCCTCCTGTGGCTGGATCCCGGCAGTGGCCCAGGGGAAGAGGGAGTTTGCCAAAATTGATGTTGGCCTAGGGTTCCAAAAAATCTTGGGCCAGTCCACTGAACAGGGCTGGCCTGTCAGTCCAGCTTCAGATTTACTATTGACCTGATTTTTTACTATAGAACAACTGTTTCCACCAATATGCAATAAGGACTGTCCTTTGAATTAGTATATAAACTCTTATTGATGAGTCACAGAAGCATTGGATAATGAATCACTGTGAAAAGTATCTTACTTTTTCCTCAATCTTGAGTTGTTAGTGGGATTTGAACCTAGGATCTTCAGTATGAAGGCACAAATCTCTGCTTTAAGAAGTAAAATTATAGATTCTGTATATCTTAACAATAGCAAGCTGTAGGCATTAGAAGGAAAAATGATAGAATTTACACATTTATTACACTTTGCACTGTAGACACTAATAATTCAATATTAACTCATCAGAATATCATTATTGATCACATTTCATTGTTGCTGAGAAGACTTTTCTGCCTGACTCTCTGGACGGAAAATGTAAATGTCTGTCTGAAAGAATAGGTAAGTTCAAACAATATAGTCTGTCACAATTTCTATCACTTTGTTTAATTGAATGTCTAGGTTTCATAGCCAGGGTGTGGTTTGGTTGACTTCTGTACCAGATGTGGTCTCCTGGGGTATGTCCACACTGGAGGCTCTGTTAGGTTGACTTAACATCAACCTTGTTAAATCGACTTAGATCATCCACACTGAAAACTCTTGTCAACTGCCTTTGTCGACATTGGCAGGTGCTAGGTTGACCCTTCCTTGTGGCCAGGAGCTCTTGGAGGGAGCCTGGAGGCCAGTTAAGTCAACTTAAGGGCTAGTCCCTGTCTACACTGGCTTAGGTTGACTTAATAAGGTCAATTTAAGCATTAAGTCGCCATAAGAGATGGTGTTATTATGTTAATTTAAGGAAGGTCGTAAGTCAACTTAATAAAACCCCAGTGTGGTTGCGGGGGTCCATAGGTTGACTTAAGCTTCCTTCCCTGGGGAGGTCTAGGTTGGATGTTAGGAAAAACTTTTTTGCTACGAGGCTGCTAAAGCACTGGAATGGATTACCTGGGGAGGTAGGGGAGTTTCTTTCCTCAGAGGCTTTTATGGCCCATCTTGACTCAGCCCTGGCTGGAATGATTTAGTTGAGGTTGCTCCTGCTTTGAGCAGGAGATTGGACTAGATGATCTCCTGGGTTATCATCCAACCCTAATCTTCTATGATTGTGTTATGAATGATTGTTTAAAGGAAAAAGTCTTATAACTGTCAACAAAACTCAGGGAGATCACCAGTGGGACTGCCAATTACTGTGTACTCTTGACTTTTATAGTAAGTGTTTTTGTTTTGAAGAATTAAGTGTCAGGCTTACAGGGTTAATTTTCTTAAACTTAATCATATCATACCTTTGTATAGTACCTTTCAACTTAGAAGAAGAAGCACTTTTTATGTACAGTCTTTTCTGGAGTGGAGGGCCAGTAGCCAGGCAGCCTACCAGCTCACAGAACAGTGTACAGCTGTGGAAGTAGAGACTAAAAAGAGCCTGGCAAATCCTTACTAAATATGCAAGGTACAATGGGGAAATTTTGGGAGTTTAATATCTCATGTAACGGATCTTCATCCTCTCTATATAATTCATTATCTGCCTCTAAGGGATGAAGGATTGTATTACCCCTGCTGAGATTTGACCCTTTTGGTTACAATAAATGTAAATATTGCAAACCTAATCCATAGACCAGTTTATAATTACTGCATGGTGCATGAGCAAGAAGACTGTTTTTGCTTGGGGTGAAAAAATGCAGTTTAATGAAATGCTGGAATAATGCTTGAAAAAATTCAGTCTTAAAAAGAATCAGTTGTTGGTATCTCTAATTAAGAAACAACATTGTTTTAAAGCAGAACATAAGAAGAGGACCGATTCTCATCTCTGGAGTGCTATGACTCTTCTTAGGAGTTCAGAGATCATATTGGAGATTTCCACCATAGGTGACCAAACACCATGGTAGCTGCACATATGCAGCATCCTAGTGTGCACAGAGAGAACTGCAATAAATAGTTGCACAGGTTCAACTCTTCTCAATGTCAAGTTGCTCTGCTGAAAATCATAGATTTTATGATCAAAGGACCACTATGAACTCATGCATAAGCATATAGTAGTTTTGTTTGTCTACACTTAGGTGATGCAAAATAATTGTAACTGAACAAGGGCAAATTCCCTTCACAGACAAGACGTTTTTTATTTTCTGGAATGATTGCTTGAGAGCAGAGAGATGCCTCTTTAAAATGATCCAATGTCAAGAAGCTCTTTGTGGATCCTACAATGCAGGCAGAGAATAAAGCCTCATCTCATCATGAATGTAAATCCTATTTAAATGTGCTTTGAATAAAATAAATCATTCCTGTTTAATTATGACTGACATTCTTTCCACAGGTATTAACTTTTATAGTGCAAAACTAATGTTCAAAGTGAGGGGAAAATGAGGTGGAGCATGGGAGGGCTTCAGGAAATTTTTAACATGCCTTCTAATATACTGGTGATTTTTACATAGTAGATTTGAGTTACTATGAAAGATGAACAGTTAGCATTACAAACAGATTATATATTATATCTGCACTCGGAAGATGTGTTCCTTCTGCAGCACAGAGCAGAATCTCTTTATTCAACCCATGTGTGGCTGAAATTCAAAGACGAGTAAAGTGATTCCTCCCTGCATGTATTATAATGCACAGCATCCTGGGATATTTCTCTCTCACTGTCAGGAAGTTAGACTAGATGATATAATAGGCAATTTCCATCCTGAAGGTCTGTGGTGATTCTAGTTGAAAGGCAGCTGTATATATGCTAATTGTTTTATTTTTCTGTATTTTATTTTTTCAAAGAGCTTGCACAATTATAGCCAAGTACAGTATTTGTGCATTTCATAGCTTTTGTTACTTAATTAAGTAAAAATTAGTTTTTCTTTGCTTTGGGGTATTTGTATGTGTGCTCACAATAGTTTACACATAAACTGCACAACAGGGGATTTGCGTTAGAAGGCAGTGTGGCCTGGAGGGAAGAACAACAAGGAGTTGTGTGGCACTCTAAGGTGGTTAGATATCAGCTGACAACTCACCCTTGAGTGCTAATCCTGTCTGTACTGTTGATTCATTGTATGGTGCTGGAGAGCTTGTTTTACCTCTCTGTCGCTCCCCTGTTCTGGCTCCTAAGTCAGCCTGCTCTTTGGACCAGACTCCAGGCACTACTGGCTCCATAGTGCTAATTCTGTTTCTTGGTTCCCCTGTTGCCAGTTCTTGTGTGGTGGGGTTTTTTTGTTGTTGTTGTTTTAATATATCTTCTATATTGGGTGTTTGTTTTAGCAGTGGGGACTCTAGGGAAAAGAGATTGCATGAGAATCTTGGCTTTTGTTTAAAAAAAATAAAACAACAAATTTTCTGGCCCCTGTGGTCGCGGAGAAAAGCTTGCGAAGGTGAACTGATTTTACCCTGTGGGCTCAGGATCCAAAAGGCAAAATATGTATTTAAAAAAACACTGTTTTTCATTGTGGAGTCTGATTTGTGATTTTCAGATGTTTGAGACTGCCAGTACTATGTTCCAACTCCACACCTGTGTCCTCTCACTAGCTCTTTGTGCCCTTTCTGCCCATTTTTCTCCTGGTGTTAGGGTGCGTAGGAGGGGACTTCTTTTCCCCTGGACTTTATCAGGTCCAGTGGAGAGAGATTCCCCTTATTTGGCCATCGACATGCCACCAGCTGCTAAAAGTGCCTGTGCATCCTGGATCAGAGCCTGTGTCATTCCCTCATTTCTGCCAAGTCACTCCCGGTTCAGTGATTCACCCAACTTTTCTCCTAACTCCCTTGTAGTTCTGGAATGTGGTCAAATGCTTAGAACTTATGGCTGCAAGGAGAAGTCTGATTCTTAATTTACCTTAGCCTCACAGCTTTTAATAGGAACAAACCATTGGTCTGAAGATTTCTGTAATCAAGTGGATAAGAAAGGAATGATTTTTTTGGAGAATCTCAAAACTACAAGCAACTTAACTGCAGACATGACCAGAAATCAGACTTAATTTTCAGCCATTTTTCCCTCATAAAGAGGCTAGTTGCCAAATCCACCAACTGCCACGCATTTAAAAAAAACTATGATGGGTTTTGAATAAGATGTATTTTGAAACATGAAATAAAAAAAGAGAGAAGCATTCCTCATTAATGCCATATAACCAGCAGCAAAGCTGTCAGTTTATGAAAACATCAGCCAATTGAGTGATTCAACATTAAAAGTTTCAAGCGCATAAAACTTTAAATAGTGAAGTGCTAAATTGGCTGAGTTTTCTAAGGGCTTAGCTTAGTACAGAACTGATTTATTTAGGAGGCAGGTTTGCAACACTCACACAAGAGGTCTAGGAGGACCCCCTGGCTTGACTGAATTCCTTTTAAAAATTGTTGATGGAAACAAAGTTGTTTCTAGCTAAGACAATTATGCTCTTCAGAGCTTATCTGAGTACTTAAGCACATGGCAGTGGAAGGGATTTCACAGGTTTAGGGAACCCTCCTTGGAGCAGGTCTGGTCTTCCAGGTGGGCAGTTGCCCCAGGTGCCATGGTCAGGGAGTTGCCTTGGTCAAGAGGCTGCAGAAGGACTGCGCCCATTTGGAAAGCAGGGAGAGGGGAAAATGGGGCTGTGGAGCCGGAGCCAGGCATCTGTTCTCCACTGTCCCAACAGCATGACACCTGCAATGCTGCCCTCACACCAACAGCTGCTGCTTTGCCTGCTTAGTGGCCTCCAGCTGCTTGGGGAACAGTATGTAGAGGTGCCAAAACAAGTTTGTCTATGGCACCATTTTCCCTATGGCCAGCCCTGCCCTGGAGAGCTGATAAGATTTGTCAGGCACAAGTCTTCTCCTTCATCTGTTACTGCTCTCTAGAGTTCCTCGGTCTGTTGGGTCTACTTCTTCTCTAGTTCCAAAGGGGCAGCCATGTTAGTCTAGTTCAGCAAACAAACAAGGAGTCCTGTGGCACTTAGACTCATAAATTTATTTATAAATAAATACAACTTATGAATATATATTTATAAATAAATAAATTGGTTAGTCTTTAAATGCCACAGGACTCCTTGATTTGTTTTCCTTCCTAGTGTTACTATTTGGTGCATGGGATGATGGGTACTATGGATAATATTATGACTTTATGTAAAGCAGGAATAGTCAAGTTTTTTGGTCAGGTCTAAATTTCTTGTTTAAGATATAGTCAAGGTCCAGACTCCAGAGAAGATAATACAAAAACTGAGAATAAATCAATAAAAAGATTTTTTTGAGGTCTGTTCAACAGCATCCAGCAGTCTGACTTTGGCTGGCCTTGTTGACTACAACTGATGTAAGTTAATGATGTACTTAGGGTTGGATTAACACCTAGGCAAATGAGGTACACGGTGAGGACCCGGATTTGGTGGATGGGGTGAAATTTCTGAATTTAATATTTTACAATTGTGGATTTTTACACAGTCTGAGAGAACTTCACTTACCTGAGTGAGTGCCGCTGGCTATGTCTACATTAGGCCGAGTTAGTTTGGACTTGCAAGTCTGAACTAATAAGTCTGAGTTTAGTCCAAACTAACCTGGTCTTCTTAAACTGTGGAAATCATTGCTGCAGGAATTTGAGATCAAGAACAACAATATTCAGAGTGAGCCAGGCCATTATATATGGGTAACAGGAACATTCAGAGCTAATGTGAACAAGAGCTTTGAAAGGAGTGTTAGAGTGTATGTTTCAGGGTTTGAGAAAATCTCCAACTGTCTGGATTAGGGTGAAACAGACTGTGGGGGACAGATTACCCCATATCCGTCTGCTGCCTGATTCTTACACCGTCCTCTGAGCATCTGTTGTTGACTGCTGTCAAACAGGAGACTAGACTAAATAGATCCGAAGTTTGAACCAGTACGGCAAGTTCCATGTATGTTTATTTTTTTGGTGATGGTCCTAATTTGAATGAATTTAGAACAGTATAAACAAGGATTTGTTTTCGATTCGGTATTAAATATTAGAAAATTACTATAAATTTCTGGTGAATAACTAATAATTATTATAGAGCATAAGAAAGACATTAGTGGGTCAGACTAATGGTCCATCTAACCTAGTATTCTGGCTTCTGACAGTGGCCAATGCCAGATGCTTCAGAAGGAATTAACAGAACAGTGCAATTATCAAGTGTTTCATCCCATGTCATCCACTCCCAGAATCTGGCAATCAAATCTTAGGAACGTTGTAACTACTTTATATGTATGTAGTCTCTTCCATTTCAAAGGCTGCCAATGAACTTCATTGCTTCTCTGGTAATTGTATAGTTATAGTGTGCCTTTATGGCGAACATTTGTATTGTGGCAGAGGGGAAGTGCGCAGGGCTGGATATTTACAGGCTGCACTTTATCTGAGACTGATACTGAGGCCCAGAGAGCTCAGCTGGATTGTATTATATGGAGTTAGTGTGGTATATTCTGTGTCCAGCCAGCTCTGTTGGCAAGCGCAGAAGGTTGAGGAGCCTCTGCACTTCCCCAGTACAGGTGTCATTAGCCCTGAAGCTACCACTGTGGATAGCTTTTGCACATGGGCTCAGTGAGGGGTGCTCCTTATAACCTTTTGTTCCATTGCTTACTCTACTAAGGGTGAGCAGTCAGAGCCATATTAGAGTCATGTTGCCCAGAAGGGAAATGCAACCACTTCTGAAGTGAAACAGCAGCTTTTTAACAGAGCACAGCAACATGGCTCAATAAATAAATAAATAAATCAGGAAATGAATAATAATGTGATACATAGCATATGTTAGTTTAATTAATTCTCACAATGCTTACCTACTTCATAAAGGTGTTATGAGTCATATCCAACTGAGAGTACATGGGGGGGGGTTGAGAAGAGTTCAAGTCATTAGTGACCATTTCTAATTTGCCCACTAAATATATCTCACATGAATCTATATTGTATGCTTTGTGTCTACCAGGTTTATGTAATTTATTTGAATTTGTGCATGTGTGCACACATGGACATGTAAAGATTACAGTTTTATCACAGGAGATAAATTAGTTTTTAAATTAATCATAAAATTGTTTTACTAAGTTGTACTTTGGTAATTTCTCTTCCTGTTACCACTTCAGAAAACAAACAGTTCTTTCTCCTGATGACTCCATTTTAAATATTAGATGTCCAGTTCATTTAAACTTTTTCAGAATTTGGGAATTTAACTTTGTAACTCCTGTTGATTTCAAGGTTTAAAGCCCTATTGAAATTTTTATAAATATGGTGATGAATAGCACTAACTCATTATTATTCTTTGGCTGGTTTGTAGCTCTCTTGTACAAACAAACAGATATTTGTAAGGAATACAGAAAACTTTATTTGAAATGTTTTTATCATCTTCTTTGCAAATTGGCTTTGTTTGTTGTGTGCTGTACAGTTACTGTCTGAACAATAAATTATCAGTTTCACGTTCTACCCTCAGTTATCCTTGCAAAATTCTAGACTGGTTACAGTGTTCACTTGCAGCTGGACAGAATGAATATGAACAAAGAAGGAATCTGACCATGAGTTTTTATCATTCATATGAAAGACGAATGCATTATATGAGGTTATATTTACACACAATGCCATAATTCTATATCTAGATCTTTTCTATCCCTGATTTCTGTGATTCATTGGTAAGTGGCTTGAGTGTTGTTACAGCATGCCATCAATAGCTCATGCACATAATCTGGCCTACAGCGATGATGGATAAAGTATGCTGAACGTTTTTGCTGGATTAAATGATCATGTGGTATGCACTGGTGAACAGAGCATAGGATTGGGAGCCTGCTTGTAGGGCCAGATCTTGAAGTCAGCAGGAGTTTTGCCTAGGTGAAGACTGTGGCTTTTCTCTCTCAGAACAGGGGTAGAGCTGAGAGGCTGAGGCATGCAACCGTCTAATGTGAGAAAGCTTATGTAGCCAAGCCTCTGCAGCAAGCTGCTTTCCATGCCTCTGGGCTCAATTCAGTTTTGAGGGAACTGCAGTTTAAGAGTGGAAAAAAACAAAAACCAAGGAGTTTTGTGGCACTTAGACTAACAGATGTATTTATTGCATGAGCTTTCATGGGAGAAAATACCACTTCATCAGATGCTTTGAAGAGGGGGAACTTACAGAATGGGATGAAAATAAATGCAGGGGAGTGTAAAACATGGGATCAGGTCATACTGCAACAGCAAATCTGAGCATTTGTAAAGATTCAAACTCTGGGAAACAGCACATAGAGGAAGGTGAAGTCAAATTACCTATTATAATGAGAAAAGAATCCATAGTCACAATTCAGCCCTGCTTTCACACAATCTAATCTGCATATTAATTCAATTTTGGCTGTTCCCTCTTTGAAGTCATGATGTCCTACTGATTTTCTTGAGGATGCTGTTCTCAGGCTGCATTCCCCCCCTCACACCAGAGTAGATGCAGGGGAAGAAGGGCAAGTTTGTAGTGTGGGTGTGTGCGCCATACTGGGGGCAGCTGGTATGGGACTGAATGGAAATGGCTAGGGAAGTTGGAGAGGCCGAGGGCAACAGCTGCTAGTGCCTCTTTTCTTGTATCCATTTCTTCATGTCGTGGCTGCTGGAGTGGGAAAATGTACTTCTTACCCCTGGCAGGGATTAATCTTTGTGGCTGCAAAACACAGGAAACCTACTGAATTTTCTGTGTGGTGGCAACTGCCAAAGTACATTTCAGCTGTAGTGGACCCTTAGGACTTCAGCACCTGCCATATGAAATGGTTGGAGGCAGGTTCTTGGGTGTCTGATGGTCTCATTTATATGAAGATTCTGGGGGTTTTACAGCAGCACATTTGAATGTTTTCTGACAGCATAAACTAAACTCCTACTGAGAGGAGATGTGATTACCTTGTGTAGAATAAAAAAAAACCTCTTTAAAAGTTTCAACTGTTTTCCCACTTTGTTTTACAAGTGCATGCATTGAAACTCAGAAGCATAGACAAACTCTTGGTTTCTACTATTTTTTTTTAAAAGAGCTCTTCTGCAAATTGCGTGGGCTGCTCTTACATTCTGTGGGCCCCCAAGACTTGCTGGTAGGGAGGATTAAAATACAGTTTGGCTCCTTTTTATTTATTTAAATGCAGGGAGTTGCCTCCCTATTCAAACCCACTGGCAGAAATAGGAGATAAGGCCAGATGAATTTGTATAGGGCCCCAAGGCTGTCCTTAGTTCTGAATGAAACACATCTAATGAAAAAGCATTTCCATCGCTGCTCCCCCAGATGGCTGGAAATTGTTTTAAAAGCAGGGATATATTGGTCTCAAATTTCCCTAAGGGTCACGTTATGTGTGATTCTGACCTTGCTTGCACTCAGTTATCCTGTGAACCTGTGTGGCGCTGAGCCAGCAGGGAGTCTTATTTGGAACACTGAATGTGGGCTTCTGTAATTTGACAAGAGGAGGTGGACGAGTGGGAACCTTTAAAGTACAATTGCTTAATAATGCTTTTGATAAATGCCTGTCACTTTCTGGGAAGATAAAATTCTCTCATGACTTATTTGGGCAATATCAAGAAGAACTCAATGGTGGTTTACGATATTTGGCATCACCAAAAGAGCTCATGAGAGCAATTAATAACGAGAAAGAGAGAGTGTGGGGATCCCTTAAGTGTTCAGCATGAAAATAGCTGAATCCTTTTACAGTTTGCTCTTTAAGGGCCTGTTTCTACAAGTAGTGAATACTCTGAACTCATGCTGCCTTCAAAGAGAGGTGAAGGTTCACACCATGTTGGAGAACTGGGCTAAAATAGATAAATAAACAAGGAGTCTGGTGGCACTTTTAATGACTGACATTTATTTATTGCATGAGCTTTCATGGGAAAAATTTTTGTTAGTCTTTAAAAGTGCCATAGGATTCCTTGTTTATTTTGCTGAACTAGTCTAACACAGCTACTCTTTTGGTGTTATAATAAATGTTTTCTTTATTTTGTTAAACAAATTCTCTGTGAGAATTTCTGCTGTGTCTCAGATAGGTGTAGAAAAGCCAATTGCCTTCCTTGCTGCTGAAACTGCAGCATATGAAGTTATCCCAAGAAAAAGGCTGATTCATTATATCTTGATGTAATAACATATTACTGAATAGCATCAAAGTTGATTTTTAAAATGATGAATTATTGACCAATGGTATTGTGTGAAAAATGAATAATAAAGCAGGGACCCCCTTTTTTCCTGCATATTTGTGTCTTCTGTTGCCTCACAGACAGTATTAGTTGTGCCAGGTAGTTACATTCATTGATATTCAAATAGTGAAGTAAAGTATAAGGAAAAGAACCATGAAATATTGATATATTTGCTATATAAGAACAGCTTAGTAGTCCTTCTGGAGCAGTACCTATCCATCTCTATAGTGGGAACATGGCAGGTATAAGATGAAAAGATATAGAATTGAAAAAAACAAATAAATCAGTAGATACCTCTTCAGACATTGTGTTGAGAGCTAGCTAGATGATGATGGTTGTTTGTTTGTTTGTTTTTTTAATTATTATTATTTGTTGTTCTGTAGCCTCAGACCATACGGCAGACTCTGCAAAGGACACTGCAGTATTTTGAGCATCAAGTTATTGGGTAAGTAAAAGACTCTAATGGGTGGTAGACTCCTTGTTTGTTTTAGTATCTTTCTGACATCGAAGTTGTAGGCTTTGATGACCAAATTTTCTAAATTTGTTCACAAATGCTAAGGCATGTTATTCAGTAATGATACATATTATAAATTATTTTTGTGTTATTCTTCATCTATTCTCAGATCTCGCCTGGCTGCTGCAGTTAAATAAATACAGCCCACTCTTGTGTTCATTCCAGCCTGTAGGAGTGGGACTGAACCCTCAGCGACACAGTTGTAGGATTGACTGTGGCTGTGGGGAAACTTTTTTGTAAAAGTATGGGATTTTTCAAACTATGTGCCCTTGTCAAACAAGATGGTTTAGAAGATTAATTATTGTTTATATTTCTATCTCAGCCAGCCCAGGCCCCACTCTGCTATGTACTGGACAGGCATAGCGTAAATGTCAGTCCCTGCCTTAAAAAGCTTATGATCTAAGGCTCTGATCTTGCAAGAGTTACACATGCGACTAGCTTTAAACCCTTGAATTGTCACTTGGTGTTACTCATTGGCATAGGTGTTTGCCAGGTCAGTGTCGAAAAAGAAGTTCTGACAACTGACTGAAACATGGCGGCAGGTGATGGGGAAGGAGGATAGGGTAACCCTTGCAGGATAGTAGTTAATTATCCCAGTAACCACTTCTGCCCTTTGTTCTGTCCATTTCCTACCTACCCAAGTATTTTTCACAGATATCATTTCTAATAGAGCAGGAGTGTGATGCCTGCAAGACTATCAATTAAACCATTGTGCCAAATGCTGCATAGTGACCTTGACTGCTTTTCATTACACAGGGGTAGTAGCAACTCTTTTATTACTCAGGTTGGGTCAAAGGTATATTTAAAATTCATGCCATAGTGCAGAAATTCCATCTGCTGGAGGAATTGTCCTGGCACAGTTTTTAACCTTTTTGTCAGAAGTCACAGGGCTCTCTATCCTGCTAGGCAATGCTAGCATGCACTGTGGAGTACAGGGAGTGCCACTGCTCTGGGGACTGAGTGTATCTCTTTGCTGGTGGTTGTGACATCTATTATTATGGAGCAGAAATGGGAAGGCAGGGGGAAGCCTTCTGGCAAAATAGGGTTTGTTTTTTTTTCCTTCTTCTTAACTGAAGGGATTGTTTTGAAGTCTTGCAGTACTAAATCTGTGGTGGGGGGCATGGTAGGGCTTTAAAATCTGCATGTTTACAGTAACAGCGTAACTTAATTCATGGCCACTAGTGGCTCCAATTGTTGATTTGTAATGGAGACAAAAAAACAAGGCAGTTCCTTTCATGATCTAAAGACCCTGTCGCTGACACTGTGAAGAACAAACAGAGTCCTCTGGCACTCTCAAAGAGTAACAAATTTATCACATAAGCTTTCATAGGAAAAAATACCACTTTGTCAGATACTGTAAGTTCCTCATATTCAAAGTGTCTGACAAAGTGAGATTTTCTCCCATGAAAACTTATGTGATAAATAAATTTGCTTGTCTTTGAAAGTGCCACAGGACTCCTTGTTTGTTTTGCTGAACTAGACTGACACGGCTATGCCTCTGCAACTTGTTCACTGAAATACTACATCATGTAGAATTTTAAGTGTCGACAAACGTTCAGAGGGTATGTCTATACTTACACTTTAAATTGAAATAATGATGGCTATTCTGATTTAAATTAGTGCGTGTCCCCACTAGCTTGCCTTATTTTAAAATTAGGAGCTCCTCATTTCAAAATAAGGAATGGTCATTTCGATGTATTAGAATCTGCCTTTATATTGAAATGACAGTTAAATCAAAATTATTATTTCAAAATAACACAGTGTAGATGTGTTATTTTGATTTAATACTTTTTGACCTTCTTCCTCCTAGGGTGCTGTCTTCTTTCTATATATTGGGTGGGGGCATGGCCCTTCTTGGGGGCCATCTTGCCACACCTCCTATGATGCCCTTCTTGTAAATCAAACTAGCAAGTGCATTTGATTTGAGTTTCTAGTGGAGACATGCTATATCAATTTAATTTAAATTGATTTAATTATTATTTTGATTCAATTATATTGATTTAAGTTAAATCAATTTAGCATTAAGTGTAGACATAGCCAAAGTGTCTCAGCTAAATGCAAGGTGGAATAGATTGTTCAGCATAAGTAGTTGATGCATAGGCCGAGGGACCATTCAAGCCAAAGTGGTCTGTTAACACCTCTGTAGTTCTAGGCCAAAAAAAAGGGGTGTTTGTGGTAAGCTGTAAATAGTGTTTTTATTAAGACCAGGATTCTTCTGCCCTGATATCAACTACGTGGATGAAACCAGACAATCACTGAGAATGAACTTGCATGCAAAAATGGTAAAAGACAAAAGCATCATATCACCCATAGGTGATCACTCTATATCAGACCTGTCAGTCCTTATCTTCAAAGGAAAGCTGCACAAAACCTCCAAAATACAAACCTAGAAGCCTAAATACATAACTTTGCTAGACTCTAAAAAAGCGTGGTATAAATATACTGGATATATGGTTTATTACAAGAATCTTTTGGTTTGATGTCCAGCTACTCAGAACAACACCCCAGTGAGAATAACACGCAGAGAGAGCAAAATAAACAAGGAGTCTGGCAGCACTTTTAAAGACTAACATTTGTTTATTGCATGAGCTTTTGTGTGAGAGAGAGAGATTTGCCCACTACTTAGCACTTCGATGGTTTCTTTCCCTCTGTCTTTATTCTCATTACAGAAAATTCTTCTTCTTCTTCTTCTTCTTATTTATTTCATTACTTTAAAGATGTTTGCTTCAGTTCCAAACACAGGTTGCTATTGCTGTTGTTACGTGTGTGTGTGTGTGTGTGTGTGTGTGTGTTTTGCCAGACATGGGCTTGATTTTACTCTCTTAAAGTGAACAGGAATTTTTCAATTCCTCTGAATGGCAAAAGGATCCAGCTCAATGTTCTAGATAGTTATAGGCAAAATAACAATGTGCTTTCAAAAGCACATGTTAATAATCAACTGTTAGTCTCCTGTTTCATTTGTTATATTAATAAAGCAGATGTATAGAAATTGTTTTTTTTTCTCTCTCCCTAGTTACAGGGATGCAGAAAAGAACTTTCACAATATATCGAACAGATGCTCCTATAGCGACTGCTCTGGCAACGATGAAGCTGAAGATGTCTCAGGAATTCTCCAGTGTACAGCTAATATACTTGGTATTTATCTCTTTAAAATATGACTCATTTGCTTTGGTTGGAGGGCTGCTTTTTTTTTTTTTTTTTTTTTTGAGTCCCATCATTAACCAGGAATGAAAGTCTTTCCTGTTTCATGCAGGGCAGCTTAGACTGCACCCAGTGACATCTCTTTGTGATGGTGGTGTCAAGGTTTCATCTTTGTTTGAATTAATCAATCCAGTTTTTCACTGAGCATTTACTGTGCCTTTCACTTTGTTGTCACTGAGCATTGGAATTTCAGAGGTTTGAGGCCCAAATTAATTTGGGGTTGCACAGGTGTAATTGGGGAAGAAAACTAATGTGGCCCTCAGAGGTAGGTCAGGATGTGTATAAGCATTTGCTAGAAAACAGCAGGTGCAATAAGGCTCAATTAACCATACTGATTTGGGATCTGGAGAGACATGTGGCTCCCAGAATTATAAGAATATCATAGATTATATCACTCTTCATGCTGAAGGATCCCAGACATGACAATCTTAAATAAATGTGAAGAAGGTATCATCCACACTGAAGTGCAGCCACCTCTTGATCAACTTATGCAACTATTTATGAGAACACAGCAGCATTGCATGACAGGACAGGAAGCAAAGAGCATCACCATATCAAACTGAAACTGCCCAGAGCATCCACATTGTCAGAATGTTATTATCTGAGCTGGAATCTGGCAAGGAGTGGACTGTTTTCTGAATGTTGCTAAAGTCAGATGTGAAGCCTTCCTTTAATTGCATTGGTGAAGTGTACATGCTATTTTAAGTAAAAGAAACAAGGAGGCCTGTAGAACTTTTAAAGACTAACAAATTTATTTATCACATAAGCTTTTGAGGGAGAAAATCCTATTTCATCAGATGCTATGAAGAGGGGAGAACTTACAGAATGGGAGGAAAATAAATGAAGGGAAGTGTAAGTCATAGGATCAAGTCACACTGTAACAGCAAATCAACCTCTCCAGCACATCATCAGGGATCTACAGCCTGTTCCATAAGATGACACCTCACTCTCTCAAGCCTTGTGAGACAGAGCTCTCTTTGCTTACAGACAGCCCCCCAACCTTAAACGTATACCAGCAACTACAGACCAAGCAACAGAGCCATTAAAGCAGGCACATCCCTGCAACAAACCATGCTGCCAACTTTGCCCACATATCTGCACAAAAGACACCATGATAGTACCTAATCAAACCAGCTACTCCATCAAAGGCTCATTCACGTGCACATCCACCAATGTGATTTATGCCATCATGTGCCAGAAGTTTCCCCCGCCTTATATATTGGACAGATAGGACAGTCTTTGTGCAAAAGAATAAATGGACACAAATCTGACACCAGGAATCACAACATTCAAAAACCAGTAGTTGAACACTTTAATCCTCCTGATCACTCCATTGATGATTTGCTAGTAACTGTACTCAAACAAATGAATAATAAATCAAGACTTCAGAGAGAAACTGCAGAAGTGGAATTCATTTGCAAATTTGACTGTGTGAAATCAAGATTGAATAGGGATTTTGGATTCTTTTCCCATTACAACAGGTGATTTGACCACATCTTCCTCTATATGCTGTTCCTCAGTGTTTGAATATTAACTACTTTGACTTGCTGTTACAGTGTGACCTGATCCTATGATTTATATTTCCCTGCATTTATTTACCTTTCATTCTGTAAGTTCCCCCGCCTTCAAAGCATCTGAAGTAGGACTTTCTCCCATGAAAGCTCATGTGATAAATAAATCTGTTAGTCTTTAAAAATGCCACAGGACTCCTTGTTTTGTTTTGCTGAAGTAGGCTAACATGTCCACCTCTTTGGAACTTGTCAACATGTGAGGATTTTAAGAGAAATTTATGTAACATTTTAGTGCAGTTTAAGAGGCATCTAGCTCTACATACACACACTCATCTATTAAATCTTCAGGATACAGATAGATTGCAGTCAAAAGCATCATGTAGCTATGCCCTGGATAGTTTTAATTTCACGAGGTCTGGTCTCTGAACAGTGAATCTGCTGCAATGTGGCCAGTGCTGTGAGTGATTACTTAGGGTCTTGGGCTGGTTTGTACAGCCTGTGCTGAGGTGTGCTCACTGTTCTGGGACCTGAGCTACATAGATTAAGTATAGTTAGGTGTGCTGGCTCCTTCACATCTGCTGATTGCTGTCTAGACATATGGTTTGTTCCTGCTCTTCCCTGGAGCATCAGTAAGGTATTACCGAGTCTTAGTTTCAGCTTTTCCTGTGAAAGCTGATATAAATCCACCCTCAAAGAAAAAAGTAGAGAAATTTGACTAAGAATTTTAATTTAAAATGAAGCATTTAACCCTTTTTTTTCTTCAATAGAAGCTTTCATTTTTATTGTTTTGGAGGAACGTTTACAGACTGCTGTCAACCACCTGGTTAGTTAGTAATTTTGACACAGGACTTTTGAGATGTAAAATGCTAAATATTTGTCTCATTGCTACAAGTAAGGCTCACTAGCAAGGTAATCACACTACTGATTTATAATCATGGTAGTGGCACAGCAGACATTATAAACCCATTTTGGGGGATATAAAATCAATCATAAACTTGCTCTGAAATTTGGTTTGGAGTGAACTTGCATATGAATTATTTAACCACTTAAAATTGCACTGTTCCTCATCTGTGCCTCAATACTATCACTGCTAAGTATTATTCATTGTTTTTATTTCTTTAAAACATCTTTCTAGCATTAGATGATTCTGAATTTTCAGTGCTGCACTCAAGCCACCTGAGGCTATATTTTCTATGAAGTCTTTTCATCTAAGCATTCTTGGGCCTTACTAGTACTGCTTGGGAGGCCTCCAAAGAAATCCCAAGGTGCTTCAGCAGATGAGGGTAAGGAGTATGGAGGATTACACTCCTGGTATTTAATATGTCTCCTTTCACTTTGTGAACCAAAGTTTGAGCATGGCCCATTTGCAGAAGATTATTCTACTGGAGATTTTTCATCCCAAGAACAGCATAAAATTGAAAGCCTGACCTTGTGTGATAATTAAGGATCTCATTATTCCCTTTGCAAGGGGACAGGTATTAACTCCGGTATTCTATCCGACTTCAAGTTTGGGTTATTACATTCTGCTTAACTAAAATCATTCTTGCATTTGGAGTAATCATTTGGTTTTCTTTTCTGTCTCAAATTGTTTTTTTTAGGGTTGGTATGCACTATAAAATAGATACGTTAATTTTGAGAGCTGGCTGCATTTTACTGGTGGTTGAAATGCATCCTTCTGAGTAGGACCCTTAACCTGCAAGGTGCTTGAGTGTCTTCGCAGAGATTCTGAGTGCCCTTGACTCCTGCTGAAGTTAATGAGAAGAGAAGGCACTCAGCAATTAATGGAACTCGCCAAAAGTGCTTTGAGATTCTTTAGAATTAATAACATCACAAAACTTTACAATGGAATATTATTTATTATTTTGGGTTTTGTTTTGCTGATTCCCTACCCTTTGAAAATCAGCCACTGTGCACACATCTTTGACTCATGCAGAGGAATTTCTCTTTACAACAATTCTAATACCTAATACTGTAAGAGTATGTCTACATCAGCAAAAGTTAGTTCGGACTTTTTAGTTTGTACTAAGAAGTTTGAACTTTGTTCGAACTAACCCAAGGTTAGTTTGAACTAACAGTGAACTTCTTAGTTTGAACTAGTTCACTTTGTTAGTTCAAACTAACTGCCTTTGTTCAAACTCATATAATTCAAACTAAGGGTTAGTTCGAGTCCAGCTCGCGCTTACTTTGAACTAACGTTGGAACTAAGCACTTAGTCTGAACTAACCAGTGGTGCTAACTAGTTCAAATGAAGGAATTTCTTAGTTCAAACTGAGGAAAGCCTAGTATGTCTATGGGCTAAATTTGTCTGGATTAAGCCTCCTTAATCTGGACTAACAGCCAGTGTAGACATAGCCTATGAGGCCAGACAAAAAACTCAATTCTTATTGTCATTATGAAACTGTAACTCATGGTTTTATCAAGTCTATGTGTGCATTAAAAATAGTTTTGAATAATAGTTTGTGTGTTCTTAATATAATGTCTAGGGTTCTGATCATGTAATGCAGTCTAGTTTCTTGGGCTCACAGTGCATGCAGGGATCTGTATTGAGCAGATCAATGGGCCTAAATTTCTCTTTTCTTCAAGGAACTGTGCTAGTTTGAGTGAAAGGTACTTTTTAAAGAACACTTATTAAATAAGATGGGAGGAAGTTACTGTTAGAAATCTTTGGGTTTTTTAAAACTTGAAGTTGAGTTCAGTGAAAGAAATTTAAATTTAAGGTAACTTCTTCAGGTAATTCTTAATAAACAATTAACTTCATTTTCCCTCGTTCAGTGGCATGAATTTAGGAAGGAGTATCAGCACTAACTTCGACTTGCTTTGTGTCACAACAGACAGATTGTTAATGAAGGCTCTCTAATTAGTCCTCAGTTCTATATGTGACAGTTATTTTCCTGGATGAATAAGGAATAATGAGAGATGCTTTTATACAAATGGGAAGTAAGCACTGAGGTGTGTAATCGGTACAGCTGATCTTATTATGACATTGTTGAGACAGAAGACTTGAGAGGATCTCAAATGCAATTGGTATTTAAACAAATGTTAATCCAAATTCTGTTCTCATTTTTTGACATTTATAATAGATTTTTCCATCCAGCACCCTGTTACACTTCATGCAACTCAGGGGTTGTACCTGTTTATGCTTGAGGTGAATATTTGCTAATGGGGATTGAATGGCCAGTTATCTAGGTTATCATTTTGACTTCACAACTCACATCCAGATTTGAAACAGAAAATTTTGGAACTTTGTTGTCCATTTGTAATAGTGGAACAAGCACTTTCTTACAGGCACCTGCCAATGAAATATCTACTCTTCTATTCGGTCTTTCCTGTGAAGACTACACTATGATTCACCTCTCCTGACCCACTAACTCTGACTCAAAAATTCCCATTTTGTGTTCCTTGACAAAACAATGTAAACATTGAGATTCTTAGTAGGCCTGAGAGAATGTGGACAAATGCCTTACTTTGTGGGCTTGGTACTTGCAGAATTCACAGTACAGTGATGTCTGGTAAGATGTGCATTCAACTGTGTAAGGTATACTGTATGAGTATTGGAATATTTGTCTTGTTAAGCTGTCGCTAGCAGTGTAAAGCAGTCAATCTGCAATAAAAAGGCCTGATTCTCCTCTTATCCTCACTGATTTTACAGTGATGCAATTCCATTGACTTCAGTGACTTTACTCCTGCTTTATACCAGTGTAATAAAGGTGTCATGCTGCCTGGTATGGGACACAGTTAAGACGTGCAATCTTCGGTCAGATTGCCAGAAAACAGAAGTGTACCTCAAATTACTAATATGTAGTCTATCATAAGATTTCACCAAGCCAGTAACTAATGTGTAGTTCCAAAATATTATGTTACTTATTATGAGGTCACAGACAGTCTTTTTCAGGCCCTCTTGCTCTTAGGCATCATCCAGACAAACCAGATTTTATGATGAAAGGTGATTAAAGCCAAAATTAAATTACTCATGAGGCTTTTCCAATTCTAAAGAACCAATATACTGCAGGATCTTACCCAAAATCCACCCTGTTAACCGATCCTTTAGATAATAATAACATTTTAGTTTACTACATATCTAGAAAGAAGAGAGTTATTAAAAGGTTAAAATGAATCATATACATTACAGTTGATTTCAGAGTCCGAAGAGCAGGGTAGCAGCAAAGTTATATCTGCTATCATGCAGTAAGTCTCTCTGATTCATCTCAAATAGTGGGGGTCCTCAGTTCATCATTGAAAACTCCCTTAGTTAGAAATCACAGTCCAGAGATGTGGAACAGGGATGAGGCAAGGAAGAGGTGTCACTCTCTCCAATTTATACCCCCAGTTCGTGTGCATGGAAAAATACTGGCTGTAACGTAGGTCTGCTGAGTCACTGGGGCTCCATTGTCCATATGCTTGCTGAGCCTTCCTTGGTATGGTCCCACTAGAAGAACTGATTCTTCTTAATTGCCCGTCAGCACCTGTCTGATTAGTCTTGATGCAAATCTGTCTTGTTACACAGGAACACATAACAGGTGCACAATACAACTCTGTAACTTCATACACAATGGCTATAAACACATTTGGACAGGGCAATAACACTTAGCAGGTTATTACTTTTGCAAGAATACTTTACTAGGTACTCTTTGTACAAGATTTATCACAATTGAATAAAGTTGGTGACAATAGTGCAGATGATCTCCTTTTACATCACCACAAAAAGGATCAGGTCCAACATGTCAACTCACTGAATACCAGATCAATGGGAACCACATTCCTTTGGAGTGACAAGATACATGAGGCAATCTCTCTTTTATTGGATCAACTTCTGTTGTTGAGAGAGACAAGCCTTCTCCTTGTCTCTTTCACCAACAGAAGCTGGTCCAATAAAACCTACTTCCTCAGCCATTTTGCTTCTAATATCCTGGGACTAACACAGGTATAACAGCCTTGCCTTACAGCATTGTTTCCCAACCTTTTTGTTTCAAGGACGTTAGTTATCATTGTTACAACTGTGAAGGGCCACCAGTCTCCCCCTCCCAAACCCTTGCAGCCAAGATGGTAGGAGTTCAATGAGGAGGCTGTTTCCTCACTGATCTCCCATCTCCCTGGCTGCAGCAGGGAAACCACACACATCCTGTAGCCCTGTGTGCTCCACCTGGGTCTCTAAGCAGTAGTTCCTGTCTTCAGCCAGTGGGTTAGGAGATCAGTGCTCCACTCCCTCAGGCTCCAGTAGGGGCTCCAGCGCCAGTCTTTTTAGCCCCACAGAAACTTGATCTACCTGGGTCCTTAGGCAGAGCCTCCCTTCTGCAGCCTCTGGGAGTGAAGCCATAGGCCTCTTTGGGAACCACCCCCAAGCCAAAGGTTGGGAACCATTGCTTTAGATTGACAGCTTGTGTGAATGAAATGGTACATTTAAATAAAATTGTCAAGTTCCAAAGGGGCACCCATGTTAGTTTAGTTCAGTAAAACAAACAAGGAGTCCTGTAGCACTTAAAGACTGAAAATTTATCTATCACATGAACTTCCATCGGAGAAAATCTCACTTTGTCACATGCTTTGAAGATGGGGGAATTTACAGAATGGGAAGAAATAAATGCAGGGAAGTGTATGTCATGGGATCAGGGAAAGCATATGATGAAGTGGGATTTTCCTTCTATGAAAGCTCATGCAATAAATAAATTTGTTAGTCTTTAAGTGCCACAGAACTCCTTGTTTGTTTTAAATACAATAATCCTCTCAAAATAGTCCTCTATCTCCTTTAATTAATGTGTTTGGATTGTACACCATGTCCCATGTGAGGGAAAAGGAGAGATTAACCAAGATGCGCTGTTGCTTTCTATAAGGCAATATTAAGAATTTCCCATGTTGAAATACTTGGTGCCAGAGGGTACTAGAATGTGTCTCAATCTGGTGAAACAGAGAAGCCATAGATCTGTCTAAACTGGGTATCTGAGCTGGGTTTACAGTTGTTTTTCATTGCCAGGGACATGCAAAGCAACAAGAATGAACCAGATCTACTCTGAAACCATGCTTTTTGCTCAAGGCAGTAGAGCCTGATGAAGCACGAAGCCATCTTCAAAGATGCTGTCATTACCTCTTTAGAACCCCCACTCATGGGAACAAGCCAGGTTCCTCTGTAAACAACCTCCGTTGTGTTTTTTTGACTGAACAGTTCTGAGAAAAAGATCTTGGCATTATTTTTTAAAATGAATTTAAAGCCTATAATGAGGTCTTTTGTCATCATCATAGAATTAAGTTTCTTTCTTTTTAGTTTATCTTCTGTTCAGTTTTCTGGGAACCCATGATGGCATAATAAGACATAGGAACAACTGATGTCTCTTGGAATCTCCTGGAATAACATTCTTGTTGCACCAAGTTGCTTGCCATTTGAAGAGTCACAAGCAATCAAAACAGAATTCACATGAGCATCAGAAGCTTTGTTTTAATAGGAGTTGGACTTTGTCCTACTTGAAGTCAGGGTTGGACTGGATGACCTCCTGAGGTACCATCCAATCCTAATCTTCTATATTGCTATGCTTTTAGGAGTTCCTGATACAGAGAATAAAAGGAAACAAACAGAGTTATGCATGTGGATGATTCATTCATTCATTTAGCAGGTGTCTGTCGCCTTATGTCTGGATATATTAGGGAGGACAGAATGGCACAGTGGCTAAGGCGGGCTGTATCTTAGGAAACATGTTTTAAATGTCTATGACAGGTTTCTTGTGTGACATTGGGTATGTCACTGAATCGCTCTGAGCCTCAATTCCCCATCTGTAAAATGGGAATAATACCCACATCTACTGTTTGTTCTATCTATGTGGCTTGCAAATTCCTGGAGGCAGGACTTTCTTATGCTATTTGCCTTGTAGAACGATGCCTAGGTCTCATCAGGGATTGCTAGTTACTTCTTTACTATAAACGAATACTTTTATGTAGCTTAGCTGAAGAGTAAACACATTTCCAAAATATGGAGATTACTGTATGACTTACTGCAGCACTGAACTTGCTATCCTGAAAGAACCAGAGCAGAAGACATCCATCTAGTTAAGAATTTAAGTACGTAGCTACAGGAAAATGTGAGCCAAGAGATTGTTTTACTCTGTGCTCTAAGCATGCCCACATTCAAGCTTGGATTCCTCCATGGTGGGCTGGGAGGGAGTGAATTTGGAGGCAAATGCTTGCTACTGAGAACATCCTGTCCTCTGCTATTTTTTTTTCTTCCAGAGATGATTAGTAGCATTTTATCTAAATGAGCATAACAGCTAGGAGCTCCGGACATGGAGCGGTATCCTATTATGCTAGGTGCTGTACAGACACAGAGCAGAAAAATGGTCATTGAGCAAACACTCAAGGAGACTGTGCTGTGGATGTGTGCTATACAATGGGGAAGTGTCTAGTTCTCTTAGGTGACTAGTACTCCTATAAACATTTCAGAACAGTTAAAAGTTCACTTCATTTCTCATACCCTAATTACAGTTTGTATAGAGAGTTATGCAAAAATATTCTCACCATGTACAAACACTGCAAAGAACAACCTCTTCTCCCCCTTTGAACAACTGTTGTGGGTTTTGTGAAAGCAAAAGGTTTTCACTCTAGTTTCAGTCCTTTGCAAAAATGAAAGGCAGTTTTTGCAAACAGATTATTTTTTTTTCCCATTGGAAGTTAGCAATGTTTTTCTTTGTAACATATTTGTAATTTTGCTGAATGGGTGGAATGTTGCTGCCATGAATAGCTTCAGTGGCTCCTGGAAGTGATGAAATTTAAACCTACATCAAATTAATGGACATTTGGAAAAACCCATGTTTTCAAATGTGCATAATAAAAATGAGTATTTTTGTGCAGCCTTTACTGTATAGGAAATTTTCAAGAAGAGAGATGATAGGTGACCACATCCTGTTGGCTTTTAAATGGGAGTTGGCTGCTTAAGTTACATTTGTATCTCTGGAAGCCCTACTGCTTAAAACCCAAACTGTGTAATATCTACATTGTACATGCTGTATAAGCTGTTGATCCTGCTAGAAACTAGCTGAACTGTATAAATAGCTTTAAACAAAAACACTTGGCACTAATTTGTACTAGTAGCTAAAAATCCAGTCATTATGCTTGTAAAAAATCCACAGCAAGAATCAATGACTCCTCAATGATAAACTGATTTGATACATTGCAAATAACTTCCCTGTTTGATCCAACTTTACTGTCTTTTAATTTTATTGACGATTTCCTTGGTTTTGTATTGTGAGAGAGGCTAAATAATGGACTGGTCTGTTAATTTTAAGTGAATAGCTTTGTGTTCTCTAAATACTAAATATGCCTTTAGTGTCATCTTCCTTGAGATAAGAACAGATTTCCTAACTGTTTTTAAAATTGTTAAACAGGTTGCAAGGGATCTAAAGGGAAATGGATATCAAATGGTAAAGATGTGTCAAAATCTACCTGTTTTAGAAACAGATGGGATTTGCTTCTGTAGTCAGACTCTGTATGGAGCTCCCATAAGTGTGCAGAGGATACACTACACTGGTATATCTAAGCAAAATAGAAAAGAATTATTTATGTAATTATACATCTGAAATTAGCAACTCGGTATCAGAAATGTGCATATGGCTATAACCATTGATCTTAGACTGCAAACTCTTCCAGGCAGTCATGTGCCTATTGATGCTTTCGTAAAGTGCCTAAAATACCAGAACCCTGACCCAAATCATAGACTCTAGGTACAAGCATAGTATAAGCATTTAATAATAGCAGTAGTAAACTGAACAAGCTATAACAAAGGGATTGAAGCTGATACATAAAAATATCACTGTGATGAAAGGAATAATGGATACACTTTCATTACAAGCCACACTAGGTGCTCTAGTGTTGTTCATTATTAAGAATAAGAGAAACTACCTTTAGTTAAGTGCAATTAAAGACTGTGATGCACATAGCAACTTGTCAGAGGTCAGTAACTAAAACACAAGGCGTATGTTTGAGGTTATGTGAGCAGCCTTTTTGGATTTCAGTAAAGTATGTTCTTCGAGTGCTGTTCAGATGCATTCAATAATAGGTGTCTCCATGCCGGAGCGCCAGATTGGTCAGAAAACTTTTGTCCCAGCCTGTCAGGAGAGGGTAGGTGGCCTCTGCCCCTCGTGCCACCCGCGGCTATATATACGGCCACCTCCTGACCCCTCCTCAGTTTCATTTCTTCCACCTTCTGCGTTGGATCTGGAACATCCGCTCCTTGCGAACGCAAGCAGCCTGTCCTTTCACAAGCTTTTCGCCCGACTGAAAGCAACTCTTCATGGACATAGTTCCACTGCAGGAGCCTTCCATCATCGGGCCGGAACATCGTTCACTGCTGGATATGCCAGGGTTCAAACCCTGCTCCAAGTGCGGCAAGGCCTTCCACCACGACTACCCCCATGGGAAGTGGCTGTGGTGCCTAGGCACAGACCACCTGGTCTCAGGCTGGTCTCTGTGTCTCTCCTTTACACCTACGACCATCAAGGAGAGGGAACAATGGTACTGTGCCCTCACCTCAGAGCAGGCTCGGCACTCTCCGTCTAAGGCTTCGTGTTTCTGCTTGGTGCTGAGACCCAGATCAGCACCGGCACCCCCACGGCACTGTACCGCTGTGGCCACTTCCGCACTACTGCAGTGCTGACTCTGGCACCTCGGCGCCAACCCGGCACCTGGGCACCATTCAAGGTCACCCCCGGCACCCTGGCATAGTCTGGTACCACCAGCACCCGGATCACCCTGGCGCCGATCACCTGCATCTCTGGTGCCACTGGCTCGGTACAGTCCAGCATCACCGGTGCCGAGTTCACCCCAGCACTGGCCACAATCACCCTTGGCACCGCAGACTCGTTACACTCCTGTACTGACAAAGCACAAGCCCTCCCAACCAGGCAGTCCCCATTCCCCAGGCGAGGACTCACCACGGGCCTGCTCAGAGTCAGTTCTTGGGCCAACAACTCCCGAAGCAGTGGAGGCGGCTTGAGCCCTCCTCCTGCTCCCCACACCACCTGCCCCAATCCCAGCTAGAAGGGGCAAGCGGCCTTCACTTCTGAGGCCTGGGTCCACTGTGGGCGTTGCTCTCCCTCACCATACAGCCCTCCGTCTTCCACTCCATTGGGCCCCGGTACCGTAGGACCATCCCCATGGCAACATATCACCTTGCCATTGCCGGTACCGCCCCTGGACTCTCGCACTCCTTCCCCCGCTCTCAGCCCGGAGGAGGGGCCATTGAGGAGCTCCAAGTGACCTCGGTGCTGCACTTTGGCACCATTGCCATTCCGCTTCCACCCACAGGAATGGTCCCCCAGGGAGACTCCCTCTCCCTCTCAACGAGCTCCAGGTACCACTCTGTCCCCGGCACTTGGCTCCTATACGGGGAACCTATCGGTGCACTTTGATTTGCTGCGCCGGGCTACGGCCCATTTACTGATGGAGGTGCAACCCCTTGGTCCCCCTCCAGACACCCTCTTCGGGCTGGTCTTTGCCTTGGCAGAACTCCTGACAGTCCCGCTCCACCCGAGCATCTGGGACCTCATGTCCTCCTGGTGGCAGAGTCCAAGCTCTATTGCCCCGGTTTTGGACATGGTGAGTGTTAAATACTGGGTCCCTGAGTCAGACTTCCCTTCCCTCACTGATCACCTGGTTCCCCTGAGGGACGTGGTGCAAATGGCACTTGGCCTGGGCGAGCCCCCTAGTAACCCCCTTCCGTCTTCCAGGGAAGCCAGGGAACTAGACCTCTTGGGCTGTAAGGTCTACTCCTCTTCACCCTTCCAGCTACGAGTGGCAAATAACCAAGCCCTGACCAGCAGATATTTGCTGGACATGTGGGAGTCGGTTGTGAAATTCCGACGCTTGCTCCCACCAGAGGCTAGAGAGGAGTATGATGCTTTTCTAGAGGAAGGTCAGATAATCTCCCAGGACCACCTCCTCTCGGCCCGTGACGTGGTGGATACAGCCACTTGCGCTATGGCCTCGGTGGTAACTATCTGCCGAGTAGCCTGGCTCAAGGAGGCTAGGGTGCCCCCTACTGCAGAACAGGCGGACCGTGGCCTGCCTTTTGGAGGGGATGCCCTGTTCCCTCCGGAAACCCTATCGATGGTGGGCACCGTGAGGGACTCCAGAGGTGAGGCCAAATACTTCGTTCTCCTCCCTCCTGGGCCCTTTCCTCCCCCATAAACCTCTTGGGGCAACACCTTCCCCTTCTAATGCCACTTCTCTCATCACCATGGGGATTCAGACGAACCTTCCCCTCCCACCCCGGCATCCTGTTGCTGTGGTGCTGAGACCTCTCCAAGCTCTCACCTGTAAGGAAGGCGCTGGCCCATTTGGTTGCCACCCCATTCTCTAGATATCTGGGATGCAATAAGACTCCAGTGCACCCTCGGTGTGGGCGGTTGGTGTCCCTTCCATCCTCTTGGGGGGATCGGGATTTATCAGGACCCTTTCGTCCTCTCCCAATACTGTAAACTCGGACACACTAATTCTGGCCGTTTACTCTCCTCAACCTCGAGGGAATGCGTGCCACATCAACCAAGCCCTCTGCCCGTTGGTACATCTATACCGAGGTCCACTCCTAGACATCCTAGACGTTACTCCAGCATTTATGGTAGATCTGCCCCTCCTGCCCCTCTTTCAGGTACCCTTTGACTGACAACTGCTGCACTGGTAAGTGACAGAACGGGTCTTGACAGGAATGAGAAGCGCGTCTCGTAGTAGCCCCAGCCACTGCTGCAGAGGCTCCGACACGTGCAGACACAACACTCTAAGGATGCAGAACCACTCCTGCTCACCCAAAGACTCTACATCAGGTAGGATGCATGCTCGTTCCTGGGTCGGAGAGAGAACCCCTCCCCTTGCTAGCATACCATTGACACGCTGGATAGGCTAGCTCCACTGAGGCTTTCGGCACCTCTGTGCTAGACGGGAACCTCCACTACTCCAACCTCCAAGCGGGACACGTCTCACATCATTACGGCGGTTCTTAGCCTCCAGGGAAGGCCAAGGCAGGGTGGTCCAACCCCTGTCACCCTATATCCTCCCCTTCTTGCGGAATCTGAGGCTTTGCAACAGCCCCTTTCCCTTGCGGGCAACCTTGGCCACCCTATCCTGGGAATTCCTGCCTTGGGCTCACCCTACCAGAAGTGGGGTAAGCCTTCTCGCATACTCCCCTCCTTTCCCCCCTTTTCACTCTCTAAGCAGAGACCTAGCATACCTGATGCAAAACTTTCTGGATCAGGGCACTTAAGGAGTTGGAGTCAACGTCACGTTTATCATTGGCAAGGAACAGCAGTGGGAGTACTTATCCTGGACCTCCCGCATCAGAGCCTGCTTTTTCTGCGGCATCAGCCCCCTACATAGCCGGTGCAATACCGCAATCTGGGCATGGAAGCCCCTCCACCGAGTTGCTCGTGCCTGCCCACCCTAGCCCCCTGCCCTTCAGTCTCACGTATCCCGGCAGAATATATATAAAGTAGATAGAGGAAGGCAGGTCAATGTCTCCTGTTTTCCGAAGTACCTAGAATCTCAGAGGCTTATACCCTCCACGAGGAATACCATCGGTTTTCATCTGGCTGGAAATAACCCTACACATGGGTTCTCTAAACCCAGGGTACCTTGGTGATGCCACATCTGACACTTTGTGAGCAACTCCACTTCTTATGTGCTCGGAAGGTGACTCATCCTTCCTATGGCAACCGTACTTTGGGGGCAGTTCTGTCTCCACCTACTTTGTCCCTGCTATGCATGTAGGTGCAATGTAGCTGCGGCATGGTTCTTCACCAACGGTGCCCTAGGCACGCGAGATCATATTACTACTATTGGATCTCTACGAGCCTTTGGCCACCCCGATGGTGTGGCCAAGTGACAGTTTGCATTGTTCCCCGCCTCCCCATCTTTCCTTCTTCATATACCCCTGTCATTTGGGCAATCTTTGTGATGCTGGAACCCCATGGGATTACAGGCCAAACAATGTGAGCTCGTATGCTACTGAGGCACTTTTAGGTACCAAACCATCAGTACCACCTAAGGCCATCATGCCACCTTGTGAGTGCTAGTGTCCTGGAGGACATCCTCAAGAAAAAAACCCAACCCCTAACAGCCCCGGTTTTCAGTTCCATACACAGCTGGAAGCGTGTGCTTGCGCAATAGCTTAGGGTTCTCCAGCCGACATGCCATGTGCAGCTCACCGCACCTCTCTTGCCTTCAGTTTTTGGGTACTGGCTCAAAGTGCCTTCCTCAGACCTTTCTTGTTTGAACACGGGATCCCCCTCCTTTTTTTCCCAGCACATCTATGCAATTTAGCCCAGGCCCCCTCAGGGGCTGGTCGTGGCTAGACCAGGGGATAAGCTTCAATCCTCCGGTGACTGTCTGCATAGTCCGCAGCCGTCATGGCTAGGCCGCAACCCTTTGGCTCCTGGCTCAGGCTTGATGTGCTCTGTTCATGGGATAATATTCCCTTCTTCCTTTGCTTCCTGTGTGGGCTACGGACAATATCGCTAATCCCGTACCCACTGGACTCCAGCATCTCCTTACAGCTCATGCTGGACAGTCTTATGACCAGACACTTATTCTCTAGTCCCACTCCTCATGCTATACCACTTAAGTATAGCAGCCAAATGCAACCCTATGTTGTCATGTTGCGTTCTTCATCTTCGCCATGGTGACCTTGGTCCGTCCTGTCCTCACACATCTGCCTCGGTGGGGTTGGACCTACCCCTAACTTTGGGTTGGCCCACAATTATTGATTCTTCTGCGCCATGCCAGGAGCCTAGTTTACCTCCCAGCTCTGGTTAGAGTCGTGCTCACTGGGCCTCTTCCCATCTGGGGTGTGTTTTTCGCTATGCTGAAGGCGGAAGAGCCACCTCCACCCGCCATCCATCAGCATGGCTAGTAGTCACCTATTACTGAATGCATCTGAGCAGCGCTCGAAGAAGAACGCTGGGTTACTCACCAGTAACCATCCTTCTTAGAGATGGGCTGCTTGGATCCATTCAGGTCCCTCCCCTCCATCCCCGCATGTGGAGTTGGTGACTCCAAGGAACTGAGGAGGGGTCAGGAGGCGGCTGTATATGTAGCCGTGGGTGGTGCGGGGGTGGAGGCCACTTACCCTCTCCTGACAGTCTGGGACAAAAGTTTTCTGACCAATCCGGCACCCTGGCATGGAGACATCTGTTAATGAATGGATCCGAGCAGCCCATCTCAAAGAAGGACTGTTGCTGCTGAATAACCCACTGTTTCTGCTTTAAAGCTAGTATTTTTTAGGTCAACAGATGTATTCTCTGTGTTTATTTAGAGCCATATTTGCTACCTGTAATGACAAAAATGTTTGTTTGTTTATTTGTTACTCCTGTTTGCCCAGCAGGGGCAACATAGCTAAGAGAGAATGAGTTGGATTCTATTCATGTCTGAGCGTTATCAACACGTTAGTCACAAGTTCCAGTTAAGTTCCAAAGGGGCAGCCGTGTTAGTCTAGTTCAGCAAAACAAACAAGGAGTTCTGTGGTACTTTTAAAGACTAACAAATTTATGTATCACATGAGCTTTTGTGGGAGAAAATCCCTTCTGACGAATTTGGATTTTCTCCCATGAAAGCTCATGTGATAAATAAATTTCTTAGTCTTTAAAAGTGCCATAGACTTCCGTGTTTGTTAAGTTCCAGTCACTTACACTTGTGCAAACCTATTTAAGCAACTGGGGTCCCAGGGTTAAAGCAAGGGGGAACACACCGGCAACCTGTTCTAAGGCCCACCAATTTTAGGAGCCAGTGTTCGAGGGCCCCTAAAAATAGAAAAAGCAGTTGGAAAGCTGTGTTCCAGTGTGTTCCCCCTTAGTGGCAGCCATGACTCCTACCTGGCTGGAAGATAGTCTTCCAGCCAGCAGGGAGCTTTCCCCAGGTTAGGCCTAGGAGTTCTTAAATCTCCTGCCCTGAACCTCAGCCTCTGCTGTGGCTGCTCTGCTCTGGCAGCCAGGTAAGGGAGCGGGGATGGGGGGCAGGGATTGGCAAACCAGCAGCAGGGCGGGTGGGTTAGGGTGGGATTGGGGAGGGGTTAGGCCAAGGTACAGGAATCCCCACTGGGAGGCCTTCAGCTGTGGCCTCAGGCCTGGTGGCAGGATAATGGAGGAGCAGGCATTTGGGGGACAGTAGCTTCGGTGGGTGGCAGTATCTGGGGTAGGGGGCAGGCATTTGGGGCAGTATCTAGGGTGGGGGGCAGGCATTTGTGGGGGCAGTATCTGGGGTGGGGGCAGGTGTTTGGGAAACAATAGCAGGGGTATGGGGCAGTATCTGGGGTGGGGGCAGGCATTTGGGGGCAGTAGCTGGGGTGGGGGCAGGTGTTTGTGGGGGCAGTGACTGGGGTGGGGGCAGGCATTTGGAGGCAGTAGGTGGGGTGGGTGGCAGCAGATGTGTGGGGGGCAGTAGCTGGGGTTGGTGGGGCAGGTGTTTAGGAGGGCAGTAGCTGGGGTGGGTGAAGGGGGCCTAGACATGCATGAAGACGGCCTGGAAATTTAGGAGGGTTGTGGGGCTCACCAGATTATACTTTAACCACTGGGGGTCCTTATGTGAGAAAGAGAGCCTACAGTGAAGGGAGAGGAGTTGCACTGGTATTGCCGAAGGGCTGCTCTGGTTTGCAGGACCTCAGTTACTGAAAATATTGTGTGTGAAGAAAATAACTGAGCTTCTTTCTAAGATTTCTAACATTGAGTTTCCAGGGCTGGTAGTATATGTGGTGGGGAAAATCTTTTTGCTTTTTTTAGCCTGGAACTCACTGAGAGACAATGACCATGATGTTATTTTTAGTTACTTGTCAGAGTAAAACTACATTTTAAACATTATTAGAACAATATTACATTTCTCATCAAAAACTTTGGTAAAACAAATATTACAGTGAAGCACATGTTGGTAGAACTTTTAAACCCCTCTCTTCTATTTTTGTAATTTTCATTTTTAGTTTGTTTAATTGTACAAGATAGCCAAGTAACACATAGCTCTACAAAATAAGTTGTAGTCCAGTTTTATAGCTGTAGGAAAAGTGTGTAAAGATATACAATGCTTTTTCTGTTTATAGGTAACCAATAAAATGACCATATAAAAACTACTGTGCAGCTTCCTCCATTTGATACAAAATTTCTCTTAATACCAACTTATGCCAAAGTACTTCACAAATTAATTAGGTATTGCTACTACAGTTATTTACAGGCCAATTGATCAACTATTAAGGACTCAGTGGGGTCCTATGCACATCAGAATCTGTTTTTTTGAGAGAGTGAATATTGGTTGAAATATTTGTTTTTAAATTACCATCAGATAAAAACAGAAGTGAGTTATTTTATGAAGAGAAGACTCAGTATTTCCTGGAAATCTGTTTCATTCCGGAAACTTTTGCTACACCCAGGGGGACAGAATCTAGTTTTTTGTTCATAATGTGATTTTTAGAACTCGTTGAATCTCACCTCTGCTGTTTACTAGATGATACTTTATTTCTCATAAGGGATATCCCAGGATCTGTTAATGTATACCAAGGAAATTGAGTGCGGACCACTGGAACATTTACTTTTGGCTGTTGTCTCCTTGGTTCAATCTCTAGGAATAATTGGATGTGTTGTAATTGCTTCAGTATGTTCTGTGGCTGAATAGGATATTTAGTTGTTTTGATCATATCTTTTACCTTCTCTTTGAGTTTGAGGAACTTGTATGCTGCAATAATGACTTTATATAAATAGATGATGCACTTGCACCATGAAAACTATATTCAATCTTGGATGTGCCCCACAGAAATATTGTAGCAGAAATGTAAAAGATTAGAGAGGGACATTAGAAACTGAGGATCACAGAAAGATTGTGATAAAATATAGAAAAGAGTGGTACTATGTGATTTTTGATAGAAGGTACAACACAGGTATATATAAAATGAAGGGTATAGAAGAGGCCAGTCAGAGGTTCCCATTTGCCCTTTTCGAAATAGAAGAAAGAGAATGGAGGTTACTTAGTTTAATTGAATGGCAATGAATCAAGTATATATTTATTAATATAACACATAATTCATAGCACTCAAAATACTGCAACTTAAATTTTGAAACAAAACCTTTATGAGGAATTTTTATTAAATCAGGCTTTTATATTAATAATGAAAATACCCCCAGACTTATTACTATTCTCTTATGTTGGGACATCAGCCAACCACTAATTGTTATGGTTAGGGAGAAGGTTCCCCCAAAGCTTATTATTGAATAATTGGCCATTAGATTATAGAATTTCTCTGAAGCATCTGGCTCCATTCACTGTTGAGACAGAATGCCTTGGCAGATGGACTAGTGATTTGATCTGCTATAGCAATTTTTGTGCTTGTAATAATGATGATAGTGTTTACTTTTTAAAACCTACGCACATTTAACAGTCCTGGAGAAAAAAATTCCATTGAAGAGAGATTGAAAAAAACTCAGACTCTTTGTATAGGAAATAAATAAGAGGGGAATGTGATAAAGAGAAACTAAATAGTAGACTTTATAGAGGAGGCAGGGAGATTGCAAAAGCAAAGGACATTCAGTGAAACAGAAATGTGATAAGAGTTGAAAGTAGCAAAAGAAAATACTTCATCAAACAAGATACAAATAGCCTGTGGAACTCCATGCTGCCAGGTAACAGCAAGACCAAGAGCTTAGTATGACCAACTAGGGGGTTCTAATTGTTTTTTTTTATACTCAGAATATTGAGAGCTAAAATTTAGTGTGACCTGAAAAGAGCTCTGTAAGCTCAAAAGTTTTCTTTTTCATCAACAGAAGTTGGTTCAATAAAAGATATTACCTTACCCATCTTAAGAAACAAGGAGTCCTGTGGCACTTTTAAAGACTAACACATTTATTTATCACATGAGCTTTTGTGGGAGAAAATCCAACTTCATCAGATGCTTTGAAGATGGGGGAACTTGCACAATGGGATGAAAATAAATGCAGGGAAGTGTAAGTCATGGGATCTGGTCACACTCTAGCAGCCAATCAAAGCAACTGCTAAGATTCAGACACCAGGGAACAGCATATACTGTAGCAGAAGATAAAGGTCAGATCACCTATTGTAAGTATTTGGAATATTTTCTCATACAACAGCTGATTTGACCTCATCTTCCTCTACATCTTCCTCATCTTCCTTCCACAGTGTTTGAATTTTAGCAGGTATTTTGATTTGGTGTTACATGACCTGATCCAATGATTTACTTCCCTGCATTTTTCCTCCCATTCTGTAAGTTCCCCCATCTTCAAAGCATCTGACAAAGTGAGGCTTTCTTCCACAGAAACTCATGTGATAAATAAATGTGTTAGTCTTTAAGTGCTACAGGACTCCTTGTTTGTTTTGCTGAACTAGACCAACATGGCTACCCCTTTGGAACTCACCCACCTTGTTTCTCTAAGCTATAATGTCATAAGGATAAAAAAATTGAAAGGGGTATAAACCTCCATGCTTCAGGGCATAAATCAGTTTCAAATTCATGGGAATTAGGAATAAACTTACCTTATGTGCGGGAAATTCTGTACTTGTCTACTACAGGGTTTCTTTCATCCTTCTCTAAAGCATTTAGTCATGGACAAAATTCTGAGCTGGATTAACCACTGGTCTGGTTTAGTCAGGCCACTTCTGTTTTTATATGCCTGATTCACTGATGTGTTACTTGAGTGGAGCAGGTGTAACTCCACTAATTCATGCCTAAAATGTTTTAAAAGGCAGTGGCATATTCTGTGTCCATGTCCCTGGACCTAATTTCATAAAATAACCTGCATTGATTTGATTCAGTACTTTGGCTGGGAAGATGTTAGAGTCCTGTGTCCTGCAGAAATGGTAGCAATTCAGTAACTGATCCCCTTTCCTCAGAGTCATGGTATAAGAAGGCTTTGTACTTGAGGTAATCTGTTTTGGATTAGACATAAAACCAACTGTCTTGATCACTTGTGGTCATAAAGGATCCTATATTTTTATAGTAGCAGGGCTCTTAACCCAGGTATTCTGGCCAAATTCCAATCTGAGTAAGCATTCTGCTACCTACCTGAATGTATCCTATTAATTTTCCTGATAAGATGTTTTACTTAATGTTCTATCCTGAGCTGTTGTGCAGTGTTAGGGGGTTTTAAATTCATCATGTCATATCCAAGATGTGGGCAAAATGATTCCTATATGTAGTTTATAGATCGGGTTGTAAAAGTTGTAGATCATTTTTGGAATTCTTGGATGAAGAGGGCTGTGCAAATATCAATCATTATTAGAACTGAGCAATTTTTTTTTCTGAAATTTTATTAAGAAACTGCAGATTTGCAACACCAAAACTTTTCACAAATTTGTGGTGGTGGGGGGGGGGGTTTGCCATTTTTTTGTGTGGGAAAAAAAAGCTGAAAAAGTTGAAATGTTTCCTTTTGACATTTTCCAAATGAAATATTTCAGTTTTGAAGCCTTTGAAATAAGCTTTTGTTTCTAAATTTCTTTTAGTTACATTAAAAAACAAGTTTTAAACAGTGCCTGAAGTAGAAAATAGTTTAATTTTGAGTCAAACAAAACATTTTGTTTGACCCAAAATGGAATTCTTAGATCTTTGTGATATGCTGCAAATGTTGGAAAATCTTCAATTTTGGGTAAATCTGACAAGGCTCTTTTTTTTTTTTTTTTTTTTTAATTTTTAAAAGTCCCAGCAAACCAAAAAAATCTGTAATTCACACAGCTTTAGTTGTTAGAATTATAGCCATGTTCTTATTCAAATACTGTTTAGAGATTATCAAAGTTTTGTTCTACAAACAATAGATTAATAACTTCTGCTGTTCCTCTCTATGTCTCTGGGCATGAAACTACTTTAATTACATGGTTCTTCCAAGTTCAGAAGCCTCTGAGCTATTCAAACAAATGATGTAAGGGTCTTCAGAGATCCACTGGTATTTTATTGAAAATAGCATTAGACGTGTTGAATATGTATTATAATGAGGATCTGATTTGTGCCTTTAGGAAATAAATGGCTATGTCCTTCATTTCTGTTTGAGTAATTACGACCAGCTGTCATGGATTTAACTGTTGTGTGTTACATTTTAAAAGGATGATGCACTGGAGGACTTTTTTTTGCTAGTCATATTTATTTTCTTTGCACACTTATGCTGGACATGTATTCTGGGCATTCTCATGACAGTTCTCCTATCACAGCTGGTCACTGGACACCCACAATCTATACACATTGTAAGGACATCATGTGATATAGTGATTAAATACAAATGATGCTTAAAAGAGAATTCCTAGAGAACCGTAGAGATGAAAATGTTTTATCACCATCTTAAAATGGAATTTCTTAAAGTTGCCTGTAAGATAGTTGGTAGCAAACCAAAGCAGCATTTAATGCACATTGTCAGTGATGAATCTTTATTGCTGCCTCTTTTTACTGCCAGTATGCAATTTTTGGTATCATGCCCCTTCAGAAGTGAAAGTCTTTTGAGTTTATGTGATGGGAATACAGAATGATCTATTACATTACATAGGTGGCTGACTCACTAGCCCCTCACCCTTTGCCACAAGAATGCTTTTCTAGGTGGCTAAGCATGGAGGCATTGCAAAATCTATTCTCCCAAACTCAAGCAGTTCAGAGAAAGGGATAATTTCATTTTACTCTTTAGCAATCCCTACTGGTCAGGGCAGGAAAAGTATTTCATGCTCTGAGGCTGTCTTAGTTCATGGTTGCAGGATGAATGAAGCCAGTAGAGGTATAATTGACTAGCCAGTTGTGGGTTTGGCATTGTTCTGTGGAAGTCCTGGTTTATTTCCAGTTCCAGTCTTTTACTCTGCTGAGACTGGAAGTGTTGCGGAGACAAGGAGGGAGAAAGAGAACTGTTGTGGTGCTCAGTAGTGACTCCACTGTCCAAGTCAAAGATGATGCTAAAATATTCTGAAGCAAGGGCTGTCTAATCATCCTAGTGGTGACTCATATAATGTGGTAGTTTGTGAGATATAAAGTGTGAGGGAAGTGTAGAGTTCTCTGGGCTCCAGCAGGAATAAGAAAAGGTGAAAGTGCACAAACTGTAACTGATAAAAGGAGATGGGACTGAGAAGTGAGGAAGGAAGATGGACAGAAAAAAAAGCAGCCCAGAATGATGAGGTGTGGTGAAGACATATTAGGGTTAGCCACAGAGACCAAGTGAAATCTGATAGCTATTGACCTTGGGAAATGAGCATCCCACTGGCAGGTATCTTTCATGAAGATGATTCTAGAATAAAGGAAGAAATCATAGTCTGTGAGCTAGGCAGATCTCCAAACAAACAGACTGAAAAGGAAAAATCTTGCACAACAATGACCCTGCCACATTGTTGACATATATTTACCATTGCATTATAGGTTTGAAGTTTGAGGAAATGCAAGAAAAATTTGGGGAAGAATTCTTCAATATCTGTTTTGATGAGAATGAAAGAGTTCTTCGAGCTGTAGGTGGTACGCTACTGGATTTCTTCAATGGCTTTGATGCTTTGTTGGAGCACATTAGAACTTCATTTGGAAGACAGGCCACTCTGGAATCTCCTTCTTTCCTATGCAAAGAGCTCCCTGAAGGCAATCTCATGCTCCACTACTTTCACCCTCATCATATTGTTGGATTTGCAATGATGGGAATGATAAAGGCAGCAGCGAAGAAGATCTACCATTTGAAAGTGGAAGTGGAACAAATCACTAATGATAAACTGTACTCAGAGGGTTTGAACCCAGGTAACTGTAGCTGTCTTACTTTTCTTATCAAAGAATGTGAAAATGCAAATATCACAAAACCACTTCCACTAGGATCATCTCAGTCCCCCTCAGACCTGAGGATAAGCATCAGCACCTTCTGCAGAGCTTTTCCCTTCCATCTGATGTTTGATCCAAGTATGTTGGTGGTCCAGCTGGGGGAAGGTCTTAGGAAGCAACTCAAATGTGACACTCACAAAACATTGAAATTTGAGGACTGTTTTGAGATAGTTTCTCCGAAGATCAGTGCCACATTTGAACGAGTACTTCTGAGATTATCAACACCATTTGTGATTCGGACCAAACTTGAGGCTTCTGGCTCTGAAAATAAAGATAAGGTAGGAGCATTAATTTAGAATGGGATGTGTGCATATGGGAGGAGTGGAACAGCTCAAAGACTATGCACCATTTAAATCTCATTTAACCCCCCAAATAAGACTTATGGGGGATGTACGTGGTGCTGTCTGGATAAGGGTAAATTTTATCCTACACTTGTTATAAATGCAGCATGTTGAGTTATTGAAGACACTTTTTTCCATTCAGAAAATTCTCAGTCACACAATTGCATATGAAAACACTGGTGAAACTCCCAGTGTTTTTGTTTGACTTAATGCTTGTGTTTAACCATTAATTTCATTCCAATTTTATTGTAATAATCCTGACAATAGTGGCACCATTGAATGTCATTGTTCCATGGGCAATGCATTTTTGATAGTGTTCTCTGAAGGGGTTTAGTCCTCTGAAGTAGTTTAATTGTAGGATTTCCCACTGACTTTATATATCTTATACATCAATTTGAAAATACACTCTTCTCCATGTCTCTCATGATGTGGAAATTTGGGAAAACTGTAACAATTAATCCCTATGCCAAATACCATTTATGCTAATTTCGATATGTAAAGCTGTAATACTGTCCTATCATACAACAAGCCCGGACCCAAAGAATCAGAGGGGGTAGCCATGTTAGTCTATTCTAGCAAAATGAAAACAAAGAAGGAGTTCTGTGGCACTTTTAAAGATTGACAAGATTATTTATTGCACGAGTTTTTGTGAGTAAAATCCCACTTTGCCAGATGCATGAAATGGAAAACTACAGTATGGAAGGGAATATATAAATGCAGAGAAGGGTAAGTTACAAGGTCAGCTCGGATTTTTTCAGCAAAGCAAGCAAGTTATTTTGATTCAAACAATGCAGAATAACCATAGTTTGACTCAAAACAACTTGCTTGATTTCCTAAAAAGATCTGAACAGAACATGTGACTTAGCTTGCTTTGTATTTATGTATTCCTTCCATGTTGCAGTTTTGCATGTGATGAAGTGGGATTTTACCACAAAAGCTTATGTGATACATAAATTTACTAGTCTTTAAAAGTGCCACAGAATTCCTTCTTTGTTTTGGTTTTAACCCAAAGAATGTTTATTTACCTTTGTGGTGAGTGGTACCAAATGTTCTTAGGTAGGTTAACTCTCCCAGGACCTGGAGATAGTGTGGTAGCTGCAAGTGAGCTCAGCTTTCATTTAGGTACCTATGGTGGTCCAGATTTTCAGAGGAGCTCAGATGTCAAGTGCATGTTGTGCAGTGACTTCTTTAAAAATCTGACCTCCTGTGGCTTCAATATTATCTCTAGGTCTCTCATTCATGCATTCATATGATCTTGACTAATAAAGTTTTCACTGAATTTTCCCCTGGAAAATTAAAAAGTACCAGCCACTAGGTTCCTAGTTTATGTGAGTTGACCTAATTTAACCTATATAAAAAGGGGAGTTGATTTTACAGAATGTTCCTTCAGGATCACCCTGTGCTATAATTAAAAAGAAATAATGTTGTGTTCTTAGCTCTGAGTTACCCTTGGGCATGGTCATGGCCACTTCTGAACCAGTCTCCCCCCATGGAGTCTGCCTATCTCTCTTAGACAGCTTGTTTTGTCACTAAGCAGTGTCTCAGCTCTTTGTGTCCCTGAGAGCTATTTTATCTACTCAAACACTTGTTGAAAATCACTTCTGAAGAGAAGATAGCATTGCTTGTCTAGTACTATTGTGTTTGGTTTCAAGAAAAGAGATTAACCCAATTTCCTGAAGGCTTTGGGACATGTTTTATATCCACCTTGCCCCCCTGGTTTTGGCATCCTGGCTTTTAGGGTCTAAGGATCTGATTCCCATTTGCACTAAAGCTACCTTATGCTACTCTATGGCTATGTCCACACTCAGGGCGTTGTTTCGAAATAAGTTATTTCGAAACACGTTGTTTCAAAATAAAGCCCTTATTTCGAAACGAGTTAATTCAAAATAACCAAAAATCAATTCGAAATAAGGGAAAAGCCCCGGTCGAAATAGCATGTCCAAACACAGGACTCGGTATTTCGATTAAGGAGAGAGGCATGATGGGTGGTGTGGCAACATGGCCCCCCAGCAGGGCCATGTTGCCAACCAATCCCCTACCACTGGCTCTCCAGAGCCAGTGGCAGGGGAAAAACATGGGGAGGGGGGACAGATGGGGAGGCCCCTCTTCCCCTTGGCTTCCCCCACTGCCTCTCTGCCCCACCACCCTAAGTGGGGGCATGGGTTGCCTAGCCCCCTGCTACCCCCTTTTCCCACCCCAGCCTCAAGGCAGGAGCAGGGGGCTAGGAGCCCGATGGGGCTGGGAGCTGCTTGTCACAGACAGCAAGCAGCTCCCAGCCTGGTCAATTTCACAGTGAAATTGACCAGGCTGGGAGCTGCTTGCAGTCTGCCCTGCAAGCAGCTCCCAGCCTAGCCCCCTGCTCCTGCCTTGAGGCTGGGGTGGGGAAAGAGGCTTGCAGGGGGCTAGGCGATCCATGCCCCCACAGCAGGGACCCTGCTCTGCCCCTGCCAGGGCTGGGTGTCTGCCCCCCAGCCGGGGCAGGGGCAGGGGCAGGGACATGGGCAGAGGCTGCCGAAGCCCTACCTGCCCCCTGCCCACCTGCCTCTGGCAGCTGGCTCTGCCCTGTCACCGGGGCTCCCCGCTTGCTGCCCAGGCAGGGGGGGAGCAGTGGCAGGCGGCTTTGCCCCCCCGCCCGGGCTCTGGGGGGCAAAGCCGGCACTTGCAACTTGCAGGGGGCTGGCAGCTCCCCCTGTACCCAGGCAGGGGGCAAAGTCGGCACCCGCAGCTTGCGCAGGGCTGGCAGCTCCCCCTGAGCCAGGGTGGGGGGCAAAGCCAGCACCTGCGGCTTGCGCGGGGCCAGCAGCTGACCCCACACCCGGGCAGCAGGGCAGAGCGGGCTCCAGCAGCCCCTATACGCCTATGTGGGGGAGGAGTGGGGGTGCCGGCTGCTGTAGCTGGGCACCCCGCTCTCCCAGTCCCTTGCTGCCTGGAAGTGGCCAAGGAACTTGCGGGCTGGGGCTCCCCTGGCGGCCAGGGGCTGGGTGAGCAGGGTGCCCAGCTGCAGCAGCCAGTCAAGCTGGCTGGGGCACCTGCCGCCCCTCCTGCACTGGTCAAGGGGGAGTGGTGGGTTCCCCTCCCCCGCTTCCCCTTGTCTGGGGCAGAGGGTGTGGCGGGCATCCCAGCTGGCTTCGCCCGCCGCTTCCCCTTGCTGGGGGTGGGGAGGGGTGAAGGGGCTGAGGCACCCACCTCCCCACCCTGCTCCTGGCAAGGGGAAGCAGCGGGGGAAGCCAACTGGTGCACCTGCCGCTCCCTCTACCCCCGGCAAGGAGAAGCGGCAGGGGAAGCCAGCTGGGGCGCCCACCACCCCCCTGCACTCCATTCAGCACCCTGGCCAGGTGCTGATCCCTGGCCAGGGTGCTGAGCAGGGGGTGGGGTGGGACCTTCCTCCCAGGGTGCCATGCACCCTGGGAGGAAGGTCAAATGTTATTTTGAAACAATGGTTGTTTCAAAATAATGTGTTGAAACGGCATTATTTTGAAACAACCGGTTTTGAAATAACCGTCAATTTGAAACAAAAGTGGTTTAAGCCGCTTTGAAATGATGGCTCTTGTTTTGAAACGACGGGCTCCATCATTTCGAAACAGGAAAATGTGCGGACATAGGGTTTTTTATTTCGAAACAACCAATGTTTTTTTGAAATAAAAGGCTCATGTGGACATACCCTATGACTACAATGTGGGCTTAAAGTCAGCATAAATTACAATTTAATGCAGTTTAAGTTCTTTATACAGCCAGAATGGCTTAAACGGGCCTTAGTATAATTGAGACTCAGGGCCATAGCCTGCATATCCATGAAGAGCCAAAAGGCGTATTGAAGTTAGGCTTGGGGAGTTAAGGATTATTATGACCCATAGTATCACATGCCTTAGAGCAGTGGTTTTCAAACTTTTTTCCTCAGGATCCTGTTAAAAAAAATTATTTATGCCCATGACTCAGCAATTACACCTTTGTGCAATGCACTCCAGTCATGTGGCAGCAAGGTGTGCCACGACCTTATGCCTGAAGGTCTGTGACCCAGTACTGGGTCCTGATCCTCAGTTTGACAACCACTGGCTTAGGGAAACAATAACTGTTGAGTCAGGAATGTCACTAGCTATAAATAGTCCCACATCCCATAAACTGACTATGGGTATGTCCACACAGGCTTCTTATTTCAAAATAACAGAGGTTGTTTCAAAATAAGAAGCGGCATGTCCACACGACGCACCGTTATTTTGAAATAACGGGACCTGTTGTTTCAAAATAACAGCCGTTATTTCAAAACCATTAAACCTCGCATCTAATCAAAATAGCCGTTGTTTCGAAACGGTTGTTTTGAAACAACGGCGTTCGGACACATTGTTTCGAAACACCACCATTGTTTCGAAACAACTGTTTTGAAACAACATGTCCGAATGGCCTTGTTTTGAAATAACCATTTTGAAACAAGGGCTATTTCGAAAGCATGCTTTCCCTTAATTCGAATTAACAAACTGTTAATTCAAATTAACTTATTTTGAAATAAGGACTTTATTTCGAAATAACTCATTTCGAAATGGGTTATTTTGAAATAATGATGTATGTGTGGACATAGCCTAGGAGGGTCTGCCATTTTACTCCAGATATAGTAACATTTCCAAAATGCTCACAAATGCATGTCAAGAAGAGCTTTTCTATTGGTCTCTCTTTCCGTGGCCCAATGACTACTTATAGGTGTTCATAATGATGATGATTCATCATTGAGCCAAAAAAGAAAGTGAAAATCACTTTTGTCTGGTGGTTAGGGACACTCATCTGGGATGTGGTAGACCAAAGGTCCTGTTGCAATAGCTGCTTGATTATTTATACAAAGTGGAAAAGCTTCAACAAGAGCGACTGAGAAAAATCTGTGCCTGAACAATCCCAGCAGTTAGGATGCTTTCTTGCATTTTCCTTCTCAACGTCAGGCAGAGATGGGAATTAAGCTATGTCTCCCACATCCTGAGTAAGTTCCTTAACCTCTGTGCTCGGTCCAGAGTACTGCTGCTGGACCCATCTGGTGGTGGTGGTGGTGGTGGGGGGGTGGGCAGCAACCACACTCCAGCTAGGGCACTGCCACAGGTCCACACAGTGGCAGGGACAGACGCTGAGCTCTGGCCAGGATGCTACCACCACGTGTTGAAGGGAAGGAGTGAGATTGAAGGTGGGAAGGCGTGGCCACTGTGCTCCTGCCAAGATGCTGCTGGACCCATGTGTTGGGAGAGTGGTGAGAGGAAGGGCCACCATACTCCAGTCTGGTCCACCTGAAGGGCCTGAGGAAAAGCTCACATGGACCACATCTGGCTGCAGGCCAGATTTTTCCCACTTCTGACCTAGACCCGGTGACAGTTGTTTGTCTAATCTGTTTTTAGAAATCTGCAATGATGGAGGTTCCAGCACCTCACTAGGTAACTCATTCCAGGGCTTAACTAACCTGACAGTTATCATGTTTTTTCCTAATGTCTACCCTAAATCTACTTGCTGCAATTTAAGCCCACTACTTCTTATCTTGTCATTATTTAAGAAATATAATTTATCACTCTCTTTATGACAGCTTTTTACCTACTTGAAGACTGTTGTCATGTCCTTCCTCAGTCTTCTTTTCTCTAGATTGGAAAAACTGGGTTAGACTCATAGGGTATGTCGACGCTGTGGGCTTAAGTCGATTTAAGCAAAGCCCTGTCCACATTTGGACTTCATTAAGTCGACTTAAGGGCTTCCTTAAGTCGACTTAATAACTCCTGCCCTTCAAATTGACTTTAGGGGTTAAGTTGACTTCATTAAGTCAACTTAACACAATGAGAACATTAAAGTTGACTTAATAAAGTTGACTTAGTGCAGTGTGGCCATCTAAGTTGACTTTATAAAGTTGACTTAATGCAGTGTGGATTCACTAAATTGACTTAATAAGATCTACTTAAGGCAACTTTAAGTAGACCTTATTAAGTCAACTTAACAAAGTTGACTTAGCTTTTATAGTGTAGACATAGCCATAGATGCTAAGGTCAAAAGGGACCATTATGATTTTCTAGTCTGACCACCTGCATAATGCAGGCCACAGAACCTCACCCACCCACTCCTACAATAAGCCTCTAATTCATGACAGTTCTTAAAATTCGGTGCAGATAACCCACCAGTAAGTCAGCCATTTCCAATCAATTTCCAAGGAGGCCAACCCATTATACCATCCCCTCCATAAATTTCTCAAGTTCAGTTTTAAAAGCAGTTATGGTTTTTTTGTCCCCACAGCTCACCTTGGAAGGCTATTCTAGAACTTTATTCCTCTGATGGTTAGAAACCTATGCCTAAATTCAAGCCTAAATTTACAGATGGACATTTTGTATCCATTTGTTCTTGTGTCCACATTTGTGCTGTATTCAAATAATTCCTCTCCCTCCCTGATATTTATCCCTCTGATGTATTTATGGAGAGCAATCGTATCTCCCCTCAAAACTTTTTTGGTTAAGCTAAACAAGCCAAGCTCCTTATGTCTCCTCTTATAAGTCAGATTTTCCATTCTGCGGATCATCCTTGTAGCCCTTCTCTGTTCCCATTCTAGTTTTTTAAACATGGGGAACCAGAACTGCATGCAATGTTTGAGATGGTGTTGTGACCCAGGCCTCCTGGGATAACCTCCTGAATGTGCAAAAATCAGGACAAGCTGCAAAACTAGGGGCCAACCCCCCAAACCACTGCCGGATGATACTTAAACCAGTGTCCTCATCAGTAACAAAACATGCTTCTGATTCCCCACAGTGGTCCTCATAAAGCATAACAAAATAAGAACAGCCCCCTTTATTGCACATTAGCTCCTCCGGTCCCCACCTAGCCACTGGGTCTCTTAAAGAAATAGGTTCTTCTGACCCTAAAGGGCCAGCTACATCACCCAGAACAATATAGCCTTGGGTCTTACTCAAAATACTACACTGCTAGCCAATCCATTAATAACTATAACTAAAGGTTTAATATACAAAGAAAAGAAACAAAATGAGAAATGTTGAAGGGTCAAAGTGAATCACATACATACAAATGATTTAGAGTCCTTGATGAATTTGGAGTTTGCAGGTTAGTCCAATTCCTCTGATAGATACCCAGTACCTGGATGGGTCTCGGTTCTTTGTTCAGGTGCCGAAGAATAGTTCCAGAGGTAGTTGTTGGCTGTAGACCGGAGACTGAAGACAAAATGGAAATGGGGCTGTCTTTTATCACCTCTTTCCTTTCCCATGTTGTCCAGTCTTTGCAAATCAAAAAGGAGTTGAGTCACATAGGCAAGTCTTACTGGCTCAGCAGGTTTCTCCCTGGGCCCACTATACCTAGGAACTTCCTTAATGGGCCATTAAGGAAACAGTGGTTTTGATGTGGACATATAGTCTGGGAGTGCCCTGGAATCCAATATCTTGAAACACAAATAGAACAAATCTATGCCTAACTTCTAATGCAGATATGACATCTGCATGTAAACCATATAATCATTCTTAGCAAATTACATCCTTTCTAGTGGTACCAAACATGGCATATCACATATGGATATTTGCAAATATGAAATATTAACATGGACGATAAATGTAAACAATCCCCTAAACCCAGACAGCATCACAGTTGTCTCACCAGCACTTTGTATAACAGCACTAACACCTCCCTGTCTCTAACTTGAAATACCTCTTCTGATGCATCCTGGGACCACATTAGCTTTTCTCATGGCCACATTAAATTGGCAGCTCATAGACATCCTGTGATTAACCAGTACCCCCAGGTCCTTCTCCTCCTCCATTCCTTTCAACTGTTGCATCCCCAACTAACAGGAAAAATTCTAATTTGTCCCTAAATGCATGACCTTGCACTTCCCATTATTAAATTTCATCCTATTCCTAACACTCAAGTTTACAAGGTCATCCAGAACTTTCCGTATGATACTCCAGTCCTCCTCTGTATTGGCAGTATCTCCCAACTTGGTGTTATCTGCAAACTTTATTAGCACATTCCCACTTTTTGTGCTAAGGTCAGTAACAAAAAAGGTAAATAAGATCAGTCCCAAGACTGACCCCACTAGTAACCTCCTTTCAGCTTGATAGTTCACCCTTCAGTATGACCCACCATAACCTCTCTTTTAAACAATTCCTTACCCACCTTACTATATTCATGTTAATCCCCATCTTCTGTAACTTAACTAAGAATTTTCCATGGGGATCTGTATCAAATAGCTTCCTGAAATCTAATTAAATTAGGCCCACTGCATTCCTTTTATCTAAGAGCAGGGGTTAAAGTAAGCCAGAGCACCCCAGAATGCAGGTCTGGGACTCACAAATCTGAGGGCCCAGAGTTCCGGGGTCCCAAAAAGTAGAGAAATCGGGTGGAATGCATGTTTCACCCTGCCCTGGCCCAGGAGCTGTGGCCAGGGTGGGGGAGTTTTCATATCTCCTGTCCTGAACATGCTCAGATGCGTGCTCAGGGCAAGATCAGCCTGGCCAGGGTGCAGCTCTGGCCAGGTAAGGAGGAGTGCAAGTGGGGTTGGGGAGTCATGGGGAGGCCCAGAGATTAGCAGCATTCCAGGGCACATCTAATAATACTTTCACCATTGGCTAAAAGATCTGTTATCTTCTCAGATAAGGAGATCAGGTTGGTCTGGCATGATCTACCTTTTGTAAAGCCATATTGCATTTTATCCCGGTTTGCCTAATCTTTCCTTGTGGGCAATGTTTTCTAGATCTTTTAGTGATTTCTAGACCTTTAATGATTTCTGTTGCTTGCTTCTGGGCTTTCCCCAATTTGTTCCTGTCTTTCCCAAAGCATGGTGTTCAGAATAGACACAGTACTCCAGATGAGGTCTTTTCAGTGCTGAGTAGATTGGGATAATTAATTCCTGTATCTTGCTCCTACTAATACCTCCTAGAATGTTTGCTTTTTTTGCAAGTGTTACATTGTTGACTCATATTTAATTTGTGATCCACTATAATCCACTGTATTTCTCTAGTTTGTTTTTGAGAAGGTCATGTAAGACAGTATCAAAGCTTTATTAAAGTTATCACATATACTGCTTCCCATCTATCTGCAAGGATTTTTATCTTGTCAAAGAAAGATGTTAGGTGGATTTGACATTTGAGTTACAGTCTGTTTGTTATATCAGTTAAATTTCTATCATTTATTTTGTACACAGCATACATTTCAGTAGCCAATATATTTTTGAAACCTGGTAGAAAGGAAATAGTATAAAAGGGAAGGCAAGGTGAAGTTTAAACCACAGCTTTTTTGAGTTCATATAATACTCTTAAAACATGGTGTATGGATAAGAAGGGGTGATTTTCCTGACATTTGCTTGTTCTTGGGGACAGAAGTGAAAACCTCCTGGAATTTTTCTAACCATCCCCCACATTTATTATACAACTAACTTCAAACAGATAGAGGTATTATTAGTTTATATACAGTTTCAGGCTTCCTGACTGCAACATACTTGGGAATATTTTAATATTTAGTAAAGATGAAAATAAGTTCATAACACCCTCATATGGAAAGTTATAACAATTTTATTAATATTATTTATTGCATTTTATAGCTGAGGTCTGACCACCACAAATATCTTGCTGCAAGACAGGTTTGCTAGACCTTGGATCATCTTTGTAGCTTTTCTTCAAACCTTTCCATTTTGTCACCCTCTTTTTTAAATTGTGGCCAGTAATTCCTTATAGGCTAAATGGGAGAAGAGATACCAATATTTCTTCCTGTAGGGAACATGAGGCTATTTAAAAGGTAGAGAATCACTGAGTTAGGTGATTGTTCTGATTTGTGGACAGGGTACTCTCCATTCACTTTAGAAAGGAGTCACATTGTTTCAGAATAGAGCTTTTAGGGAGTTTTGAGTTGTTGAATATCTCCACGCTTTTCAGATCTACTCCATTTGAAAGACCAGGGGGAAACCCAGACAGGTCTGTGCCAGATTTTGTATTGCTCAGAACACACGGTGCTTGTTCAGGAAAAATAGTTATTTTAAGGGGTTTGTGATACACAGAGGACCTTTCAGCTTATTTTGGAGAGACTTTTGTCTTTATTTTTGTGCATAAATTAGATTTTTTCTCTCTTTTTAAATTTTATGCATGCAGTGAAAAAAGACAGAATACAAAAGAGCCTTCTGTTATCCCTGCTGCCAGCGCTATGTTTAGATGAGAGTAAGTCATTTGCTACTGTTCTTTCTTCTCTGAGCACCCAAGAGACAAATAGAAAATACAGACAGATAAATGACCTGGTCCTTGCCCTGGAAGGATGACAGTCTGAGGCCCCAGTTCTGCAAACGCTTAAGTGTGTATACACTGTGTGAGTAGAACCGTTGAAATCAGTCTGACTACTTGTTGCATAAAGGTAAGAATGGACATAAATCTTTGCAGGATCAGGGCCTAGAGCTCGACAAAACATAATGAAGCAACAAAAAGAAGAAAACAGGGAACAGAAGATAGTGAATTATGAATAATGGTTTGTAAACTATAGATAAAGGGTAAAATTTTCAAATGCTTATAAGTCACTTCAGTGCTTTTGAAAACTTTACCAATTCCTATTAGTTTTGTTTGTTGTGCTGTATTTGATCAGTTAAGTCTGCTACTCTGCCTCAGGAAGCTGTGAACAATGATGTTTCAGAAAAAGACAACTTGCATCCATCTTTTTGCCATGACACAAGTTCAAAATTGTGTAGGAGAGAAAGAGGCGTAACACACCCGTGGGTTTTGACTTTCCATTAATCTCCATGTCGCTCTTTCATGTTACTTAGATGCAAATGTTACTAATAATAAACAAAATGATCCAGTCTTTTCAACAATCTAAGAACAGCCTTTCCATTCCATTTGTTAACTACATGCTGTATTTTCTATTATTTATTCTAAATTTATTGCTCTCAGATTTCATCTTTTCCCTTTGTTTGTACGTTAAGGGACAGGATAGTTATTTATACTGTGCTCAAAGTTGGGCACTGCACTTCAGACAGAAATAGAAAACTCCCAGTCACCACACCAATTTGTTTATGTATTTATTTGTGTTGTAGCACCTAGTAGCCACAGTCATGGACCGCAGGATTCTACTGTGCTGGAATTATGCAAACACAGAAAAAAAAATTACCCCTGTCTCCAAGAGCCTACAATTCACAGCTTGCAGTCTAAAACTTTTGAATCTATTCATAGTATTTGCAACCCTTTGTCATCTGAAAACCTTTCCAGTCTGCTAGATATTTTGCTGCTTGTTCTCCAAAATTTTCAATTCCTGCTGCTTTTTGTGGGAGTGAGATGGGATAACCAAGGTTGCAGTTCTGCAAAGGTGGAGGCAATTCCTTAATTTTAAGCACATGAATAATTGCATTAAAATCAATGCAACTACTTACATTCTTAAAGTTAAGCTTGTGCAGAATCAAGGTCATGTACGTGCTAATCCACGATGAGGTGTAACAGGATCCTGTAATAATTCAGCTCAGGGTATGTGATCACATATCTTAAATATGTTCTGTATAATTTTGAGTCTTTTTAAAAATATGTACTTGTTTAACTTTGCTAGTTTTTTATTGATCTGATTTTTTATATGACCAATTATGTTTGAGTTGATTAGATTATTTTTGATTATACAACCATATTTGTCCAAGTTAAATATAATATGCCTTCAAGGTCTCCGATCTCTTGCTGTGTCTAAATCCCCACTGTACTTTGTGTTCATAGGTTCCTAGATTCCAAGGCCAGAAAAAAACTTTATAATTATCTAGTCCGGTGTTTCTCAACCTGTAGTGGACCAGGGAGCATGTAAAGGTATTAATTACTTTATGCAGAAGACCTGATGAAAACATTCTTGAAAAAGTAGATAACAATAGCGGGAGATAAATGATGTAGTCACAGCAAAGCTTCCAGGTGTGCATCAGAATCTGCTCCTGGGTACATGGAAGTTTTGTTGTGACGGGGCATTAAATTGGTCCTCCCCCATTCCATGGAACACTGGTTAAGAAACACTGTTCTAGCCTGATCTTCTTTGTCATACAAACCATAGAACTTCCCAAAAGATGTCCTATAGCATATTGTTGAGAAAAACATCCAATCATGGTTTAAAAGTTGTCAGTGATAGAAAATCTAACAGAACTCTTCATAAATTGTTCTGTTGGTTAAAACTCTGACTGTTAAATATGTGTGCCTTATTTCCAGACTAAATTTCTCTATCTTTAATTTCCAGCCATTGGATTGTGATATACCTTTCTCTGCAAGTTTGGAGGGCCACTTAGTAAATATTTTTATCCTTATGTGGATACTTACAGACTGCAGTTATGCCACTCATTAACCCTCACTTTGTTTAAAAAAAGAACAAAAGCAAAAAAATGAGGTGAGCTCCTCAAGTCTTTCATTATGAGGAAAGTTTTCTAATCCTTTAATCATTTTCATGTCTTTTCTCTCAACTCTCTGCAATTTATCAAGATCCTTCTTGAATTGTGTTCACCTGAACTGTAAATAATGTTCCAACAGCAGTCATACTAGAGCCAAATATAGAAGCTAAATAACCTCAGAACTCCTGCTCAGGATTTTCCTGTTTATGCAATCCTGTGATGCGTAGACGTTTTTGCCACAGCATCACTCTGGGAGCTCATGTTGAGTTGATTAATCACCATGACTACCAATTATTTTTCCAGTCTCTGCCCCATCCTCTAAGTAAGGCCTAGGATCCTTGCTCATATATGTATACATTTATATTTAGCAGTATTATAACACGAGTGACCTGTCCTCTTCATTATTTACCACTCAAATTTTTTTTGTCACCTGCAAACTTGCAGTGAGAATTTTGTGTTTTGCTCTGTGTAAAAGCGATCTCTGTGGTTATAGAAGTAATTTCACTGTAAATGTACCCATTTAATGATAGTTCCCCTTTACAATTACATTTTGAAACCTATAAGTGAGCTAGTTTTAAATCCATTTAATATGTGCCACATTAATTTTATATTTTTCTAATTTTGCAATCAAAATATCATGTGGTACCAAGTCAAATACCTTATGGAAATCTAAGCATATTACAACAACACTATTACCTTTATTAACCAATCTTATCTCATCAAAAATAGATCAAGCTAATTTGACAGGATCAACTTCTATAAACTCAAGTTGATTTGCATTTATTACCTCACTCTCCTTTAATTCTTTATTAATCATGTCCCCTTATTGTGGTCGTGCTCAGAGATCCTGTCAGGATCAAGCCCCTGTTGTTCTATTTTTTGCACAAGCATTCTCAAAATTCTTAGTATTTTTTACATCCTGAAGGAATTTTATGTAATTAGCAAACTTCATCCACATGCTGCTTATTTTTTCCAGATCCATAAAAAATCCCCTAATTAACAAAGGCCTCAAATACTACTCCTGCAGGTACTTCACTGCTTATTGTCCACTTTGATGGCAGTCATTTTTTTAAAAGTCTGAAAGCCAGATTGGTATATCTTTAACTCATGTGAATAGTACCTTATTTCTACTGAAGTCCTTTGGGCTACTCATAGAGTAGGGCATTACTCAAAATGAGTAAGCATATCAGTAACAATCATAGAAGATAGTGAGGAACATCCTGCACCATGAGCACTTTTCATGGGAACATGAAATGTAGTTTAATTAGTTTTTAAGCAATGATAAGACATGTCCCTTCACGCTGTGTTTTTAACAATTTTCTTATTGGAAAATATAAGGCATTTCAGGGAAGGGGTCACCTTAGGTAATATTTTATTGTTTTTTCAAATCAATTCAAGAAGTTGGAGAACCCTGATTTTTCCATACAGGCGCTATGCTGACTTGAACCAACTAGGTTATGCTTATCCAGGTGTTTTTTCTTTTAGCCTTAATTAGCCTCTTTTTTGTGTGTCCCCCAGATGCTCAGATAGGAACCTCTTAAAAGCTTGATTTCAATAAGTGAGTTCCTAAACTCGAAAAATAACGGTTGTTCTAAAAGTTATGTTGCAGTTCTTGGTCGGCATATCTGCTATTTCTTTCCTGCAGAGCTCCTAAATGGATACTACTCGGTTCTGTTTTTCATTGACCTTGAGTTCCTTTAAACCAGGGATCTCAAACATGTGGCCCTTGGGCCGCATGTGGTCCCTAAAGCTATTTCATGCAGTCCACGATGATTGTTACTTATATTTGCAGTAACGTTGTATTAAAAGGTTTCAGTTGTGCGGCCCTTGGGCTAACATACTAGTCCTCATGCGGCCCTCATTGGTGATTTGAGTTTGAGACCCAGGCTCTAAACATTGTGTAGCTTCCTCCTCAAAGATTTAGGTGGAGACAGTAAAAGCCCAAAGGCATGTTAGGCAGACAACATCCATCAAAAGTCAGTGCTTCTGAACTCCTCTTTTGCGCCTTTGAATATTTTACCCTTTACCTCCATCAAGGCCACACTTCATCTTCCCAGGAAGAGTGCTTATGGTTTAGGAATCCCCCCCCCCCCCGGTCTTCTAAGGTAAAAACTAGTGCAAAATATTTACCTATTAAAATATTAGAATGGGCACAGGCAGGGCCAAATCAACTGGCCTGGGGGCCCCATGCTGCTGCCCTCAATTGGTCCCCCGCTGCCTGGGCTGCCTACTCCCAGCATGAAAGTCTGTAGCTGGGGGTGGGGCCTGGGGCCAAAGAGCATTCCCACCCAGCTCTGCTCCAGCCAGTTGGCCCCAGGGGAGTGGGGGGCTGGCTGGTGTGCAGTGTGGCTCCAAGTGCAGCCCCCCCAGGCCCATGGGCCCTGGAAGGCTACACCAGAGTGGCAGAGGCTGCTTCAAGAGCCAGCTGGCCCCACTCCCCAGGCAGAACATATGTTGGCTCACCCCCCAGGGTGGACCAGCCAGCCCAGAGGTGGGGCAGGATCATTCAGAGCCTGGCATCTGGTCCCAGGGCCCACCCCCAGTGCTGGCAAGGCAGGAGCGCTCAGTGCTTCAGCCCTGCTGTGGCTGAATGGTGAGGGAAGAGCCAGATGGGGTTTTCGGGGCCAGTGCCAGGGGCCCCCTTTTTGGGTAGAGCCCAGGACTTCAGCCCTAAAGCTCCTGCAATAATGTGGCCCTGGACACAGAGTAAAGAGATGCAAGCTCCTCATTCTGCCTTTCCAGTAGGTCTCAACCAGACCAAGAGGGAAAACACTAGAATGGTTGTCTCCTTGCATATATATTCCTTTCATGTACAGTGAGGCAGGTCCTTTTGTGATATGGACGTCTTTCTCCTTGAAACTGGAGTGAGACCATTAGCTTACTTCACCCTGTGGGGTTGTTGGAAAAGTGATGCATGGTCATCTGCCCCTTTCCGTCTCCCCTTGTACTCCAACCCCCCCCACCACGTGGATCTCTGGGGTCACTGGCAAGAAGGCCAATTCTGCACAGGTGACTGACTTGTCATCCACTCTGGCATTGACAGATCTGTGCATTTGGATAAACATGAAGGCGCAATTTTTTGTGTCTGCCCTTTTGAAACTATGAATGACCTTTAGCATGCTTTCAGTACAGTGCAGTGAAGTATGCCAAAGTAGACATTACTACTGTCTTGGTAAGGAACTAGTTCTAAGTGAATCTTAAAAGAAACTGTCCTTATTTGATTCGTGCCAGATACTGTGCAGTTGTGCTCATTGCATAGTTGCTGTTTTTCTGTTCTTTCTCATACTGACAGCCCTTTTCTAACCTCTCAGATAAATCAGTCTGTAGAAAGACACCTACTGGCCAAGGAGCTTATGTAGGGCTGCATACAGTTTGACACAGATAGAGAACTTTTAAGAACAAACCTGGGACTTGAAAGCTCATTATGAGAGTTGCTCAAAGATTTTCGGAGTGACTGTTTTTCTGTTGGAAAATACTGTTAAATCAAAACTTTCCATGGGAACATGTCAATTTCAATGAAATATTGTTTTGAAAAAAGTTGGAACATTCTATTTTGATATTTTCTGAATGGAACATTTAGATTTTTCATTTCAAAATTTATTTTACATTATAAATTATGTCACATAATATAAAAATTTTAAACGTCAAAATAAAAATAAAACACAGACTGATCTACAACCTGATTTTTTGGGGGGAAATTTGGTTTCTTGGGAACATGAGAATTTGACATTTTGTTTTGATTTGGAGCAAACTTTGAAATCATGGAAGTTCCCACAACCCTGAAATTGCAGTTCCTGCCCAGATGTGCTCTTTACATGGACTGTCTAGCCAGATTCTCAGCTGTTAGAAATGATGGTACTGGGTTAATGGAACTAATTTATCCCAGCTGACCCTGTGTACTGAATTGGGAAAATAAAAGAAAAAAAATAAAACCAAACATATAACCCAAGGGCTGACTTTTGCATAAATAAGAGTTCAAAGTCAAGCTACTTAGCCAATAGATGGGCACATAAATAGCTGACTGGACTTTCTGAAGCACTGAGCGGTAAACAGCTTCTGTTGACTCTAAGGGGCAAGGGGATTTGGTCCAATGGTATGGAAGCCAAAGGGAATCCTTTCATTGACTTTTAGGGGTACTGGATCAAGTCCTAAATACAGATTTAGTCACTTATTTTTGAAAATTGCAGGCTGATTCTCTAGGGTTATGCAGTGCAATGTATTGGGTAGACATTTTCATGTAGCCATACTGTGCCGATTACTTGTGGATAGGAAAGGGGCTGCCTAACAATTACTTCCATACTGCTAGTTTTCTCTCTTTTCCTTTGTTTATTCATCTTGAAACAAATGTCCTAATCTGAAGTAAAAACTTCCATCCGTGAAGGACATTTCTTTTGTTGCTTAAGAAAAGAGGAACGTTGTTTATCAGCTTGATTTTATTTATTTATTTACTTATTTATCGTTATTATTCTGAATAAAATGTATGAAAGAATCAGGCCTGACATTGGCACAATAATTTAAAATCCATTACACATGCTCTTGACATTTTTTGTGTTTGATTCTTAATCTTTTTTTCTCTCTCTTTCTAGTAAAATTCAAATGGAGTGGATTGTAAGTCAGTGTTATGTGAGGACTTCTGTCACATGTGATTTACAAGCTTTGGTCCTTCCCAGAGCTGGTTTAATAGTATTCCTAGTCAGTCAGCATTCGATAGTAAGCTTCCATTGATTTTGTAGGCTCTCAGAACTCTCAAAATCAAATTTTGTTTTCTGCTTCTGCTAATATCCCTCACGTTTGCTTGCCAAAACACGTTTGCTGTCTGATGATTTTCAAAATGAATTGGAATGGCTGGCTTGACAGCTACTAGAGACTGTGATGGGTTATGTGAAACAATAGATGACATGACTTTTTTATCTCACTAATGGCTGTGCTTCAGAGAACTTTAATAAGGCCATGAAAGCATCCCAACATTTTTCTTCTTCATTTTCTTCATTTTTCTTCAACATACTTCTTCCTCAGACAGAGCAATAACAATGTCACTGGGTTTTTCTGTTCTCAGTGACAGAACTGAAGATAGCTATAAAAAGCAAATGGTAAAACATTCCTTCTCTCCTCCCTCCCTTTTTCAGTCCCCAATCTAAATCTGCAAAAGACGTTTGAAATTATTTTATTGAGTCAAGCATTCATCAGTGAATTTAACTCCTATGGTCAAATTTATCCTGTTATGATTCACTTTTCTTTCCTAAGGAAATCAGTACCATATACAAATGACCATCTTCTAGGAAGTGACTGAAAGTTTTTCTATGGGTTAATGATTTACACTCATCACTGTTGAAAAAACTTAAAGACGTTTCAGTTTATTGTCATGTTACAAGAACACAGTATTCAAATACAGCTTGGTTTGATTTTGAGGATCTCCATGAGACTCTTTTTTAATAGCTAATTGTTACAGATAAATGTTATATCCGCCTCCTCTTTCCTCATGTTAATACAGGATCTATTGTTCTGTTTGTGACACCATGATCCACGCCTGAGAGTAGTTATGATGTCAACAGCAAAGAAATATTTTCCTTAATGTGATCCTCCTTGCTTCCCTTTCTAAAAAAGGAGAAATTTTAAACCAGCCTTTCTAAATCACTATTCTCTTGCCCCCTCCTCCAACTCTGGTTCCTGATGTTGGGTCTGATTCCTACTTACAGTAAGGTCACGTCTACACTTCTACTTGTGTTACTAAAACTTATGTTGCTCAATGGTTGCAAAAAACACACCTAAGTAACGTATGTTTTGCCAGCAGAAGCTCTTGTGTGCACAGTGCTATGTCTATGGTCAGACACTCTCATTTAGGTGGCTTTATTATGTTGATGGGAGAACATTGACCTGTACTGCATAGCATGGCTGTGTGAGCTGTCTTACAATGGCACAGCTGTATCAATGCTGCTGTAAGCTTGCTAGCGGAAATGTGGCCTAAGTCAATTTTGTACTTCTCTGGCAGCATAAAGGGACCTTTGAAAAGGTGAAAAACCCCTTGAGATTACTGACTTGTTACTGCAGAGCAGGCCTAAGGGCTGTATACTGGGGCCAAGGCAGGCTCCTGAATGGTTAAAGCATATAGTGAGTTTTGTCCCTCCCTACCAGTTTTGACTCAAACACAGGAGCTGAGAATCAGTCCTGTTGTGGTTCTTTTTAGGTCAGGAGGGCATTTCAGTGAGGAGACTGCCTGTCTTGCTTTGGCTGGCATGGGTCCTTCAAACTATAACAAAAAAAAAAAGGAACAAAAAAACAAGGGGTCCTGTGGCACTTAAAGACTAACAGATTTATTTTTTTGCATGAGCTTTCATGGGAGAAAATCCCACTTTGTCAGATGTTTTGAAGATGAGGAAACTTACAGAATGGAAAAAAAAATAAATGGAAGGAAGTGTAAAACATGGGATCAGGTCCTACAGTAACAGCAAATTAGAGCAGTTGTTAAGGTTCAAACCCTGGGAAGGGTGAAGTCAAATTACCTGTTGTAATGGGAAAAGAAGCCAGAGTCGTGATTTAGTCCTGCTTTCACACAATCTAATTTGCATATTAATTCCACTTCAACTGTTTCTCTTTGAAGTCTTGATGTACCATTGACTTCCCTGAGTACAGTCGTTAACAAATCATTTATAGAATGATTAGAAAGATAGAAATGCTCAGCAACTGGTTTTTCTGTTTTGTGCTTTCTGATGTCTGTTTTGTGTTCCTTTATTCTTTTGCGCAGGGATCATCCTATTTGTCCAATGTATAAGGTGTCGGGGCATTTCTGGCACATGATGGCATAAATCACATTAGTGGATGAGCAAGTGAATGACCCTTTGATGTAGTAGCTGGCTTGATTAGGACCTGTGATAGTATCCTTTGTGCAGATATGTGGGCAAAGTTGGTAATGTGGTTCAATGCAGGGGTGTGTGCCTGCTGTAATGTTTCTGTTGTTAGGTCTGCAGTTGCTGGTGAGTATCTGTTTGGGTACATCTACACCAAAAAGTTTTTTCAGGATAAGGAGGGCTATCTCAAAAAATTTTTTCTGCATCCAGGCAGATGTTTGCTTTTTCGAAAAAAAGCAGGTGTGTATTTTGAAAAAACTAGGTGCTTTTTTGAAATCGGTAAACCTGCTTTAATTTCAAAAGAACAAATCCTTTGAAATAGGTATTTCGAAAAAAGCCATTCCAAGACATGGAATTGGCTTTTCTGAAATAATTACCAGGAAATTCCCCCTAGAGGGCTGTATTTTGCTCAGGGCCCCTTCCCGGGCAAGGCAGGATTCCCTGCCCAGAGACAGATGGCTCCCCGGCCCTTTGTTTCCATGACAGAGTCCCCCAGTGGGGCAGCCAGGGAGCCCTGGCAGGGGTGTGATTCCTGTGGGGGGGGGGGCAGCAAGGAGCTCCAGTGGGGTTGCACTCTGGGCGGGGGGCAGTCAGAAACCCCGGTGGGATTGCACTTTGGGGGTGGGGTGGGCAGCCAGAAACCTGGGTGGTGCTGTGCTAACTGCTGGGGCAGCTGGGAACCTTAATGGGGCTGCATTCCCTGTAGAGGGCAGCCGGGAACCCCGGTGGGGCTGTGCTCTCCATCAGGGCAGCTGGGAACCCTGGTGGGACTACACTCCCTGCCAGGGAAGCCATGCTCCCCTCTGCACAGCCAGGGAACTGGGGGTGCTGCTCCCCTCCACACCTGCTCATCTGCCCCCCAGCCTCCCTGTTCAGATGGGGAGAGGTGTCTAACATGGGGCTGGGAGCCCAGTTGGGCTCGGAGCTGCTTGCCACACCCAGCAAGCATCTCCCAGCCTGGTCAATTTCACAGCTGAATTGACCAGGCTGCGAGCTGCTTGCCAGGTGCCACAAGCAGCTCCGAGTCCGATTGGGCTTCCAGCCCCCTGCTAGACCCCCACCTCCATTCTGAACAGGGAGGTGGGGAGGGCAGATCAGCAGGTGGGGGGGGGAAGCGGCACCCCCTGTTCCCTGGCTGCGCAGCAGGGATCATGGCCTGGTGGGGAGTGCAACCCTGCTGAGGTCCAAACTCAGGACTTGCTATTTCGCTTTAGGAGAGGGGCACCACGGGAGGTGTGGCAACATGGCTCCCTCCCTGGGCCATGCCGCCACCCAATATAGGTTAAAAGGAAGGCACCCTGGGAAGGAGAAGGGCAAAAGTGTTATTTCAAAATAATGGTTATTTTGAAATAATACGTCCGAATGGCATTATTTCGAAATAACCATTTCAAAATAACAGCTATTTTGATTTAAAGAAGGTTTAAGCTATTTCAAAATGATGGCTTTTTTTTTGAAATGACAGAGCCCGTTATTCTGAAATAAGAATACGTTGTGTGGATCTAATCTCTTTTATTTCGAAATAAACAGTGTTATTTTGAAATAAAAGAGACAAGTGGACATACCCTGTCTGAGGGATCGGAGCAAATGCGGTTATATCTTAAGGCTTGGCTGTAGACAATGGATTGTGTGGTGTGTTTTGGATGGAAGGTCAAGTGATGTAGGTAACTATATTGATCAGTAATTGCTGACGTAAACACTCCATATACATTATCTTTCATTTTGGCTATTGCAACTCTCTCTTCACTGGAACAGCATTCTTTCATTCTGTGGTAAAGAGTTCAGAAGTCAGAAATCACTTGTGAAACTGCATCCTGTGCAAGGCGGAAGTTGCATTAGTTATGTGTCACTGGCTTGGTGTTCCAGCCAGGATATCTGTCTTCCAACAGATAATCCAGCATGATTCTTACCTATTGTTGCTCCTTTTTTTTTTTTTTAAGTAGTAACAGTATTACTGCAGTGCATTATAGTAAATACTGCACCTCATAATGTTGCAGGAGCAGAAGTTGTCAGATAATTGTGTGGCACCTACCGGTAGTTCATTTTGGGTGTGACTACAATACAAATAATTTATTAATAATATAAATTAATAAAATAATCTGTAGCGATTTGCAAAAGAAGGGGCTCCTGCTTTTTGTCCGGACTTCTTAACATTTAGACATTTTGTTTCCATTACTCCTTAAATAGCAAAGGCAACTCCCACTAAAGCTGAGAGGCAGGTTGTCAGACGTGAATACATTTGACTGGCCCACAGTATAAAACCTGTGAATGTCAGACGTGTGATTTTACCTTTCTCCATTTGTTTGCATCCTCTGAGGGCAATGTCTGACAATGTCAATAACACCAGGTCCCCAGGCTCAGGAACAAACAATCTATTGTGGGATTTTTAGTCAGGATTTTATTATATGGTATTGTTTTGGAGTCAGACACCTACTCAAGAAGCTAGGTGTTTTTGTCCCTGGAAAGCTGACTTGACTGATTGATTGATTATCCTTTATGGTACAGAGGAAGGCATGTTTGTAGAATTCCTAATCACTTTTTGGGCAGATCTCTTTGATACCATAGTTTCTCTTGGGCAATCCACTGTACAACTCCTGGGGTCCGTGGACACGTTGCAGGGAGTCCGGGGCATCTGTCCCTACCAGAGCTGGAATCCAGCTACAGCCCCGATGCATCCTGCCAGGCCTGCCTCTCCCTGCCTGCGGCTGGATCCTAGCATGGGGATGAGGCTGCAGCGGCTCCCTGGGTAGGATAAAGGCAGGGGCCATGGCCGCTATGGCTCAGCTCCCCAGCAGCGTGGGCTATGGTGGTGGCAGTGCTGCTCACTGGCTGTCCCAGTGGCTCTGCCAGAGTGGCATGGGCCATATACCTAATCAGCTAGGGGGCCACAAAGATTTTTTTTTTAAAAAGGGGTCCCCAGGCTGAAAAAGGTTGGGAACCACTGTTCTAAACTCTTCGAAGGGAATGACCAGCTAATCATACTGTTTTGGCAACCTTATAGATTAGCTGTAATGTGATTACTTCACTGCTGCTTTTACATATCTTGGTTTTGAAGACATGGAGTGAAAAATGGAATTTAAATGATGTATAGAGCCTTGTGTAGGTTCTGAACAGGGATGAATTTCACTCATTCTCAGGGGAAATGAAGTCAGATTTTGTTTTATTAATATTTCAGTGCTATCTATTATGTTTCCCCTGAGGATTTTTTCTTTTACAATGTGTGTTGTTAACATTCTCTCTAGCATCAGAGCTTTCATTTATGTATAGTCCTACACACTGCAACTAGCACTATGCATGAAACACTCTTTATAATGCAGATGAAAGGATCCTTGGGATCATACATACATATGTGCTCATACAACTGTAGTAGAAATTCAAGGACATTAGGGCTAAGGGAAGTCAAATTGGTAAAGCTATATATTAATATTTCCATGTGTGTTTTAAGGCTTGAGGATTTGGTTTCAGAAATGATACCTGAGCATAAATGTATTTAAGAATAAAATGTATTTTTCAACAGAGCCAAAATAAGCATTTCAGATATTCCTGACATTTTGTCCTCCTCCTCCTCCACCTCCTGCATTTGTTCAGAACTGAATAAACTCACTCATCTTTGTGAGAGCACAGAACAAGCAGCATGCACTTTGCTTTCATGGAGAGGATGGTTAGTTTTGAATTTTAATCTTAGGTGAACGAACAAAAGTAAATATCATTTGGATCATGGTGAGGTTAATTGGCTAGTGTATTTTCTTTCTTCTGGTGCTCTATGCATTTCAAATTCCAGCTAGTTCATTTGTTATTTTCTAAATGTTGGATTCTGATATTCTTTTTGATATTGGATAGCAGCTTGCTCCACAGTGATTTCAGTGGCACTACGAATAGAGTAAGGTACTATTCAGGCATCTGAATCTGGCTGTATATTATTTCTATAGCTTAGTTCCTTCTCCCTCTGTATTTATTTTAGATGAATTTATAATTTAGAAGCTAAAGCCTGTCTGCCTTACTCATATATTCATTGATAGTAAGTCCAGCGGGGACCATCTAGTCAGACCTCTTGCATAACATGGAGCATAGAATTTCACCAAGAGGTCCTACCATCAGTCCCGTAATGTATTTGTGACAGGCTGCTCCCCAGATCCAGTTCAGTGTGCCACTGGGCCCACCAATCTTCACTCCTGGACCCTGATTCACCCCTTTCTGCCAGGCACCTACTCACTCCAGAGTCAGTCCACACCAGCCTCTTGTGTGTGATTAAGCCCAGACAGTGAGCATGCTTTCTGCAGTCATGTAGGGAATGGTCTCCCAGCAAGCACCACCAGCCCCAATTACCACAGCAGGAGCTGCTGTCCTACAGGGATTGAGACATGCTCCCAATCATCATACACTCAAGTGCATCAATTTAACAAAGAAATGGATTGTGCCCAGACTTCTTCTCTCCCCGGTGTTGTTTCAAAACAAGTCCAAATGACGTTATTTCGAAATAACCATTTCGAAATAACAGCCGTTTCAAAATAAATGGGTTTTAAGCTGTTTCAAAATGATGGTTCTTATTTCGAAATGACAGATCCCATCATTTCAAAATAAGAAAACGTCGTGTGGACATTCTGTTTTTTATTTCGAAACAACCAGTGTTGTTTTGAAATAAAAGACTCATGTGGACATACCCTATTAGTCCTCATGTGGCCCTAATGGTGATTTGAGTTTGAGACCCCTGTTTTAAAGGGCGTTTTTAAGCAAGGTGCAATTGTTTATAAATAAATTTCCCTGAATAAGTCTAATTCTTGAATATCTATTATATCAGTCAGAGAGAGTGAAAGCATGAATTTTTAACCCTAGAGGGAAAATGAGTGTCCAGTGGCACCCTAAAGACTAACAGATTTCTTCAGGCATAAGCTTTCATTGGCTTCAGCCTACTTACAAAGTGGGTTGGAGCCCATGAAAGCTTGTGCTCAAAGAAGTGTGTTAGTCTTTGAGGTGCCACAGGACTGTCGTTGTTTTTGCTGTACACACACTAACATGGCAACCCCTCTGGAAATTTTAGCTTTAGAGCAATTTCTTTCATGGCTGTTGGGTGAGCAATGAGTTCACACAAACAAGTAATCAGGAGATGGAGAAGAGTGGAAAGGCAAGTAAGAAATTTGTTTACCTTCTCTTCCCCAGGCCTGTTGGGGTTCTCCCTATGAAATCTGTGCAGTTTTGGATGCATATTGAATTCACTACTTCTGTTTGGGAGAGGAAGGAAGGTGGAGTCACAGTATTGGGACAGGGGTCCCATGACAGTGCATGAAGAGGGAGGCATGCTCTGAGCAACCAAGAATGACAGGATTAGGGCATGGATTTCCTTCAGTTCCTCATACTCCACATGGTCCCAAGGTTGTGGATTAAACCACATAGATGCATCTTTTAATCCTGCCCTTATGGAGAACAGTGGCTGATCTGAGCCATCAAAGTTCTCACTAATTTTTCCATATCTGCTTTTCTTCTCTTGGGAAGGGATGACATGGGCACCAGTGAAGTCCAATGTCTTTATGCGAAGGAGCTCTTATCAGTTTAAGCCCCATGTTTGATCTGTTGTAATAATTTGATGAGTAATGGCCAATGGATTCTAAATTAACTATGCTTTAAATTTCTACTGTTACAGAGAAATCAGAATTTAAAAGATTGTGTTATTTCTCTAGGCCCTTCAGTATTTTGCTCTCTGTTATTACTAAGGCAGGCAATAGAGGAAGTATTAAAGGGGGTGCTGGCTAGTTCTGGGTCCTTGACAGAGTAGACTTGTGGATTCCTTCTATCAGTATGACTCCTCTCTGTGTGGACTTTCTATGCTTGCTGACCCTGCATTTGGCTTTCTGGTGGTGGAAGGAAGAAGAAAGAAATGAGTAGATTCCCCTATTCCCAGAGCTATGTTTTGTCAATAAAAATGAAAAGAACAACCAATAAAGGAACCGAAAGAGCTATGTTTATTTCAGCTCCATTGAAAACCCCAAGGGAGAAATATCAGTGTTTGGCAAATGTTAAAGGGAATACTTGGTAATGAAAGAAACTGAATGTGAAACTTTGTACAAGCCTTTATAAATAAGGAAGACATTAAAAGAAAGATAATATACTATACAAAGCACTGTACTTGGGGAGCTAGACAGACACTGAGTAAACTTATGGCTCTGTTTTAGTGTTCACACCGATGCATGCCCTAATCTCTTGGAGGATTGCTAAACATAAAATTCAAAAGGGCTACATGTTTTCTTGATCGTCTCAGTGAAGAATTACTTCCATTTTTCACTCACTCATGAAGGCTTCAAATCCACACACTGGGCAGCATTCTGTTCTTTGTCTTGAACATCGTGTTTCTGGCATCTGTTCCTGGGAATAGGGGGATAAAATAGCTCAGAATGTTTGTAAGCCAAAACCAGAGAAACATCTGAGAGCTTTTCTGGTTGAGTTCAGCAGCAGCAGAGACTCTGGCAATGCTTTCTAAGCTGTTTGGGGTGATGGGAATGACTGCAGAGAGCTCTGAGTACATGGGAATAATGCTGACAAACCTATAAACAGTATTTAAAAATAAGTTATTTTTTTGCTGTTTTCCATTTTTCCCATGGTGTCAAATAATCATATAAAGGTTCATTGAGCGTGATGTACACCACAGAGTATCATTCTAAAACAGCCGGCAGTATTAACGAGATCACCCTAGCTGTCTGCCACACTTGCACTATACAATTAATCCAAGTCTTTTGGTAAAATATTCTGTAAAACAAGCATATTATACAGCTCATTCTTTGTGCATTGAGATACTGACTTCTGCCTAAAGCCAGATTTTGCAGAGTGATGTATCATTTGAGAGGACTAGGGAGTGTCATAATCTGATCCTCTCCTGGTAACATAAACCAGATAACACTCTGAGTCTAATTCTACCATCGTCCCTTAAGTTGGGCAAGTTCTGAGATCTTTACTCATCATGAGTGTTACCTTACTACTTGAGTAGCTCCATTGGTTTCAGTGCATTTGATTTTAATGGTAGTACTCCAAGAACAAGACACTAATATGAATAGGAGTATTGGAATATGAGTAGTGCATTACTCCATTGGTTAGTGGGAATAGTTAAGGCAGTGGTTCTCATCCACTGTGCCTGGACACATTACTGTGTCATCACACAGTGAGAAGTGTGTCATGAAGAGTCGGGGAGATGGCTGGATTCATCCTGGGGGAAGTGGGCTGGTGTTTCCTATAGGGTCATATCCTACCACCAAACCAAAAAAAGGTTGAGAACCAGTCAGTTAAGGAATAAGGTGCTACTCAATACGAGTGTACTATTTTCAGTACTGGGACAATGAGTATAAGAGTGTGGCTTGCTTCATGACCTATAGAATTTCAGGTTACACCAGTCCCTACTACAGGATCCCAGGACAAAAAGAGCAGGATGGTGCAGTGAAGGAGATGCCCAAGCAATTGCAACTAGGAATTCTGCAGGGACCAAGAAGGCACCAACTTTGCGGGTGGGAGCTGAAAAAGCAGAAGAGAGTGCTGCCAAGGTGTCCAGATAGGGAGGGTATGAGAGAAGCTGTAAAAGCAAGCTGGGATTGAGAACTGTGAGCTTGTGTTTTATGTTATTTTGGGTTAATGCCTGGAGCTTACACAGCTTGTATGTATCAGAGTACTAACCAAGAGGAAGACCTTCTGAGGATTGTTTGAATTCCCTTTGAACTGTGAGGTTTCAAAGGAGCCCAAACAGGGGAAATGAAGCTATTTTGTGTGCAGAGGGGTGGCTGGCATGATTCTGTGAGCAGAGAGGGAACTGAAGCCCCGGTGGAATGGAGACTGACTGCAGCAGGAAACCTGAGAGAAGCTGAGACTTGTTTTTACTTCAGGGGCTGTTTTGACAGCTTGGGGGAAACTTGGTGACCACTCCCACCATGACCTGTTGAATTTGTGCATAAATTTATATGGAACTATTTGTGTAAAATGTTTTATGGAATCTTGGCAGCATTGTGGTTGTGGGGGTATGTCTTGTGTCTGGAAAGATGCTGGGAAGCTTAAAGGAAGAGAGAGAAAAGGGGTTTGCCTGTGAGAGAGGTTGACAGGATCTGCTTTTTCATTTAGAAACAGGTAGACATATGAAACTGGGCTCAGTGCTCTTGTCCCTGCCAAGGTGCTCCCAGTTGGCCAGCTAAAAGGGGTGAGTCACCTTTGGGGGCTGTCAGTGAGGAGTGAGAGCAGATTCAGGTAGGCAACCTACCAGAGCCCGAAGGTGATTTGTGGGAGAGCAGAAAGAGGGATTTTTCTGACCAGTGCACTCTGAGCCGGGTCTCGCAGCAGAGGAAGATGTGTCCTGTTTCTAAGCTGGAGGCAAGAGGTGAAAGCAGGGCAGCAGTAGAGGGACTTATCTGCTGGTGTCTCCTTGGAGAGTTGGACCCTGAGCACAGTGAGAGGACGGGGGTTGAGGGGGAGGCGTGAGGGATTTTCCCAGCTGAGAGGCTGAGGGAGATCCTATGGGGAGGAGTGGGGGTGCATCCCAGATGGAAGGGTTGTGGTGCAGTTCTGGTAAAGGAGTGGAAGAGGACAGATAAGAAGCCTATAGCAAGAACAAGAACTATATGCTCTTGGGTGAAATGAGACTTTTGTGCAAGGATTTTTGTAATAATCTGGGACCTGAGGTAAGGAGCCACTTTCAAGGCTTCCATGAGAGGCACCCAGGAGGCTACTCGTTTGTTAAGAGTAGGGGTAGTATCACAGCTCCTTTAATTTAATCCCATGCATTACCAGCCTAATATTGAGGAGTATCTTGCTTTGTGAGTAATTCTCCTGAGGTGTGGAAAGGAGGCAAAATCTGGCATTTAGTTTGCTGTCTGCAATATAGGGTTAAACAGTGATTGATGTGCAGATCCCCTGAGCATGGAATCTTAAAACCAGTGGATTGGTTACGCATGGTGTGTTTGTAGAGCTGGGCCTGGACGCTGGAGAAGATATTACTGTATATCTTTTAGCTTGGAAGGGCACAAGAATATTACAAACCAAGTTTCTCATATTTTTATTTGCACTTTTCTTCACAAAATTCATTTACCATTCAACGACCTGTGACTTAAAGTTTAAAGGATTTTCTGTTTCTACCTCGAGTGTTCATTTGACTGACATTTTAAGCTTCTTTTCTTTAGTCAGTGTAACACTAGAGATTGTAGCACTTGCTGTTTGACTGTGGAGAGTGTCCATGAAATTGCCAGTGAATTAACAATAAACAGTGGCTAATATACTGGTTTTTATTAATGCTGAAGTACAAATAATACAGATTATGAGGTAAAATAGGCAATACAAAATGTCCATGTATTTGTTTTCAACTGCAGAATTATGATTTGTGCATTGAATTCTGTGATCTTTACACAGGCAAACCTTTCAGTGAAATCATTTGGAATTTGACTGAATAAAAACAGAAGAAGGCTCAGGATTTGGCTTTATATAAAACATTATCATCAATCTAAGCTCATCACATGTGTGTGTCACTGTTAATGTTACAAGAATTAGGAGAATAAAGTACTTGTTTTACTGGTATCTCTTAAAAGTCCTTGCATATGTATAAGAAATAAAGGGCCTGATTCTGCAGTATGTTAGTAGAAGTTTGTGCTGGAGTTAAAGTGGTAGGGTCATGAAATGATGATGACTGCAGAAAATTTGTTCTATTGTCCATTTGTAGCACAGATAAAAATGCACTGTGCAAGATGACTTGGATCCCTGTCCTGGAGCCCTTATTCAAAAAAGATGCCTTCAAACATGTGGTCCTATTACAGTAAATCTTGAGGACCATGCAGGTCCTTTATTCCCATGTGTGGAGCTCCATGTGAATGTGACCTGTTCTCAGGACAGTGGGCAGCAGGGTAGGGAATAGAGACTGGCTGTTCAGCAATCAAGGCCTGCGTAACCTCAAAGGATGGGGGAGCACACTACTTCCTCTAGTTTCCTTACGTATCCTCACCTTGATGTCTCTCCCTTGATTACTTGAGCAGTAATATCTGCAGCATCAACAACAGCAGGGATTAAAGTATGCTGGAATGCCCCAGAACGGCATTCTGGGGCCCCCTGTTTTTTAGGGGGCTGTGTTCCCAGCATCTCTAAAAATAGGGGAATGTACCGGAACGCTGTGTTCTGGGCCCGCCTGGAAATAGAAGAATGGGCTGGACTGCAGCGTTTCGGTGCGTTCCCCCAGGACCGGCTGAAGGAAGGGGCTGTGGCCGGAGTGAGCATGGCAACCCCCCCCCCTTTGCCGGCCCCACCCCTTCCTGCTGGGCCTGGGTAGTGTGCGTGGCCCAGACCCAGTCCTGGGCCTGTGTCCCCTGTTGCCAGTCGGTGCTGCAGTCTCCCTCCCCCCAGCCTGGCTCCTTGTCACATCGGTGATGTGGGTAAGGGGGCTGGATGGGCTTGGGGACTGGCAGACAGCCGGCGGGGAAAGCATGGGTGGGATGGGGTAGGAAGAAGGGATCGGGACGGTGGGCTGGGGAGGTGTGGAGGGAGTTGGGGCTGAAGGGGGTGGAGTGGGGGAATGGGGACAAGGGGACTAAAGGGGGATGGGGAAGTGTATTGGGGGTTGGGGGGCTGAAGAGGGTGCAGTGAAGATAGCAGAGCTGGGGGTTAGGAGGGTTGGAGTGGGGACATTGGGGGAGGGAGCTTAGGGAGTGGGGATTGGGGCTGAGGAGGACATGGGAAAGGAGGAGTCTGATGGGGGCAGAGGTTTTGGGGGCAGTAGCTGGGGTGGGGAGTAGGCATTTGGGGGGCAGTAGCTGGGGTGTGTGAAGTGGGCCTGGAAATTTAATAGGTTCCAGAGCCCACCAAATTATACTTTAACTTCTAAACAACAGAGCAAAGGGCTGTGGGAGACAGAGGTGTCAGAGCCCTGCCGAAAATGTGAGCTGCTGGCTGGCTGTTGTCACGAAGGTTTTTCAGCACTCCTGCCTGTGATTGAGAGGCCTCTATAATGAGCCCCTGTCCTGCTTATCTAGTAGCTCTAGTCTGGAATTGTTTCCTAGCTCCTCCATTGGGCAACTCGAACTATTTTCTTAAGTTTTGCACCAAGTGTTGTTTTGCATATTGTTACATTTATTGCCAGTCAGTCATTTTACCAAAACAAGCAAGGAGTCCTGTGGCACTTAAAGACACTAACAAATTAATTTATATCATGATCTTTCATGGGAGAAAATCCCACTTCATCAGATGCTTTGAAACATCTGAGAAAGTGGGATTTTCTCCCATGAAAGATCATGAGAAAAATAAATTTAATTTTTAAGTCCCAGAAGACTCCTTGCTTGTTGTCATGAACTAGGCTAACATGGCTACCCCTTTGAATCATTTTACCAAGTATCTTAGATTGATTTTGGTTGCTGTACTTTGCTGTATTGAATTCTTCATCCTCTCATCCCTCCCTTTTATTGTCCAAGCTGTTTTAATTTCATTTTATCTCAAACTTATGCTCCCTTTGCATAGCTCCTGTTCCAATCTAGTCCCCTCAATCCATCATACCATATAGTCAGTTTCAGATCAAAAGATGAGGAAAAAAAAGTATCAATGATTTTTTTTTAAATGTGAAATATTTTGTTTGTAGCCTTGAATCGTATCTTGTCACAATCACTGAGAGATCTCTGGCTTTCAATTGTCTTTCCCTCACTCTACTGTAGCAATTTTTTAAAAGGAATTCCAGAGTACTGAAATTGTGCTAGTCACATTAAAGCAGGATTCCATTCTGCAATTGACAGGAAAATGAAATCAAGCAATTCAGTGTGCATTAAAATATCCTGGAGTAGTAAGTAAAAATGCAAAATTGTAGTTAACATTCATTTAAAATGTTACAGCTTCACAATTCTGTTTGCCTAAAACATTGTCTGATTGCTTTTTGTACCAAAAATGAGCAAAATAACCCATTGTTAAAACTGCTGTAAAATCATTCAGGATTTTCCAATTCCTGTGCCTCGATTTCTCTGGCTAGATACAGACTTATTTCATATAAAACAAAAAATCTGTGAAACTCTTTGAGATCCCTTGGTTAAAACATGCTTTATAAACAAAAAATATTAGCTATTTTTGTTGTTTGTTCAGAGCACTAGCCCTCTTAGGGGGTGCCACTGAAAATCTAATATTGCACTTGAAGTTCCATCTCTATTTAACAAAGTAGTTAATTGTGTCTGAAGTTGGTTTGTACTGATTTTATTTATTGGCTGGCAATGTTCTCTAATGTTTCTAACGGGTAGTATTAATGAGGGATCTAAAAACATTTCCAGACTGTGTTATTTCAGAGAATGCAAATCTCTCAGGTCAGATGCTTCAATTTAGAATACAATTACCTTGTAAAACAAAATGCATGAGACGTGACTAGAATCATCTATAAATCAATGAGGCAGTATATATAAGGAAGCAAGGGAGCTAGTTATTCCACTCTGGAGTAATTCATTTAGAAATCCAAACCAAGTAATGAACAAATATTGTTTCCAGTGTTCACATGGAAAAATAACTTTTTATATAAAGCCTATTAAAGAGTCCTGAAGGAGGATGAGAAGTAGAAGCACTGCCATCCATTAAGTGTAAACTGTTGAGGAATGCACTAGTCCTCTTAGAATACCTAGGTTAGCTCAGTGCCAGAGATTCTCACTTGGCTGCTGATTCTGTAACTTAAAACCTGCATGTGGATTGTGTTCAATCCAGTGGAAAGCTATGCGGGAGCAGAAATCCAGGCATCCCATTGTGAATGGTCGGATTGGTGCCTGGCGCTATGGAAGTTACTCTTTTGTGGACCATCAGCTTCAAACTGACCCACTCCTAAAAGATTTCATCAATTAAACTGAGTCCAGTAACTCCACGAGCAGGGAAGCTGAAGTTCCAGAGGGATAGCTGTGTTAGTCTATTTCAGTAAAACAAACAAGGAGTCCTGTGAAAGACTAGGAAATCGATTTAACACATAAACTTTTGTGGGCATAAGATCACTCTCTCAGTGATGAATTTGTCTGACTCTGCTGAAATCATTGAAGTGGCCCAAAAGTTTGACATCATTTGGTTCTGTTTAGATATGAAGTTAATGACATCATCTTATATTTTGTTGTCTCAGTGAATTAATAATTTATTAATGGACTATCTTATAACATGTAGACTCATAGACTGTAAGGCAGAAGGGACCAATAGTATCATCTAGTCTGACCTCCTACACAATGCAGGCCACAAAACCTAACCCGCCGACTCCTACAATAAGCCTCGAACATATGACTGAGTTATTAAAGACCTCAGATCATGATTTATAGACTTTAAAGTATAGAGAATTCACTAGCAAGTGAGCTATGCCCCATGCTATGGGGGAAGATGAAAAACCCCCAGAGCCTTTGCCAATCTGCCCTGAGGGAAAATTCCTGGCAATCAGTTAAACCCTGAACATGTGGGCAACACTTACCAGCCAGACTCCCAAAAAAGAATTATGAGTAATAACTCAGAACCCACTCCCATCTAACATCTCTTTACAAGTCACTGGCATATCCCCCACCAGTATCAAAAATTCATCAGTTGCCAAACTAGGCTCTTCTATCATACCATCACCTCTATAAATTTATCAAGGTCAGTTTTGAAGCCAGCTAGGCTTTTCACCCCCACAATTCCTCTTGGGAGGATATTCCAGAACTTTACTCGTCTGATGGTTAGAAATCTACATCTAATTTCAAGTCCAAATTTCCTGATGGATAGTTTGTATCCATTTGTTTTTGTGTCCACATAGGTACTGTATTCAAATAGTTCCTCTCCCTGTCAGGTATTTATCCCTCTGATGTATTTATAGAGCGCAATCATATTTCCCCTCAAACTTCTTTTGGTTAGGCTAAACAAGACAAGCTCTTTAAGTCTCGTCTCATAAGGCATGTTTTCCATTCTGTGGGTCATCCTTGTAGCCCTTCTCTGTACCTGTTCCAATTTGAATTAATCTTTTTTAAACATAGGGGATCAGAAATGCATGCAGCATTCAGAGGAGGTCTCACCAGTGCCTTGTAGAACGGCAGTAACACCTCCGAATCTCTACTTGGAATACCTTTTCTGATGCATCCTACAACCACATTAGCTCTTCTCAGGGCCACATCACATTGGTGGCTCATAGTCATTCTGGATCAATGAGTACCCTCAAGTCCTTCTTCTCCTCCATTTCTTTCAACTATTGTGTCCCCATCTTATAGGAGAAAAATCTTGTTATTTGTCCCTAAATGCGTGACCTTGCCCTGTCCTTTTTAAAATTTCATCCTATTTGTAATACTTCCATTTACAAGATCATCCACGTCTTCCTATGTGATACCCTGATCCTTCTCTGTATTGGCAATACCTCCCAACTTGGTGTCATCTACAAACTTTATTAGCACATGCCTACTTTTTGTGCCAAGGTCAGTAACAAGAAGGTTAAATAAGATTGCTCCCAAGACTGATCCCTGGGGAACACCACTACTAACCTCCCTCCAGCTTGACAGTTCATTGTTCATTATGACCCATTGTAGCTTCCCTTTTAACCAGTCCCTATTCACCTTACTATATTCATATTAATCCCCATCTTTTGTAACTTAACTAATAATTCCCTGAGTTGAATTTCATCAAATGGTTTACTGAAATCTAATAAATTAGATCCACCACATTCCCTTTATCCAAAAAATCTCTTATCCTCTTAAATAAGGAGATCAGGTTGGTCTGGCATGATCTACCTTTTGTAAAGCCTTGGTATATTTTATCCTGGTTAACATTAACATCAATATCCTTAAGTACTTTTTCTTTCAGAATGCTTTCTAAGACCTTGCATACTACCAAGGTCAAACTAGCAAGCCTATAGTTACCTTTGATCAGTTTTTTTCTTTCTTAAAAATAGGAACTATGTTAGCATTTCTCCAGTCATGTGGTACAATCCCTGATCTTACAAACTCTTAAAAAATCCTTGTTAATGAGCTGGCAATTTCAGGTGCCAGTTCCTTTAATATTCTTGGACGGAGATTATCTGGGCCCCCTGATTTAGTCCAATTAAGCAGTTGAAGCTTGGCTTCTGTAAGCTAAAGTATTATTATTATATTGTTGGCATTCAAGCAAGTAGATATTTGCCCAATGCACCATTGCAGAGTTTTCAGAAATGGTATTTTCCTTATTTTGATATGTAATTGTTGAATAAATACATGATAGGGTATACTGTGTGTTGGCATATGGCCAGCCTGCAGTCCTGATATCCTTATCACAATTTAAACCATAAGTGGATCTTTCTCACAAATCCTAGTCAACAAAGACCTTGAATTCAAGTCTGCTGGGACAACAGAATGCCTTTCCAGTGAAAGGCCTTTTAGAACATTTAAGAATATCTTAATACATAAAGCCCATGGGATTCATATTATTTTAAATTTACTCAGTGGAGAGAATGTAGAAGAATTATATTTCAGAACAACATATGAACCTGTGGAGTTCTGGTATAAATAGTCTCATACAGCGAAACTGTATGATTAGCCTAAAGTAGGTATAGCTATGGGAGAATCCTGTAGCTGTGAACCGTAACTCAGCAATTGCTTCAGTCCTTGGACCTAGAGAATGTATCAACTTCTTATTCTTGTGGAACTTACATATGAACTCTGGCTTTATAGGAGAATCACTGTGTGATGTTGGATATGTCATGTAACTACAGTTTTAAAGAAAAACCAATGCCACCATGGTAGCATATAATAAATCGGAATGGAACAATGAGCAAGTCCCTTCTGTAAACAGTCTCTTTTCTTCTGTGACCTTTGGCAAGTCATTTACTTTTTCTGTGCCTTAATTTTCCCATCTCTGTAGTGGGGATAATACTTCCTCTAATTGTATTTTTTCTTAAATAGATGTGGTTGGTTTGATTTGACAGCACAAAATCCCCAGAAATGAAAACTTTAAAAATTAATAGTAAAAACATTTTAGACAATGTTGGAAAAGTTTGATCAAAACCAGACATTCTCCATCTAGTTTGTCTTAGGACCAGTGCTACTTTGTTCAGTCTTCAGGTTAAAGGTACAGTTTGTATTCTAACCTGAATTTTCTAAATCAGATATATATTTTTTTCTTTTCTCATGGCCTGATACTGCTCTCTTGACTCATGATCATAGTCCTTTTTCTCCAAAGCAGTAGCAATGGCCAAAAAAAGTTTTCAATCCATAATTGAAAGAGCAGTTTGAATAAAAGCATATAACAGGATTAGAACCTAATATGTTTGAAATGAAAAACAGATTTCTTAAACCAGATTTTCAGAATCCACCCAAAATTTGCATCTGCAAGTTTTATGCCTGCAAGACCCAGGTTCCATGGTCATATATGGTTTCTGAAGGCACACATTAAGAAGTTGGATGTTACGTGCTTGCACTGTTTTTAGTGTTTGGGGATACTGCTGATTAGATGTGTGAAACTACAGGTACAGAGGCAGAAACAGTTCTTGGACCATTTCATAGAATCATAGAAGATTAGGGGTGGAAGGGATCTCAGGAGGTCCTCTAGTCCAATCTGGTTCTCAAATCAGGACCAACCCCAACTATGTCAACCCAGCTATGCTTTGGCAAGCCACACCTTAAAAATCTCTAAGGGTGGACAGGTCCAGAGGGACATCTGTGTTAGTCTGTGTACAGCAGGTGCATCTGATAAAGTGGGATGAAGCCCATAAAAGCTTATGCCTGAAGAACTTTGTTAGTCTTTAAGGTGCCACAAGACCCCTGTTGTTTTTTCTAAGGGTGGAGATTCCACCACCTCCCTAGGTAACACACTTCTGCATTTTATCACCCTCCTAATGGAAAAGCTTGTCCTAATATCCAACCTAGCCTTCCCTGACTGCAGTTTAAGACTGTTGCTCATAGTTCTGTCATCTACTACCACTGAGAATAGTCTAGCTGCCTTTTCAGGTAGTTTAAGGTTGTTATGACATCACCCCTCATTCTTCTTTTCTGCAGACTAAACAAACCTAGATCCTTAGCCTCTCCTCATAAGTCTTATTCTCTGCCCTCTAATCATTTTTGTTGCCCTTTGCTAGACTCTTTCCTATTTGTCCACGTCCTTTCTGTAGGGGGGGACCCAAAACTGGACACAGTATACCACATCAGGTCTCATCAGTGCCAAATAGAGGTGATTAACCACTTCCCCAATTTGATATTAGGCCTCTTGGCAATAAGGGCACACTGTTGATTCGTATCCAGCTTTTTGTCCAGTAACCTCCTGGTTCTTTTCTGCTGATTAGCCAGTCTATAGCAGTGCAGGGGGTGGTTCTTCCTAAGTGGAGGACTCTGCACTGGTCTTTGTTGAATCTCATCAGATTTCCCTTGGCCCAATCCTCTAATTTGTCTAGATCACTCTGTATCCTATTCCTGCTCTGTAGTGTATCTACCACTCTATATAGGTTAGTGTCATTTGTGAACTTGCTGAGTGTGAAATCCACTCCATTGTCCAGATCATTAAGGAAAGTGTTGAACAAAACTGGTCAAGCACTGCTTGTTACCAGCTGCCAACTAGACATTGAGCCATTGATAACTGCCTATTCAGATTGGTGATAGCCAGTTTTCTGTCCTCCTTATCCTCCATTCATCCAATCCAGCCTATATTTCTTTAATTTGCTGATACTAATACTGTGGAAGACTATCAGAAACTTTGGTAAAGTCAAGGTATATCACATTCACTGCTTTCCCCACATCCACAGAGTCAGTTATCTCATCACGGAAGGTTAGTAGACATGACTTGCCCTTGGTGAATTCATGCTATCAGTTCCTAATTATCTTCCTCTCTTCCAAGCTCCTCAAAATGGATTTCTTTAGCACCTACTCCATGAGTTTTCTGGGAACTGAGGTGAGGCTGACTCGTGTCTAACTCCACAGATCCTCCTCCTTCCATTTTTGAAGATGGACACTATAGCTCCCTAAAACAAGCAAGGAGTCCTGTGGCCCTTAAAGACTAACAAATTTATTTATTGCATGAGTTTTCATGGGAGAAAATCTAACTTCGTCAGATGCTTTGTAACCCCTCCTGCCTACTGTCCCAGCATGAGGGTGTTCAAAGTAGGGGAATTTTGCTTTGTGGCACTTTACACAGGTTTGGGAAAGTAGGCCTGAGACTCCTCTGTGTGCTCTGCATTGTGTGTCAATGTGTGTGCGTTCACCCAGACCAGACCCACTCAGACTGATCACCAGGAGCAAGGTTTTACTCTGAAAGAAACATACAGAAGCATTACAGTCCATTGGCCTCTTCCCTGCTTGTCTGCCACATGCTCCCAGCCTCAGTCAATGTAAATGCTCCCTGCAGGGAAGGGCACCAGTGCTTCCTGGCAGGAGCCAGGAAGTTCTCCAAGCCTGCTGCAGTTTGTAGTCCACAACTTGTAGTTCTCACTGCTGCTATTGAAGCAACCTGGACCTGGACTACACTTTGAAGATGGAGGAACTTGCAGAATGGGAGGAAATAAATGCAGGGAAGTGTAAGTCATGTGATCAGGTCACACTGTAATAGCAAATCAAAGCAGTTGTTAAGATTCAAACACTGGGGAACAGCAGCTAGAGGAAGATGAGGTCAAATCACCTGTTGTAATGGTAGAAAAAAATCCGAAGTCCTTATTTAGTCCTGAAGAGAGACAGTCAAATTAGCCCCAACCTTAACCTGATACTCACCAGCAACTACTGACTTAACAACAGAACCATTAAAGCAGCCATATATGTCTAGATCAGTGGTTAAAGTATAATTTGGTTAGCCGCGGAACCCACCTAATCAGGTGGACCACCCTACATACATGGGACCCCCTCCCACACCCCAGCTCCTGCTCCCCAAATGCCAGCCCCCCACCCCAGCTCCTGCCCCCAACCCAGCTACTTCTACCATTATCCATTCCTCTGTCCCCAAAATCCACCCCAGACCCCAGTACTTACTCCCCTGTCCCTAAAATCCACCCCCTTTCTCCAATACCCACATCCAGCTCAGGTGTCCCTAATACCTGCCCCCAGTGCAAGCCAGACACCCCAGCATTCACCAGCAGTGCACTGGGCCAGGAAGCCGTGCAGCCTGCCTGCCAGAACACAGGGGAATGCCATTCCAGGGCCTGCTATTTCTAGGGGCACAGTGTTCAGGCCCCTAAAAATAGATGGTGCCAGAACGCTGTGTCCAGGTCCCACTATTTTTCAGTGGTGGGCCCCAGAACGCAGCATCCTGGCACCATTTTCTATTTTTAGGGGGGCTGGAATGCTGGGCCACTAAAAATAGTGGGCCATGGAATGGCATTCCAGACCATTCTTGTCCACTTTAACCCCTGGTCTAGATCTGCTATGCTACGCACTCTGGATTTCTCACTTCTGATAATTCTGAGATACTTTAGCTTTCAGAACTGTCATTATTTTTTTCCTCCTAGAGAGATAAGGTGGGTGAGGTAATATCTTTTATTGGGTCAACTTCTTGTAGTGAGGGAGACAAACTTTCAAGTTTCACAACGTTCTCTTTCAGGTCTGAGGAATGTTCTTAGGCATTGTCTGCCTTAGCACTTTGCCTGAAAAGCTTTTTTCACTCAGCGGTGTGGGGAAAAAAAAATCCCTTCTGAGTAACATAAATTTTGCTGGCATAAGTGCTTGTGTGGAGTGCTGTGTCAGTTGGAGATGGTTGGGATAGGTCATTTAGGTGATTTTATTACTCTTTATTTGATCTACTATGTGCCATCACAATGTACATTATAATAATGGATTTGGGGGTAGAATCCTGACTCATTGAAGTCATGAGGAATTTTTTCCACATTGACTTTCATGGCACTAGATTTCACATGCAGACTTCAGAACTCTCTTCTTTGCACTCAGTTTTACACATACTACATACATAGCCCAAGCTGATGTTTGATTGCCCAGTGTGAGGATTCAGCATGCTGCATTGTAGAGTGCCATTCATGCTGACTTAAGTATAAGAGAAATTCTGCTGTCTGGTTGCATAACTCAAGGAATACCAGTGGGTCTGATTTTGACATTATTTTCACTTTTTTTCTGTGTTATCTTGGTGGAGTTACTTATAATTTAAATCTATTTGAGAACAGAGTTGCTTTAATAAAAAGATTTATGCTACCAGGTGTGCCTTAGAGCAGAATTTTGCCCTGTAAATTCCATTTCCAAAAAAAAATAAAAATAGTGCATTTCCTATGTTTCCACCCTCATTAGCTGTACCAGCATGATTTTTTTTAAACTTGCTTTCTGAGTCATCAGTCTGACTTTCAAGGTATCATATAGTTCTTGGTAATCTCAGCTAAAATTGTATCATTACAACTGGATTCTCTCCTTCCTGCTCCCCCTTTCTCTTCTTCACTGTGAGTCAAAATGTCCAGCTTCTTTTCCATGAAAGTCACTGTGGCCTGCACTGTGTCTAATGTTGCACTAATTTCAGTACATTTCATTTATAAAGAAGAATGTCTTGAAAATAATTTTTCTTTTTCTGGAATGGAGTTTGAATGAGTTTTTTTTTAGCAGGCAGGAAACTGACTTTTCCTGTTTGTTCATATGTTTGTTCATATAGTAATATTTGTAATACACTATATATTTTTCAGAGTGCTTTATAGACATTGATTAATTTTCAGATCATTGCAGTCAGTTAGACAAGTGTTAATCCTATTTACACATAATTAAACCAAGTTTCAGAGATTAGATCATTTGCTCACAGTCATGGAATATGTAAATAGCAGAGATAAAACTGGTAAACAGGAGAATTACAGCGCCATGTCAAGTCTACTAGATCATATGTCCTCCCTGTTACATAATCCTTAAACCTAATCTAGTGAATGCATACAGTTTTTGCATTAGTGCTTTGTGGTTTACTCTTCTGAATACAGTAGTATTTCCATTTGATTCTGAATGAACTTTGATACTGCTGTATTTGTCAGTTCTTCAGTGTAGTTTCTAAAATTGTACCCATTTGATAATCTTTAAGTGCCATAGGACTCCTTATTTGTTTTCCTCTAAAATTGTGTATACTTGTTTAAGAAGTCATAAGCCTCCAAAATAAGCAATAACTATGTTACCCTCAATAATTGCATATATAAATACAATTCAGTGTGTATTTTCTACCTCACATTAGCTGGTATCTGTTCCTTGTCTAGATTGATTTGTATATGGGACAAAATCACCTTTTAGCTCAGATTTTTTTTTTTTTTTTTGTGAAATTTCTTCGACTCAGTGAATCTCTCTCTTTGTAGGAGGGGAAACAACAAGAGCATGAAGATGGGGCATCACAGAGACTGCAAGAGTTGGCCAACAAAATTAGGAGATCCTTTGGCTTCAGCCACTTGGATCTTGTGGCTGCTCATGCCATCACTTTCTAAATTTCGACTACAAACAAGGAGTGGCATGGCAGGACTTCCTGTTTGTTTCGCTGAACTAGACTAACATGGCTACCCCTTTAAATATGGACTGAAAGTAAGAGGTCAGGTTTTTTTTTAGCAATGAGGTTAATTAAGCATTGGAATAATTTACCAATGATTGTGGTGGATTCTCCATCACTGGCTATCTATTAAATCCAGATTGGATGCTTCCTCCCCTCTCCCCCAAAAAGAGATGCTCTAGTTCAAAGAAGATTTATTTTGGGGAAGTCCGCTATGCAGGAGATCAGAAAAATTTCACAGTAGTTTCTTCTGCCCTTATCTGTAAATCTATAAATAGTAGGTATTGTCTTGTAAGGGTAACCCTTTGCTTTAAGACCACTGAAAAAAAGCAAACCTTTGCGATTACAGTAAACCTCAACCAATAAATCAGTATGAATTTATCTTCCTAAGAACATCATGTTCTGCTATAGGTGTATGATCTATTCTATTTTTGCTTGGTCAGTCTGTGTGTTGCCCTTCTAAATATATCTTCTAAAATTGTTTCAGTGAGTTAGAAACGGACCTGAACTATAAAACTTCATTTCAAATTTTTTGAATCCCTGAAGTTAGATCACCTCCAAGGTTTTTGTCTGAACCCATTAGAAAGAAATCTACATGTTGTGAAATTAGAATCTAGGTTTGGATACAGAATGCCGCTACCTTCAAAATGCAAGGTGTTTGGGTCTGGGTTTGCTTTCAGGCCCATCTTAAGAAATAAATAATTTCCATCTATGTGAACAAATCTAATTCTACACTTTATCTGTAGACTTGATTCTGATCTTACACTGGTTTTACAATTCAGTAAATGCTGACTTCAGAGAAGTTACACTGACTTTCATAAAAGTAACTGAGATCAGAGTCAAGCCCTTAATATTTCTCTTAGCTTTTTTATCTCTGAAAATATTGCTGAGTTGAAATGCATTACACAAGGTTTGTTTTCATCTTTCCGTGGAAACTTTGCCTTTCACTACTACTTCTGCTATGTGCAGAAATTGACTTTTTTTTTCTTATGATGTATTCCTTTGGATTGCTTTAAAAACCTGCTATAATGACTGTATATTTCATTGTGCTTCTGTCATTGCCTTGAACCAAACCATGTTGTCATTCTAATAGTGATTCAGTCACATATTGGGCAACATATACATTCTGCTACTCTTCAGTTCTGGTAGGATGTACGTCATCTTACTGTATTCAGAGCTTTTCGTCACTAAGTGCTTTTATCATCTGTGCTCTTTTGCTCTGATACACTTCTGCAAAATGGTTCTTATGGTGACATGTCTTTGCATATGTCTTGTGTTGCTCTCTGTAATCTTCCTCTCTGCTGTGAAAGTATCTTGGCATCCCATCTTTACTGTTCTTATAATAAGTAACTTCTTTTTGGAGCCAGTCTAAAACTCATTATTGGCTTTGTGTGTGTGTGTAAATTTCTATTGCACAGCTTTTTTAGTATCTTCTGAAAATCATAGGTCAGAATTTTTAACATTTCATATTCAGTTTCTATTGCTGTGCATATATCTGTGCAGCTGTCTGGCCGTCAATAATGCTCAGGAGGTACCCAGGCCTGGATATACCAATGTGCACTCAGTGCATATGCACCCCCCCCCCATCTCTGAGGGGTGCTCTGAGCATCAGAAATGCCCTCACCCAAAATACCACTGAATGGCACCAACAGCCCACACAACAGAGCACTCAGATTTGGCCTGCCTACCTCGCCATCATGAGGGCAGCTGGGTCAAACGTAAGCAGCATGAAACCATGTAAGTCTGGGGCAGGCACTGGAAGTGAGGGGATCTGGGCAACCAGGATTGAGAGGAGCAGCCCTAGCTCAGGGTGTGAGCCCAGAGGATGGGACGGGAGGGTGCTAGTGAGAGGCCAATATAGTGCTGGATGAGCAGAGGTGGCTTTTGGGGTAAGTGAAGCAGGCAGCCACCTAGGGTCCCAAGCAGTAAGGGGCCCCATAGTGGTTGCCTGCTTCACCTAACCTTGCTCTCGCGGGGTGGTGGGGGTGTGGGGGATCATGGACCACCTGGGCCAGAAGCTGTGCCGCTTGCCTGGCCTCTCTGAAGCAGGGGCGGAGCAGCACTCCCCCCTTACCGCCAGCTGGCTATGCCTCCCCAGTGGATGGGAGGAGATCGGCTGGTGTGCAGCTGTGGCTTGCAGGGGCGGGGCGCTGGAGCAGCCCATTCTGAAGAGTTCAGGCCACTTTGCCCCCAGCCACCCCAGGCCTGAACGGGCACAATCCAGGGCCTGGGGGGCTAGGCGACCTCTGTTCAGGCCTCGGATGGCAGGGGGCGAAGTGGCCCAAACTCTTTGGAGCAGGTCACTCCAGGACCTGTCCGTGCAAGCTGTAGCTCCATGCCGGCCACTCTCCTCCTTCCCCCTAGGAGGCATGTCTGGCTGGGGGTAGGCAGGGAGCACTGCTCCGCCTCTGCCGCAGAGAGGCCGGGCGGGCAGGTGGGTGGCGCAGCTTCTAACCCTGGTGGTCCACGGCCCCCCCGCTCCACACCATGGGAGTTGGGACTGTAGCGGGGTGGCTAGGGCTGCAAAGTGAGGGCAGCAGTGGGGTCCTATAAGGGGCCCCATAAAGGGCCTTCATCTAGGGCCCCATATTGCCTAAGGCTGCCTCTGTGGATGAGGAGCACAGGGCAAGTTGTGGGCAGGCTGTGGGATGAGTGTTGAGGGTAATGCAGAATGAGGGGTTGGGGGAGCTGGTGAATTTTGGGGGTTGGGATGTTGGGTGAGTGCAAGTGGAGGCTGGTGTCACTGAGGTTGGTGGCTGCGGTGAGCAGGATGTGTCAGGGCTGCTGGGATGTGTGTGGCAGCTGTTGGAATGAGTGGGGCTGCTGGAGAGACACTCAGCACTACATCTGGGGAAGGGAGAGGGGCATTCTGGGATCTGGGGGGCCAGTATGTATGGGATTGGGGTGCTTTGCTGAGGAGCCACCATGCAACAGCTCAGTATACTATGATTACAGTGGAGGGGCAGCAACTGGAGAAGAGATTAAGGTTAGGGGAGATTGTTAGGGGGTGTGGGAAGCCAATTTCCATAGCTCACAGGATGCCAAATTTTTTTAATGTGGGCCTGGTGATAGTTGTTCTTCTGTCCTATCACTCATAATCTGTTTGACAATTCTGTCATGCTCTTAGATTTTGGAAAACATTCAGAGATGTATTACAAACTGAGCAAACACTTAATTGCAAATGTTAAACATATGTTTCTTTGGAGATATTAGAAAAAAAAGCAGAAAGTTCAACTAAATAGTCCTAATATGAGACCTCCTGGCTTAATGGTTTTACACTTCTATGGATTTTTTTTAAAAAAAAAATAGCTCTTGAGCAGTTTAATAAAAATATAAATTTAATTTAGTTGCATCGTAGATTAATGAATCTTTTTTTCTTGAGCAGTGTGAAACAGGACAGTATAACTCAGTTTCATTCTCATGGAAGAGTCTCTTTCTACTGCATACACACCTATATTCAGATATGTATCCACTTTCTTCCCAGTTCTCATTCCCTTCAGAGTTGAATCTCCTGAGGTGACCTTTAGTTTAGTCATCTTTATTTTTTGGTTTTTATTGATCTCTTTTCTAGGTTCCAATAGCTTCACACACACACAAATCATTATATGTACATATCCCTTGATTTACAGTTCCTTATATAGTAAGTACAACATAGTTAATTTGTCAGTGAATTTCTTGTTCAGTGTAGGAATTGAGGGGTTTTTGTTAGTTTGTTTTAGTTTTCCGTGTTTGGGACTCGGTACTTGTAAGGCCAGTGCCCCTGGGGTTAGGATGTCCTAACAGTAGGATCGACTCTAAAACTTCTGGACCTTCATGGCTAGGAAGGATGCAAAGAAATTTTAAACATAGTAAACAATTGTAGAATGATGATGAATTCATGAATCTGACAGCACATGATTTGGAGCAGTGGTTCCCAGCCTGTAGTCTGGGGACCCCTGGGGGTCTGCAGAATCATTACAAGGGGTCCGTGAATACATCGAGCCCCTGCTGCTGCTAGACAGCGATCCATGCTGGAGTGGGGCTCTAAAAATGAATTGTATTTGCCTGCTGTGAGCAGCCACACCCTGGATATGTCCCCGCCCCTTCGGAGCAGGCAGGGGTCAGGTCCTCCACTGCCCTTGTGCAGCACCATTGCCTGTAGTCAGTCCACGATAACAACTGTTATCATTTGGGGGTCCACAAAATATTTTTATGTTAAAAAGGGGGCCTCATTCTTGAAAAGGTTGGGAACCACTGATCTGGAGCAAGCTCATTCTGATGAAAGTTACCATTAAGCGCATAATTTGTTAAGCACTTAGTGGCTCAATGGGAAATGGTGATCTGTTAGGTCTCCCTGTCTCATTACACAGATGTTACTATTCATCAAAATGTCAGGCTTACATTTTATTTTGTATTTCAACAGTGAGTATTCAGCATAAGAGCCCATTGAACATCCTTGACACCAGCAAACTTTCCTCCACATGTATTTGACTCTCATCAGAATATAATTCAGTGCTTTCAGTTGGATTCCTGGGTTCTGTTTACAACCTCTGTAATGATTTAGGGCCTGCTCCATGGCCTGTTGAAATAGGAGAGTGATTTCAATTAAGATTGATTTGTGTCCTCACTGCATATCCTCAGATAGGTTCTTAGCATTTTTGGTCTTTTATTATATCAATTTGTTCATTTAAGAGTATTTGAGTTGGTGATTGTGGTCTGAAACTCTTGCCTTTGCAATGCTTGTAGCCTGATGTCCCATCTGCTAAGCTGCTTGGTAACTAATTGAAAGAGTGTTCAAGTTTAACAGCAGCTGCCTGTGACTTAATGAACACCAAACAAAAAATCGATATTCTTTCTGAACTACATGTGGAAATATGCCGCAGAACAAATGCTGCTTTGAACAAAAATCCCCTTTGCAAACACTTTACCCATCATTTCTATTTCCAGTATCTGAATGGATTGGTTAGGCAAAAATTTGCAGATGTGGCAATGGAGCAGTGGCTGATCTGAAAAGTTGAGTTTCTGCTGTCCAGAACTGAACCAGTTTTTTTCTCAGTAATTAGGGGAAATTGGGGGATTGTTATGAGTCAGTTCAGCCAGCCTCAGTTGAAATTGTTGTTTTCAAATAAGCAACTCAAAATTAAGGCAGAATTTATTTTTTTTTGGTCCCTTGGCTGAAGGATTTGTTGATTGTTTTTATCTGAGTCCATGGTTTGAGACAATTTTTACATTCCCAGCTGCTTTTAGATAATTAAATAGTCATGGTGACTGGATCTGATCCAAAGCCTATAGCCTTTTCTTTCTTACTCCTCAGTACTGCAGTTTGACAGAAGAAAAGAAGGCTCAGGTCCTCTCAGGAGCAGAATGAGTCTATGGTCCTTTTAATGCCAATACTTGTTCCCCTTACACATCCAGCCTAGTGGGAAATAGCCACATTCCTGCTTGGATCTCTGTAAGTAATCCCAGAATGCAGGGTTCCCAAGCAATGTTCCCTCTAAGCCGGTGATGCAGCTGAGCAACTTATGGATGCAGCTGAGCAAGTTCCTGGGCCCAGACCGGGCCCCTGAGCCACTGCCCATCAGCTCCCCAAGTGCATCCGTAACTTGCTCAGTTGCATCACCAGCTTAGAGAGGGAACATTGTATAGATATCTTTTTGTTCAAACTTTAGTAAATTAATAAAACCACAGTATTTTAGTTTAACATTTTTATTAAACAAATATGAAGCAATGATGCTGCCTATCAAGCCTCCTCTACACCTCAGTTTTTGACGCCTGTCTTTGTCACATTTCCAGAATGCATATACAGAGTCTAGGTCAGCCTTGAATCCAGCACTTAGATATGACTTGATGCGCATTAGCAGGTCTAGATGAGAAACATCCAACCTGTTATGAGGCTCTGTCTTAATATTATTCATTTGACTGAAGCCTCATTCAGCATCTGCACTAGATGCTTGAAACGTACCACATATATCAACCAACTGGGCCAGGAATGGGAACTTATCTTCTGTCAGTGTATAGGTGACAAACATCTAAGAATGTGTTCAGTGTACCAGCCATTACCTTTTCCAGAACAACAAACATTTTGGTTGTCTGTAATTTCAGCTCACCTTTAGAAGATGTGAAAATACATAAAGAAAATGTGTAAGAAATTACACTGGTAAGAGCTGATGATCACAGATAGCCAATACAATTCTATTATTTTTTAGAGATTCCTAATGAATGTGCCAATTCTGACTAGATCTCACTCACAGAGCTAAAAGAAGTCACCCTGATTCAGGCCTATATATTACTTGAGCTAATGTTAATTAAGGTCAATGACAGTTTTTCCACTTTACTGAAAAACTTAGATCAGGCTGCCTTCTCTCTCTGCTACAATCCCCATCTACAAGTTTTGTGTTGTTCTTGTCTGCAAGCTTTGAACTTTCCTTTACCAGCTTGCAACTGAAAACAGAGCTGTGCTAAAAATACATGGAGGGGACACCTCCTTCTAAAGCCATTGTTTATGGCACTTGGTAAAGATATCAAAATGGGAGGACACATGTAGTTTGCCTATAATGTATTGTCAGGGCCATTCACTTGAATGTGAGCACAGATGGGGTGTGCCTCTTGGATACCACAGAGCCAAGCATGTGTGAATACCTAGTATAGTGAAAAAACAACAAGGAGTTGTGTGGCACTTTAAGACTAACAGATTTATTATTTGCATGAGCTTTCGTGGGAGAAGATCCCATTTCCTCAGATGCTTCGAAGATGGGTGAACTTACAGAAAGGAATGAAACTAAATGCAATGGGGTGTAAAACGTCTGATCCTATGTTTTACACCCCCTTGCATTTAGTTTCATTCCTTTCTGTAAGTTCACCCATCTTCGAAGCATCTGAGGAAATGGGATCTTCTCCCACGAAAGCTCATGCAAATAATAAATCTGTTAGTCTTAAAGTGCCACATAACTCCTTGTTGTTTTTTCACTGGACTAGACTAACACGGCTATCCCTTTTAAAATTGACTAGTATAGTGAGCCATTGAGAGATCCTGGGATAGAAAGTGCTGTAGAAATGCTGGGTGTGAATAAAGTAACATAAGGTTCTCTACAGTTCTGTGTTTATTCTGCATCGTGGGTGGAATGTGTGTGTTGTGTCTACCTAGCCCACTGTTTCCCAACTACTGTGTCACAGCACACAGGTGTGTCACAAATTTTTTTTGAAAAACTACTCAGAGCGCTCTGGATTGGCTCATTGGCTCATGAAAATATATGGCTTCATTCGGAAACTACATGGCAGTGTGCCTCAAATGAATTAAAGGTAGCAAGGAGTGCCATGGCAGAGAAAACGTTGGGAACCACTGACCTATGGGGCAGCAACGACTTGAAAGGGAAACAAGACGTTTCCTTACACATCAACCCTCCCCTCTCCTCCCGCCCCCGCGTGCCATGAGCTTATCCTGGGCTTCTAATCTGCTCCCAGCCCGGGAGTCCCCAGCCCAGCTCTGCTCCCCGCTTCTGCTGCCCGCCAGCCCCGACCCCCACTGCTCCCCACTTCTTCTGCTCCTCACCAGCCCCCAACCCAGCGCCTCCGCTCCCCGCCAGCCCCAGCCCCAGCTTCTCCGGTCCCCGCTTCTGCTGCCCGCCAGCCCTGACCCCCCGCTGCTCCTGCTTCTTCTGCTCCTCGCCAGCCCCCAACCCAGTGCCTCCGCTCCCCACTTCTGCTCCCCGCCAGCCCCAACCCCAGCATCTCCGGTCCCAGCTTCTGCTCCCCGCCAGCCCTGGCTCCTCTGCTCCCGGCTTCTGCTGACCGCTGCTCCCCGCCAGCACCGACCCCGGCTCCTCTGCCAGCCCTGACCCCCACCGCTCCCTGCTTCTTCTGTTCCCCCCCAGCCCCAGCCCCAGCGCCTCCGCTCCCTGCTTCTGCTCCCCGCCAGCCCCAACCTCGGCTCCTCTCCTCCCGGCTTCTGCTGCCCCCTGCTCCCTGCCGCTCCTGGCTTCTGCTCCCTGCCAGCCCCGACCCCGGCTCCTCTCCTCCCGGCTTCTGCTGCCCGCTGCTCCCCGCCAGCCCTGGCCCTGGCTCCTCTGCTCCCCGCCAGCCACGACCCCCACTGCTCCCCGCTTCTGCTCCCCGCCAGCCCCAACCCCAGCTCTGCGCTGGGGTCAGTGCTTGCTGCGCCAGTGAGCGGAGGCAGCTGTGCCACTGCTCACTGGCGCAGCTTACAGGGAACATTGGTTCCCAAGACATACTTTCTAACATGCTAAATACAGTATACATAATGAAGCAGGTGTATACATAATACAACAGGTTACATCATGTCTAAATCCCTACATGGTTTCACTATCCCTAATATGAAGGTTATATGATTAGATCATACTTAATATACAGCATATAATTTGCTTATCCATGGTTGTTTGTGTATGAAGCATTTGGGTACCAAATACAGTTCTGACCAATGAAATGTTCAAAGCGCCTTTGACCTTTTTGTTACCTGGCCCACATCAGTCTATTTACCAGCATAAGGCTAATGGCCTTCTAGCAGGGCCATCACAGTAAACTATTTTTGCTCACCTTTGAATAGATTTCACTCAACTTTCCTTTTGTTATCTGTATGTGTTTTTTTCCAGCCAAGCTGTTTACATCATAGTGCCACAGCTTCAATAACAGGTATGATTTCTAATAAAGCCATTGGCTAGCTACTCAGTTAATATAAAACATAAATCCCGTACACAATCAATGGCTTTATCACCCTGAGGTCAAGCTCCTGAATGTACTCCATGTGGAACAACACATTAAATACACTCAAAAGATGAAGCAAGTGAAGGGTGTGGTGGCCTAGTTGTTAAGAAGGTTATCTTGCTGTGTGAGTGTGACAAGTGCTTCATGTTCAGCCTTTCCTAAGTGGTGGCTTCTGGGTGGAGTTTAAAATTTCAAAGGCCATAGAGTAATGGCAAAGTACAAGATTAACTTCATTTTCCTTAAGCCCTTGTGAGTAAGGCTGTGATTTTGGCATGAAAGTTTAATAAAGTCCATGGTAGAGGTGCAAAAAAAAAAAAAAAAAAAAAAAAAAAGGCAAATCATGGTAAGGACACCAACTGTACTTCTCCCTACATCAACATACCAAAGAATGTAGGGGAAGTTGCTGAAAGGTTAAGGTGTGGGAAAGATTGGAAAGCAAGCCCATCCCAAGTCACTGCTCCTGTCCCATGGGGCTAAGCCCACCCCACTTCAAGCATGTGACCTGGCATCTGGAGTTCCATCACCATTGAGGGTAGCCCTGTTTGTCCCTCTGTAAATGATGATTGGGGGATGAATGGGCCGAATCTGGGTGGTGCTATGACCTCATCCACAAGCTTACAACACCACATGGTTTGAGGACCTTATTATGTGTGTTTTTACAGCTCTTTCATGGACTTCATTCAAATTCAGCATTTCTGTGACAATATCATGCCCTACTTATGAATAGTTATAAGCCAAAAAGGAGATCTGATGCACAGGGCCAAGTCTTTAGGTGGTATGAGCTGTTATAGCTCTACATAAATCCACTGATGTCACCAGAGCCATAGCAATTGACACCAGTTGAGGTTGTGGCCAAGGCTGTAACTAGATTTTGTAATTATAGACACTTTTTGTTGAAAATTTCCTTTCTGCTTTTCATATCTTCATGGACAAGGATCTAACACCATCCAAACTCAAAAAAAGCCAATAAGCAGTGAGAATAGGGGGCCATTCAGTTTAGTGAAGGGACAGCCTGCTTTGGGGTTCAGACCTCTTTTTCTCTGTGGGTTTAATAATCCTGTTGCTCTGGTTGTACATGAACCTACCCAGGAGTTAAAGTAAGGGGGAATGCACCCAAAACACCATTCCAAGGCCCACAATTTTTAGGGACCGGTGTTCCAGGGCCCCTAAAATTAGAATAATGGAGCAGAATGCAGCATACTGGTTGTTCCCCCTAATTACTTCTGCACAGACACTTTCCCCCACTTGCTCCTCTCCCAGGCAGTCTGGCAGCCCTGCCCCCACACCATGCGCTCTCCACCTGCTGCTGCTGCTTGATTCCCCACTTGGAGAGCACGAAGGGGAAGCACAAAGCGCTGTGGCAGTGGGAGGTGGTGGCGGACGTGGTGAGCCAGAGATTGGGGGTGGGAATTGAGGGGTCTGGAGCAGCATGAGTCGCCACAGCAAGAGGTTGGGATGGTGGGATGAGGAGGGATGGAGGGAGTTAGAGGGGCTGGAAAGGGATGGAGGGGGGCAGGGGGACAAGGAGACTGGGTAGGGGCTGGGTGGTGGTGGAGGGAACTATGAAGGATTGGAGTGGAGACTGGATGGGGGGCTGGTGAGGGATGCTGGAGGTTGAGGGGCTGGAGTGGGTGGAGTGGGTTGGGGGGGCTGAAGGGGGTAGAGTGGGGGAATGGGGACAAGAGGACTGAAGGGGCCTGGAAAGGTGTGGAGGGGTTTGGGGGGCTGAAGGGGTGGAGTGAAGATGGGGAGCTGGGGGTTGGGGGGTTGGGAGGTGTGGAGTGGGGACTTGGAGGCGGGGAGCTTAGGGAATGGGGATGGGGGCTGAGGAGAACATGGGGAAAGAGGGGTCTGATGTGGGCCCTAGTGGACAGGGTTGGGGTGATGTTGTGGATTTGAGGCTGTGCTTCATTTGTGAGGAAAGAGCTGGTGGGGCTCAAAAATGCCTACCTGGGCTGGGCCCCTCATATGCATGAAGGAGGGCTGGACAATACAGGAAGGGAGCCTGGAGATAGGAGGGTTCCAGGGCCTATCAAATTATACTTTAACAACTGAACCCACCCTATTTTCTGAGCTCCAAACCAGGGGTCCTACTTGAAGCAGTTAGAACTCATTTCTTCCAATTATTACTGCTCACTCTAGTCTACTGTCTATCACACCTCTCTTGGAGGCTATTGCCCAAAGTCATAGTCTGGGATGATTCTTCTGAGAGGATCTGGTTTGCTAGGCAGCTTCTAACCAGTCCGTTACTGAAGTCTCTGGCTTTTAGGTGCTCTTCACCTTCTCTGGAAGTGACGATGCCTGTCTGACTGGCAGGCCTTTTCTCTCTGGTGGCTCTTCAACAGCTGCAATCAGCTTAGCTAAGCAAGCAGTCAATTTCCCTATTAATTCTAGTGACCGAGACAGCATTGAGTCTATACACCCCATAAAAATACGATACTACAAATGCGAACATCTCTCTCAAAAGAATATTAAGGTTGCAAAAAACCCTGAAAAGCTACCAAAGGGCAGAATAAAGGTTGCCTTTTGCCACTTAATTCAGCCCTGTTGTGCATATGCAGTTTGGTAAATCTTTGTTTACATGGTCTCATGCTATGTTTTCCACATGATCCTCACCTCAGCCAGTGCAAAGGATGGATGGTGCTGAGCTCCTATTCAGTGTTTTGTTTACTCCTCGTTGTTTGGTGTTTGCTTCTAGGCCTTATTTCTTATCTTGTATTTATTCAAATCCTTCTCTGAAAACAGAATTATAGAAAAGGTCGCAAGGAGTTTAATGATGCTTATCATTATAGTATTTGTGCTTCACAAACATTAATTTCTTTTTACAACATCCATATGAAACAAGAGAGAATTATACTCGTTTTCACATGGAATATTGAAGCACAGAGTTTTGTATCAAAAGTACTCACTAATTAGAGTACCTTGTATGAGATGCTTGGGACCAATTTTTTTTTTAATAGTACTGAACATTATAAAAAATTTCACATGCTTAAAGCACAGCTACCATTGACTTTAATTACAGCTGGGAATGCTTAGCATTTCTACAAATCAAACCCCTGCCCAGGATCTCAAGTCAGGCACCTAGAAAATGAGAACTGTACAACTAGTAAGGTATAAGAGACTTGACTATGGACGTAACAGGAGCTCTAGGGCAGGTGGAGAGATATAATCCAGTTTTTCAGGGCAGCAGTCAGATATTTTAACTATAATACCTTCCTTTATCTTCTTGCAGTTCTCTGCCTCATTTGATGTAGTATCTTCCAATTTTCACAATGAAGTGGCTACAGTTACTGGGAAAATCCTGCTAGTCTCAGTGCTGAAGCATGCCAAGTTTGCATGGAATCTTGGGAGAATTTTGTATTTAAAATCTGAAGTCTTTATTGACCATATGCAAAATGCAATTTTCAGATGCTTATACTGTGGTGAAAATTGGTTGGACTTTCACAGGGACAGCAAAAATCACATCCCTGACAAAGTTCAAGACCCTGCTCCGAGACATGTGGGTGCTAGAGCTCAAAGAAGGTCACCAGAATTTTTTTAATGTGGGGAAAACATTTTTCCTCAGCCTTGTTCCTGACCACAACTTCCCTGTTTTAGCAGAAGATTTTCAAGAGTTTTCAGCCTTTGTCATATGTCTAACTTGGAAAATTTCATCCTAAATTGCTAATGTTTGGTAAAATTATAAAGCGACTGAGAAAAGGGTTTTGTGATGGGAAATATCAGGCAATCTTAAGTGGCAGCGCTACCAGCCCTGCAGGTAATTTACATAGAACTTCTTCAGTGAGATCCCTGTGAGTTGGGACATAATCCTGAAATGTGTGGATGGTGTCGACTTATGCCAATGGAGATCTTTTACGAATAATATATTATTATTATATAATAAAAGTGGGTCACAGTGTAACTATTCCTTTCCGTGGATTCTTCTTATGTTGATGAGGATATAGAGGAATAGGATATAAAAAAGGTCACTTAATTCCACAGAGATTTTCTGAAATTGTTTTATGCATTTATACCTCAACTTATGCGTTTTTATTGTAATCCTTCTGCCAGGGCAAGCTGGCAGAACAGGGGTTGGGTTCTATATCTAGGGATTTTCAAGTAATGTTACAGCACCAACTGGCTCGAGCCCCCACCCACTCTTCTTGGAAATCATGCACTATTCCCTGGGCCCTTAAAAGGGTAAGGCTTCCTCACTCACTAGCATGGGTCTGAGTGTGGTAAACAGAACTTTTAATAGCAGTAAAACAGAATGTAAAAACCTAATAGCAGAAATCATCACTGATCTGGAGAATCAGTGCAGAACAAGGTTCCCAACATAATCACACACAGGATAACAGAACATATAAACTCAGTAGCAAAACCAGCACTGATCTGGGGAATCAGTGCAGAACAAGGTTCCCAAAAAAACCCCAGGGTATGTAGGGAATGTCTTTCATGCCACCTGTCGACTGGGTGCTACCCATTGGTCACTCATGCTGTCCACTCTACTATCTGCTGGCTCCACCCTCTGTCCACCGCTTCTGCCCACTGGTCACTCACACTCTACTCTCACCATCTGCTGGCTCCTCTTCAGTGATTTCAGCTCAGACAATGTCTCCTCTCTCAGTGATTTCAGCTCTTAAACCTTACATAGCTGCAAACAGCTTTTCCTATTAAAATAACAAAAGAAATGCTTCACAGGAAGCCTGGCCAGATCTATCTGTTGACAGTGGGGCAGTGGGGTGAAGCAGAGCCTCAGGCATAGCTCTAGACAGAGCAAATGCTAAACCCCTGCCCCTGTCTTAACTTCACCAGGCTGGAAGGGAGGGAAGGCCCTCTTTTTGTATTCTTTTTGCTATTGGTAGCTTTTATCCTTTAACCCACTGTGGGAAACTGCTGGTTTTTCGGCACTTGGTCTCACACTTCTCTTTAGTGGAAGTGGGTCAGGGCAGAACCCAAATGCCTGAGTCCTGCCCCTATGGGGCGTTTGCACTGGTGAAACTCCCAGGAGGGGAGAGGGGGTTTGGGACCTGGGCCCACCCTCTACTCCAGGTCCCAGCCCAAGGGCACTCTGAAGTGCAGCTATGTGCTGCTGACAATGTCCCAGCCTACAGTTTTTTCCCCTGGGCTGTCTTCCCCCTCTGTCCTTACAGTTCCTTGTGCCTACTCTCCCCTTAGGCCAGGTTTCTTTTCTCAACTGATCAGAGTCTCAGCCACACCTTTCTGTCTCTTCTCAAGTCCAGTTACCTTCTACAAACTCTTCTGCTCCTTCACTTCAAACTCCTTTGCTCTGCACAGCACCACCCTCCTGCTCCTCCTCCAGCTTGTGCAACTTCTGTTTGGAGTGGGGCAGCTTTTATCAGGCACCTGGCTAGGCCGTAATTGATCTCAGGTGCCTCTAATCAACCTGCAATAACCCTGGTTAGCCACTGGGGAACAAAGCCTTCAGCATTCTGAGGCTCACATATTTCCCTTCTTCTGTTGCCTGCTGGCTTTGATCTCTGATACCACTTAGAGTTTGAACACACAAGAGAGTAGCATATTACAAAAGACAGTATTTCATGTTTTTCTTCAGTGCAATTACAGATATTGATAGATTTGTGATCAAATAAACCCAAATGCCATCAACCTATTGCCCTGCACCCATAGTGAGAATATTCTAATAGGCTCTTTGTGCTCACGCAAACAAAAAATCCATGCAGATCAGTTGCCCCTCCTTAGAAGCTGTTTGGCACAGATTCTAAGCCTGCCTTACATCATATTTCATTTTCTTTGCCCCTTTTAACTTGTCTTATCTTATTCCCCAAAGATACATAGCAATCTCCACCTTTAGATCTGTGCTTTTGCTGATATCTGGTATGCTGGTCTCAGTGCTTCTGCCCCTATCTTGCAATGCCTGTCTGGGATGATAGGGATGGTTTTAAAAAGCTATGTTTAGGACACAAAGGCTATACCTACATCAGCCAAAATTAGTTTGTACTTGTTAGTCTCAACTAAGAAGTTCGAGTTTAGTTCGAACTAACCTTGGGATAGTTCGAACTAACTGTGCATTCTAGTTTGAACTAACACTTAGTGCGAACTAGAACACGTGGTTGGTTCAAACTAACCAGCTTAGTTTGAAACTCTTAAATTTGAATGAAGCATTAGTCCTGGTCCACATTACGTCTAGTTTGAACTAAAATTCAAACTAAGAGATTAAGTCTGGACTAAGTGCTGGCACTTATTGGTTCAAACTAAGCGTTCCTTAATTTGAAGAAAAAAATTTCTCAGTTTGAACTAGAGAAAGCCTAGTGTGGCCATGGGTTAAATTAGTCCAGATTGAACCTCCTTAATCCAGACTAATTTGCCAGTGTAGACGTAGCCAAAGACCTTCAGGAGTCAAAGTCAGTGAGTCTTCTTCGACCCAAGGGGGTCTGATCTATCCTCTGTTAGTTGAGTAGATGTGTAAAGCCGCATGATTTGCCAGGGCAGACATTCATAAATATGGGGACATTCTTGGACTTCCTGTCCTCAAAGCTTGCATTGCTTGTTGTTCACTGGAAAAAGCTAATCAGAGGTGTATGCGAAGAAAGATTAGACAGAAATTATTTTATAGTACCAGACTACTGGTTGGTTTAATCCACTGCCTTTATTTGTCCATTGGTGAGGACCAGGTGCTTCAGAGAAAGGTGCAAGGCAAATTATGAACTAACTTGCTCATAGGGAAGCCCCCCTGCGCTGGGCAGAAGCCGCGTGGCGGAGGGGGCGGAGGAAGCCCTCCGTGCTGGAGGTAGCCCCCCCGCGCCTGGCAGGAGCTGTGGGGGGGGGCAGAGGAAGCCAAGGGAGCAGGGCGCCCCGGGCTTGGGGGCTGCCCCAGCCGGCTTACCCCCCTTCCTGTTGCCGGGGGCTGAGGATCCCGTTCTCCCCCCTGCTCCCAGCAAGAGGAAGCAGGTGGAAGCCAGCTGGGGCACCCTCTGACCCCCTGTGCCCGACTCAGCACCCTGGACAGGGCACTGATCCCTGGCCAGGGTGCTGGGGGGGGTGGGACCTTCCTCTCAGGGTGCTATGCACCCTGGGAGGAATGTCCTTGTTATTTCAAAACAAGGGTTGTTTTGAAACAACATGTCCAAACGGCTTATTTCGAAACCACTGGTTTCGAAATAAGTCTCTTTTCGACAGCAAAGTGGATTTAAGCTGTTTCGAAAGGAGGGCTCTTGTTTCGAAACTAGGAGCTCCCTCCTTTTGAAACAAGAAAACGTGGTTTAGACATAGGGACTTTTATTTCAAAACAACCAGTGTTGTTTTGAAATAAAAGCCCTGTGTGAACATACCGTTATTCTCCAGCAGTCCGATAGTTTCACATGAATACTGAGTTTCATCTCAAGGACTAAGTGTTAAGCACTCTGCTTTTAGAACAAAGGTATGAGAGCCATACAAAAGTTTGCAACTGAGTCCTACTTGTAGCTTACTTTATAGATATCAAAAATATGTAAGCTGATCAGGTCACTATTGCCAAAGAAATAATACAATCTGTATCTGAGCTGACAAATGGTCTGCCGAATTTCAAATACGTTGCCAAAGGGTAAGAACTTTAAATCCTGAATATGAGGATTTATAATGGATTTGCAACTTCAGGTTGTTGCTGGAGTTTCAGTGTCTAGTCATACACTTGTTCACTTTAAGGGGACAATAACAATTATTTCTATTTTTAGAGATTCATAATATGGTGTAATAAATAATGCTTATAAATATGGACCTGAGACTGCATGCTTTATGCATCTAGGGTGAGATTTTTCCAAAGCGCTCCTGTGATTTAGGAGCATGAGTCCAAATGATACCTGATGAGATTTATGCTCCTAGTAACATAACTGATTTTGAAAATCCACCCTTCATTTGTATGGAATCACAAATCAAAATTCCATTACAAAAGACTCTTCATGATTACAATAATAATTTAGTTTGTCAAATAGTTATGGCTCTAAGATATTTTCAGAGTGCTCAGTGAGGACAACTGAAAACTTGTCTTATTTAGCAAACAAAAGCAATACGGGGCATGATTCTTCACTGCCTTTAATCATTTGAAGTCATTTATACCAGTTGGTCACATCTTCTACTCCTTATACATAGATTTAACTAATAACAAAAGATTCTGTGAAATAAATTTGTGCTATTACATCTTTCAAATATAGAATGGTTTTGGAGTAGAGCTTTAGTTGCATAACCTGACAGTTAGGTGTAAATTTAGGGCTGACCTTGCATTTATTTATGTGCGGAAGTTGGAGACAAAGCAGTGGAATAACCAAGAAGCACATGAAAGTAGCAGTGCATGAACACTCTAGATGGTAATTTTATTTTTAAAAGGGAATAATTGTACGTCTAAAGTATGCAGTGATGAAATCTCATGCAATTCTGATGTTTGTATGACTGGTTCATTGTTTAGAATGCAGATGAATATACACCACAACCAGCAGAGACTTATTGCAGTCAGGACTATCCAGGTTTGCCACCTATGCTGATCTCTTCTTTTGCCAATATAATTTTGCATTGTGGTGGTGGGCATTTAGATTGTTTTAAGTAGCAGCAATTTTCTCTTGACACCTTTTGTGAATTTCCCTTTGTTAATCCTTATGTTGTAAATCATCAGATGGCTTTGTGGTTTTTACAGTGGGATTAGGAGTCTGATTTTTTGTGTTTTGTAGTAGCTTACTGTGTATTGGATTGTTTTAGCCTTTCAGTGATTCCAATTCAACTTTAGTGAAAAAGTATTATTAAAATTAAAGTAACTTAGAACACAAGTAAATAGGCCAGAGCAGCTACCCAATACAGCCCCAGGCTTCACTAGGTGGCTGTGGAGTAGTAATGCAGACCATCGGACACATGGTAAACGAGAGTACAGTTAGAAGATTGGAAGTTGGTCTGCAACACATAACTAATCAAAACACATTTCTTAACTTTTCCTGACTTTAGTTTTATAAGTCAGCCACCAGCATGATGATTCATGTCTGTCAGATCCGACATCTTCTGTTTGTGATACATATCAAGAATTAATAAATTGATATTATAGACTGCTGTGATGCTTTCTGGACATGTATCCTTGATATATTCTTGTACTTAAGAAGGATGTGCCATTGCAGCAAACTTTTCAAATGCTTCTTTCTAGCTATGAGCATCACCTTTTACCTTGCTGATATTTAGTTTAAACCAGTTTTTCCTCATTCAGGTGTTGATCTCAGCCATTCACTAGGACCCATTGGAAAGACAGCTGGATTTGAATACACACTTAAGTGCTCTCCTAAAATGGGATTGACTGAAATTCATGTTTAAGTACTTTCCTGAATCACTGTCTAGGAGAAGAAAGCTGTTTTGTTTGTTTGTTTTTGTGGTTTACAAAAGACAAACTATAGAATGAAATCACTAGTATACCAAGTCTGAAAATTTTCAATCTGGAATTCTCTCTGTCTTTGGACAGCAAATGGTGTGAGGAACTGAATTTTAAAATGCTGCACTTATGCAATAATATAAACAGTGACATTTTTGAAATAACATTACAGAAACACTTTTGCTTGATGAGAACAGCACAGGTCATAATGAATTCTTTTTTTCTACCAGTGGGGAAGATTATTTCTTTTGCAGAAGTTAAATTGCAGTACAACATTTGTTAAATGTACCATAAAAATAGCAAAACAAACAAGGAGTCCTGTGGCACTTTTAAAGACTAACAGATTTATTTTTTGCATGAGCTTTCATGGGAGAAAATCCCACTATGTTAGACACATTGAAGATGGCGGGGGGGGGGGGATCTTCATCTTCAAAGCATTTGATGAAGTGGGATTTTCAACCACAAAAGCTCATGCATTACATAAATTTGTTAGTCTTTAAAAGTGTCACAGGACTAGGGTTACCAGATACCAAAGCCTGGAAAGGAGGACAGGGAAGTACGAAAAGGAGGACATTGGAGGACATATGGAGAAAATGTAGTATGAATGTAATATTCTTCTGTTTTTAGGGGGCCCTGGAACGCTTTCCCCCTAAAAATAAGGTATTCTGTGTCATTCCAGCATACTTTAACCCCTGTAAGTAAAAAGCCAGACAAAATCATGTATTTTAAAATGCCTGCCAGATGGAGGCTGAGAAAGTAAAAAGGAGGACACGTCCTCCTTTTGCCTGACATCTAGGACCCCTACACAGGACTCTTTGTTTTGCTGGACTAGACTAACATAGCTACCTCTTTGGAACATAAAAATAGTGTTACCCGGGAATGGTTGATTTCTTTCTTTCTTTCTTTTGCAAAAGTTCGATTTGATGAATGTCCCGACTAGCTCTGGAGAATTTGTATTGAATTTAGCATGGAACTTGCAAGCAATAAAGATTATAAGGAACTCCAAAACTGCTTTGAATTATGGATTAATCCATGTGAGGAATTAACAGGGTTTATATACTAGTAGGGCAGGTCTACTTTATTCATCTGACGAAGTGGGCTGGACCCCATGAAAGCTTATTCCTGAAGAAATCTGTTAATCTATAAGGTGCCCCAGGACTCTTGTTGTTTTTGCTGTACACAGACTAACATGGCCACCCCTCTGGATATTTATGGTTTAGTTGATTTAAATTATGTCATACAGGGGTGCATAAAACACACATGCCTGAGTGATGCAAGTTATAGAGATGTAAGCACTGTCCACACTAACATTATCAGTAGAAGATGCTCTTCCGCAAATGTAACTTCCACCTTGCACAGCAGTTGAATATTATGCTATTTAGAGAGTGTTCTTCTGTCAGAACAGTGTGCTACACCAGATGTGTTACAGCAGCTCAGCTGCAACAGTGCAGCTGCACCAATGTAGTGCTTCTTGTGTAGACCTGCCTTAGACAGGAGCAAATGTATTTTAACTTCTTTTATTTGTATTGCATCTGTTCTTATATCAGGTCATGTTACGGAGATTAAAATGAATTATGGATTGTTGTAAAAAATGGGTGCCAAATAAACTTTCTTCAGCTTTTCCAGCCCTAGACTATCTTCAATGTCCTTGAATTAAAATTCACATTAAAAAGGCGATACCACAAGCAAGTGTTACACTGGACCCCAAAGACCCCCAAGAATGGGAACTCCCAGACAGCATGAGGAAGCAATTACCAGAGCTGTGGGCTGATGGCCAAGAATTCTCTGATACATCTTCTGTGGTGTTCAGACTTGGGGATAGGCACCAGGTATTTTCTGACAGATTGTGACTACTAGAGCATGGAAAGATAGGTGATCTCTGAGATAGCAGGAGCCAGGTCATTTGGGACTTTATAGATCAGGAGTGGCCAAACTTATGGAACTCAAGAGCCACACATCTTGATTATTAAACCTTCAAGAGCTGCACTGAGGCATATAGTCATATTTTACCTACTTCAAAAGTACTAAGTTTAAAATTCATTGCACGTTTTAATTTTATCGTAAAAAGAGGCCAAATATTGATTCTACTAATGTCAGATTCTAATAGTTACTTCAGGTTACCATGAAAACTAGGCCTACCTATGCAGTAAAAACTTAGCTTCTCCCTGCCGTCTCGACCATGCCACCATTTCTCCCTGCCTTCTCCGACCATGCTGTGCTTCTCCACACCATCCCCAAGGCCCTGATGATGTCACTGCTTCCTACTGTCTCTGACCATGCCATGCTTCTCTGCACCATCCCCGAGTCCCCAACCATGCCACCGCTTCTGCACTGTCTCTGACCATGCCATGCTTCTCCTTGCCATGCTCTTCTGCAAGCTGCACTTTTTCTTTGAAGAGCTGCCTGTTGCTTGCGAGCCGCAGTTTCGCCGTGTCTGTTATAGATCAACACTGTGACTTACACAGGGAATTGAATTAGGAATCATTGTTAATACAGACATTCTGTATTCATATATTTAGTAGGCAGGGTCAGCATTCTACTGATGCTTTTTACACATAAGCTATTTGAGACAGCAGCCTCATTTTAATTCTACAGAATCGCGCTCACTGGAGTTCTTATCCTGAGTGGTCCACTTGTATACTTCAAAAGCATAAATATTAAATACCTGCTGTAGCTTCTGGGTCTCTTTTGTAGAGTTCATCAACAGTCCAGACTAAAGATGACAAGAGCACAAATAGCAATGATCAGGTCTGCATCCTAAAGGACATGTTAGATCATGTTCAAGTCAGTAGGCCATCAGGGAGCAGTGGATATCTGGGGCCTGTATTGAATTTATATTGCAGTGCTCTCTAAGTCTAGCAAAAAAATTGGCCCAAATGGATTGGAGAATATGATCTTCAGAGTTTCACAAGTTCCATGAATACAACTGCTTCCACCCTGGTGGAAGTTAAGATAGACCATGAGTTCAACCTGAAGGTTGTCAATCCACTTCCACACTAATGATGATAAATAAACATTTTTTTCTTTTAATCTTTACTTCATGATTAATCCATAACTAAATTTATGATATTGCTATATTAAAGATTATATATTTTTTAAAAACATAGATAGGTAAAAAGTAAAAAGACTGCAAACTGAAAGTCAGAACATATTTTACTGTATAGAAAAATTCTTCTCAATGATTAGTTACTGAAGTGCAGCCACAAGTCCATCTAATAGAATAGAATGAAAATTAATATTGGTAAGTGCAAGGTCATGTATTTAGGGACTAGTAACAGGAATTTTTGCTATAAGCTTGGAATGCATCGACTAGAAATGATAGAGGAGGAGAAGGACCTGGGAGTATTATGTGACCGTGAAAAAAGCTAGTGTGTCCTAGGATGCATCAGATGAGGTATTCCCAGTAGAAACAGTGACCTATTAATACCATTAGACAAGGCACTGGTGAGATTTCATCTGGAATACTATGTACAGTTTTGGTCCACTATATTAAATAAAGATGAATTAAAAATGGAACAGTTGCAGAGAAGTGCTGCAACTGTGGAATGGAGAACCTGCCTTATTACGGGACACTCAAAGAGCTTGACTTGTTTATCCCAAACAAAAGAAGGTTGAGGAGAGAGAACATTTCTCTCTATAAATACATCAGATCAGTGTTTCTCAACCTTTTGCAGGTTGCAATACACTTGGTGGTGTATTGTGATCCTACAGGACCACCAGCCCACTCCCTCCCACCCCCCAAATGCAGCCATCTCTACATCTTTCTGCAACACACTGCTGTGTGGCAACACAGTAATGTGTCCCGACACAGTAGTTGAGAATTGCTGCATCAGAGGGATAAATACCAGGAAGGGAGAGGAATTATTTAAGTTCAGGACCATTGTAGATGTAAGAAGAAATGGATATAAACTCTCCATCAAGAAGTTTGGACTTGAAATTAGATGTATGTTTCTAACCATCACAGGAGTAAAGTTCTGGAATAGCCTTTTGAGGGGAGCTATTGGGAGCAAAAGCTGACCTAACTTCAAAACTGAGTCTTGCCAACATGCTGATGGTTGAACTGATCATCATTTTTGAGGTCAGGAGGGGATTTTTCCCTCAGGAAGATTGGCAGGGACCCTAGAGGTTTTCACCTCCCCTTGTAGCATGGGGCATGGGTTACCTGCTGATGGTTTCTGTTTCCTAGTCTTTTAACCGTAATGTTGGTACTTTAACAACTCATTCATAGGTTACATGTCTACTGCAGGAGTGGCCTGCATTGAGCAGGTTCTCTGGCCTGCACTGAGCAAGAGGTCAGAGTAGATGGTCATATTTGGCCCTTCTGCCCTTAAAATCTATGTGTCCATGATTTTTAAAGCACGACATATGTCATAGGGATCATAGAATCATAGAAGCTGGAAGGGACCATAACAGATCATCAGGTCCAGTCTCCTGAACTCATGGCAGGACCAAGTACCCTCTTAATTATGCCTGACAGGTGCTCATCTAACCTGGTCTTAAACAATGATGAGAGATTCCACAACCTGCCTAGGCAACTTATTCCAGCAGTTAATCACCCTGACAGTTAGGAATTTTTTCTTAATGTCCAGCCTAAACCTCCCTTGCTGTAATTTAGGTCCATTGCTTCTTGTTCTATCTTTGGCAGATAAGGAAAATAGTTTTTCTTCTTCCTCCTTGTGATAACCTTTTAGATACCTGAAAACTGTTATGAAGTCCCCTCTCAGTCTCCTCTTTTCTAGACTAAACAAAGCCAGCTCTTTCACTCTTGTCTCATAAAGCAAGTGTTCTAGACCTCTAATCATATGTATTGCTCTTCTCTGGATTTCTCCAATTTATCCACATCTTTCCTGAAATGAAGCATGCAGAACTGAACACAATACTCTAATTCAGGCCTGATAAGGACAGCGTAGAGCAGAAGAATTACTTCTTGTGTCTTACTTACAATATTCCTGTTAGTATGTCCAAGAATGGTGTTTGCTTTTTTTGCACAGCGTTACACTGTTGACTCATATTTAGCTTGTGATCCACTGTGACACCCAGATCCATTTCCGCAGTACTCCTTCCTAGGCAGTCATTGCCCATTTTGTATATGTGCAATGGATTGTTCTTTCCTAAGTAGAATACTATGCATTGTCTTTATTGAATTTCATTCCATTTAGGTCAGACCATTTTACCAGTTTGTCCAAGTCATTTTGAACTGTGATCCTATCTTCCAAAGTACTTGCTACTCCTCCCAGCTTGGTATCATTGGCAAACTTTACAAGTGTATTCTCTATGCCATCATCTGCATAACTGACAAAAATATTGAACAGAACTGGGCCCAGAACCCTAACCCTAACCCTTCCAGCATGACTCTCTGGGAGCAGCTATCCAACTGGTTTTTTCATCCTTCTTATAGTAACTCCATCCAGGCTGTACTTCCCAAGTGTGTTAATGAGAAGGTGATAAGAGACCATATCAAAAGCCTCACTAAAGTCTAGATACACCACATCTAGCACTTCCACTCTGTCAAGAAGAATTGTCACCCCTTCATAGAAAGCTATCAGATTTGGTTCGACAAGATTTGTTATTGACAAATCCATGCTGACTATCAGTTAGCACCTTATTCTCTTCTAGATGCTGGCTAATGGTCTATAATTCCCTGTGTTGTCCTTATTTCCCTTTTTATAGATGGGCACTATATTTGGTCTGTTCCAGTCCTCTGGGATCTCTCCAGTCTTCCCTGATTTTTCAGAGATAATACCCAATATCTCATATATCTCCTGAGTCAGCTCCTTGAGTAATATGATCTAAAGCTCACTCAAGTCAGTTTATTTCAGTGAGCTTTGGATGAAGCTCTGACAAACTATATTATCTTCTTTTTGTAAACATTGATCTACCTCTCTCCTAGTTGTCTGTTGTTTGAGTAACTGTCCTCCCATGCATGAGTTCCAAATGTATACTATAAGATCTTTGTAGTTGAGATGGCAGGTCTAATTCTCCATTACCTTAAACCTCACTTGATCATTTCCACTCTAAAGGACTACCACTTAGCATGTATGTGTGGCCAGTGGCCCCTCACAGCACCCTTACTCTACACTCTCTCTTCCCTTTTATGAGCTCCATACTATCACTCTTATGAGTAGTACCACCCTCAACTTGGGGAATGCTTCAATGTCCTCAAACAATTCTACATGGATCTTAACATCTTTAAAGTTTTTATTATTGTAACCAAGAGTTCATACTTATCTCTGGCTCTTCTACCACTTACCAGAGTTCTTCTCCTGGCAGCCTCTGTTCTTCACAGGGTTGCCAATCCTTAGCCATTTCTAGCTGGAACTCAGCTGTCTGGTTCTAGCTTTCTTCTTCTATCAGTGTCTTGGGTTTCTTCCTCATTCAACTACGATCCCCCCAGGAAAACTTCCTTGCTTCACGATGAGGCCATTTTCTTCGCCTTTATTTGTTCCAGCTCTCTGGAAGGGGGTCTTCTGGTCTCCTCTCCTAATGAAATGACAGTATACCTGGTGACACCTATGAAGGATCAGCACAAAGAATGCATGAACGGTCACCATTCTGACCTGGTGATATTTGACACTCAAAGATGTATATGACTGTATTAGGTGCTAGAACATGAAGAATAAGGTTGTGTCTTTTTATGTCTTTCCTGTAAAACACCTGGATCACTTCTGGGTTCTCAGAAAAAAAAATATTAATAGACATATAAAGATAGTCACAGATTATCTCATTTCATGCTCTTTGTAGAATATGAGTGGGAGAATATGTACTCACAAAGCCAGTTACTGTGTTGGTTCTGTAAGACCACAAAATAGATCAGGGGTTGGCAATATTTGCTGGCCTCTGTGCCAGCCCGGCCCTCAAACCATCAGATAGTGCTGGGGGTGGGCCAGAAAGGTGCCGGGGACAGGGTCAGCAAAGGATAGGAACTGTGTGCTACATTTCCCTGTTGACCCCAGCCCCCTGGCTGGGGAGCAGGGCTAGCAGGGGAGAGGAGCCCCATGCTCCTTTACCCTGATGACCCCATCCCATGGCTGTGGAGCGGAGCCAGCAGGGGAGTAGGACCCATATGACTCTTTGGCTGTGTCTACACTGGCCAATCAGTCTGGACTAAGGAGGCTTAGTCCAGACTAATTTGGCCCATGGTTACATTAGACTTTGCCTAGTCTGAAGTAAGAAATTTCTTAGTTCGGACTAGAGAAAGCTTAGTCTGAACTTGTAAGTACCAATGTTAGTTCAGACTTGCACACTTAATTTGAACTTTAGTTCAAAGTAAGCATAGGAATACCCGAACTAAGCCTTAGTTCAAACTTAAGAAGTTTGAACTAAGCCATTAGTTCGAACTAAAAATGTGTTGTTTGAACTAGAACATGCGGTTAGCTTGAACTAAGACGTTCCCAGTTAGTTTGAACTAACCTGCAGTAGTCTTTCAGCCCCAGGCCCTGCTTGGGGCAGGGCCAGTGAAGGGAGTAGTTGCTGGGTTGGGAGGCCTGCACACCACTGTGCGTAGGCTCATGCCAGCTTCGTCATGTGTCCTGGGGATAGCCAAACGTGAAATGGATTAACAGGGGCTTGTTACAGTAAGCTCCACTTTTATATTTTAGAGTGGTCTCCCTCATGGGATCTTTACTGTAATGGGACTGACGATGTTGTTAGGCTATTAAATGACACACACACAATGTTGCATAGCTTTAATTGACTAATTTGCCTATTCAATTTGCAGTGCAAATCCAGCAGTTTCTGGATTCTTAGGCTTCTTAGCTAATAGAAAAGAAGGCTTCAGCATGAGTCTCAGACAGACAAAAGTAATGCTACAGGCTGTGCTAAATTAACTTTAGCACATTAATTTAAGGGGCACTGAATTATTACTGTACAGAAAACTAGTATGAAATTGGATGTGGTTGGTTAACTATGACTATGTAATTTCTCATTTCCAGTTTATTGTGTCTTAGTGAAGATTTGCCTTCAGTGCTCAGTCAAGAGAAAAACTAAAAGTATTAATGCTTTGATGGAAAAGATGTATTCTCTTGGCAACTGAATTTCTTCATTAGCTGTTTACTGAAGAGTTTCATTCTTTGTTGAAGAGAATTAGTTTAGAGTAAAGAAAATTCATTCATTATGTGTTCACTTTCTTTGGTGGCAGAGATTATATTTTGCAATTTTCTTTCTGCTTCTATAATCTTTTAATAGCTGTTTGTTCCAGACAATTATGCAGTAATTACCAGGTTTTTAAAAAATACATTTTAATGAAAGCATTGACTTCATCCTACTCCCACTGAAGTCCATACGAGTTTTGCTGTTAACTTCAATAGGAACTGGAATTTTTATCGACAACCATTTCTTTTCTTCCTGCCAAATTCTCTGGAACTCATTTAAAAGAGTGGGGAAGAATTCTGCTCTCAGCTCCATCAGTCTAAATCCAGAATATCTCCATCAAATTAATGGATTTACATTTGTGTTAACTGGCAATAAATGAGATCAGAATATGATCCAGTAGGATTTATGTTTTCTTATTATCAAGGGGATGTAATACATAATTGGCTTTGCTGCTAGAACCTTCCCAGTGTTAGTTTCCTTTCCTGTCCATGAACAGACACAGCTGGATTGTATAAGTCTCTGACAGGTATAAAACAAAAGGTGGTGTCTCTTGAAGGAATCCTCTTCCCTTGGCAAGGTCTTTTGAACTTGCTCACATAGTGTTTAAAATAGAAAGGTTTGGGAATAGCCTTTTGCTCCTCATATCACATTATCTAGGCCAGTAGTTCTCAACCGTTCTCAGGTTGTGACACACTTGGTGGCATATCGTGACTCTACAGAACACATCAGCCACTGCCACTGTCCCTGCCCCCACCAGGCCAAATCCAGTCATTTCCCTACCTCTCTGTGACACACTTACCACTATGTGGTGACACAGTAATATGTCCTGATACAGTAGCTGAGAGTCACTGATCTAGGACTTTGTTCAGGACTAGTTTTAGTTTTCCCAGATGGTGATGCTTCTACTTCAAGCATCATTTTGTTTGTAGCATTGAGCTCTAAAGAAGGAGGAGTTATTTGTAATATGCTATAATACTGGCTCACCAGATACCAGCTCATGCCAAAGCCTCCAATCAATTCACTTGTGTGGTAGTATAGATCAAAGTGATTGCTTAAATGTACTTGTTTTTTTAAATGTCACAAAAACTAATTGGAAGTGACATGCATTGTTTTTGATAGTTTAAATTCCATTAGAATGTAACAGCAAACATTTACATTGTGTATATATATCTCTGTAACTAAATAACCCATCAAATGAGAAGGAAGACTTGTAATGCAAATGAAGAACCTTAGCCGGAAAATACTATGTCTATGCTACAGTTTATGTCAGCATAATTTACATTGCTCTGGGAGGTGAGTAATCCATCCGCCTGAGTAAAATAAAATTATACAGACATAAGTGCTGACATGGATGGTGCTATGTCAGCTGGCGAACTTGCCTTGCAGCGGTGGTTTTATTATGCTGGTGGGAGAGCTCTAGAGCATCTTCCTCAGACATGCTATGGTGGCACAGCCATGCTGCTGCAGCTCTATATGTATAGACAGACCCTAATTAAGGAGATAAGAATGGCCACAAAGCATCAGATTAATGGTCCATCTAGCCTAGTATTCTGTCTTTTGACAGTAGTCAATGCCAGGTGCTACATAGGAGTGAACAGAACAGGTAATCGTCAGATTTTTTCACATTTGAAGGCAATTTGGCATTGTGTGATGAACATAGATCTGAGGCTATGTCTACACTGCCAAGTTAGTCTGGACTAATTTAGCCCATGGCCACACTAGGTTTCCCTTATTTTGAACTAAGAAACACTTAGTTTGAGCTTAGTACTGAGGGTTAGTCCAGACTTAAGTGTTTAGTTCAAACTTTAGTTCAGGCTAGGTGCAGTGTGGCCATGGACTAACACAGTTCAAACTTAAGAAGTTCGAACTAAACTAGTTAGTTTGAACTAACTGCGTGTTCTAGTTTGAACTAAGTATTAGTTTTGACTAGAATGCACAATTAGTTCAAACTTATAAGTGTGAGGTTAGTTTGAGCTACCCTTGAACTTCCTGTGGCTAGTGTGGACATAGCCAAAGACTCTAAAAGTTTTCCTCTCTCTCCACCAATGAAAGGAAGAGCCCACAAGAATAATGATCCTGTCTGTGAAAAGAAGCAGTAAGAGTGAATCTAAGGAAAGATCCTGCATCTCTGGTTGTTTGGCTTCAAGCTAGATGGAATAACTAAATGAGAAGTCAGAAATCCCTGGAGTTACAAGTTACTATATAATTGACTATGGGATGGTCTTTTGTATGAGGTCTATGGTGCAAGCTGACCTGAGTGAATGCTAATCTCTTAGGACTGGGAGTACCTTGGAATATTTGTGATTTTGGGTGTAAGTGACCATTTTATCACAGAGTTCAGCTTGCCTAGGGACTGGAGTTTCTAAGGGTACTGTCTGTGACCCTATGTAAGACTATTGTAGCACCTGGAGCTCACACTTGGCACTGTGTTGGTGAGATCTAATTATGGAAAACACCACCATTTTGGGGAGTCTGCCCTCTTTTTGACAGTCTGCCTTGAGGGAAGCGCTTATCTTCATGAGCCATTTCAAATGATGTGACACATATACTAGGAATTTCACAGACAATACAGAGAAATAAAGTCCTTTCCCCTAGGAGCTTCATGTGACACAGCTGTGGGTAGAGTTATAAATTCAGGTGAAGGAAATAAAGGAATTGACAGAGCAAGGAAGGACAAGCTAGAGCAATAATATCACACTCAAAATACACCTCTTAGTGTGGGTGATGTTTTTATGGGTGATTATGGGTGATGTTTTTAATATTAAAATAAGGTTTAACAGATATTGACTCACTCTGCTGTAGCAGTTAGAAAACTGAAGCAGGAGAAAAGGGGAAAGAGAGCTTCTACTAGGCAGAACTCCTAGAATCAAATTGTGCAAGCACCTATTCATGCTGTTCACTTGAATAGCTGAATAATATTGATTAGGTGTGATAGGGTATACTTTGTATGCTACCAGATTAACTGAGCTAGTTACCTTAGGGATGAGAGTTCATTTTGGAAGGGTTCTTCTTTAGGGATGAGTGTTCATTTTGGAAGGGTTCTTCAACCCAGTCTTTTACATACTTTTTCTGTGTGTTTTCCAAGTAATAGTGTCTATAGTTTGCTTTTGGTCCTGAATGAAATCAAGATCCATGGAAAGTCTCAAAGTAATTATGCAGGCAAGTTCTGAAAAGAAACACAGTTAAGGGTAAATCCAGGATTTTTTTGATTGGGTTCCTCTTTGGCAGATTTGTATATATCTTGCAACTTTTTCACCATGACTCAGCTAGGTATGTTCCATATACACCAGAAATTAAGCATATGCAGCCAGCATAACATATTATTTATGAGTCAAGAGCTATTATCCCTCTCAGTGTAAAACTACAACACTTTTGGGAAGTTTAAATTATTCATAACTAAAAAAATGAATACAAAATTTAATCCTGATTGAACATGTCACTTGAAACTACCTTGGTTCTCAATTAGGCTTCTGAAAAATCTAATGTTAGATTTATTACAATTTGAAATTATCACAATTTGAAATTATCACAATCTGCTGCTTCTTGTTGTAATTGGAGATCATAATTGATGCCACATGATGTCAGTAATTGCTCAAACTGTTTTAGAAAGAGGCACAAAGATATAGCAAGAAAAAATATAAAGCCAGATTCAGATTTTGCTTTGGTTGTACATGAGTGTCAAAAACTGCTTTTTTCATAGCATATTTATTTACAATTGTTACTATGTGTACTTTAGAAAAGGGGAAAATCAGGTGAACATGTACTCTCATTGGACTCTGCTAGCAGGCTAGATAAACAGTTTAAATATATGTTTGAATCATTCAGGAGTGGAAGGAAGACACCTCTGGCCAATTGCAGGTCACACCAATGACCAAGTTCTGTTCCTTTTCCCTCCTTTTAGTTCTAAAATAATACATCTTCTCAACTCTAAGACCTGATGTACACAAGGAATTTCCTTCAGTACAGCTGTGTCTTTCAGGGAAAAATTCACACTCCTAGGAGATTTAGCTATAGCAACCTAACCCCCGTTGTGTTGATAGTGCTAGGTCAGCCTAGTTACTGCCCCTTGAGGGGGGTGACTTATCTATGCTGGTGGGGAATACCTCCAGCCACTGTAGGTGGAGTCTTGCCCAAACTACAAGGCTATGGAGAATTAAGATCCTCATCTTCAGTCATAGCTGTGCTTGAGACCATAGGTGTGGAAGTAAAGGGGTCAAAAATAAAAGATGCAGAAGCAGATATCTAGATTGCTGAACAGGGATCAGTGGCTTTCAAGCTATTAGATTTCAAACTGCTCTTTGCAGTACAGTCAATTTTGTGATACTTGTCTGATTGTCCAATGTCTTCCAAGGTACCAGAAAGGTCATCTCTCTTTGGGTATGTCTATACTGTGGATTTAAGTCAACTTAAGTCAACTTAAACAAAGCCCTGGACAGACTGAGAAGTATTAAGTCAACTTAATAACTCTTACTTGTAAAGTTGACTTAGCAGTTAAGTCAAATTTACTAAGTTGACTTAAGCCAATGTAGCCTGGGAATTAGCTTACATTGACTTAATTGGCTTCCTAGCTATCTGAAACATGGAGTGGGGGCTAGAGAGAAGGCACAACACAATTGGGAGTATTCCCAGCTGTGTGCAGCACATTAAAACTCCCCCAGTGTCTTAGCCCCAGCCCCACAGTCATGCATCCTAGCACTACAGCCCATGTTGCCCTCCCCCAGCCTGATCCGTCATCTGCCCCACTCTCAGCTGCTTCCCTTTCTCGGCTTGATGGCATATGTCTCCCCCTACTCAGCCTGACCCCACATGTCTGCCCTTCTCCAGCCTGACCCTGCCTGTCTCTCCCATTGTCTTTCCCCAGCCTGACCCCGCATGTCTCCCTCCTCTTCTCCAGTCTGACCCTGCCTTTTTCTTCCCTTGCTGTTCTCCAGCCCAACCTCACGTTTCTCTTCCCTTCTCCAGCCTGACCCCGCGTGTCTCTCCCCTTGACCTTCTCCAGCCCAAACCTGTTTGTCTCTCTGCTTGTCTCCAGCCCCACCTTGCCTGTCTTTCCCCTTCTCCAGCCCAACCCCACGTCTCCCCTTCTCCAGCCCGACCCTATGTGTGTCTCTCCCCCTTCTCAGCCTGAACCATGTGTCCCAACTTTTCAGTCCAACCCCACCTGTCTCTCTCCTTCTCAGCCCGACCCCCCCCCCGATATTGTCAAACAAACAAGGAGTCCTGTGGAACTTATTGACTAACATTTATTTATTGCATGAGCCTTCATGGGGAGAAAATCCCACTTTGTCAGATGGTTTGAAGATGTGGGAACTTAGAGAATGTGAGGAAAATAAATGCAGGGAAGTGTAAGACATAGGATCAGGTCACACTGCACCAGCAAATAAAACCAGTTGTTAAGATTCAAGAACTGGGAAACAGCACATAGAAAGAAAGAAAGAAAGAAAATTGCTACTTCTTTTAGATTAGATTGTGTGAAAGCAGCATTATATCATGACTATAGATTTTTTTCCCCATTACAGCAGGTGATTTGACTTCACCTTCCTCTATGTGTTGTTTCCCAGTGTTTGAAATCTTAACAACTCCTGTGCCCTGCCCCTGCGCTGGGGTCAGCAGGGCATGGGCCCTGTTTCTCTGGCCCACACTGCAGCTGGAAGGGGTCAGATCTGGCTCCGAGCCATTTCTGGCAAGTGGTGGAGGCTTGGAGACCTTATTAATCTAGACTTTATTAAGCTGGCTTAATCAAGCACTGTAGTATAGACATACCCTTTGTGACTATGGTGACCTACAACAGCAAGATTCCACTGGAACAAAGAAAGGGTAGGATGAAAGAGATAGTAGTTGCTTGTGGCATTTTGTTAAATACTTTAGAGATGCTCCGATATTATGTGATAGTAAATACATTCAATTTAACTAAAACCTCATAGAGTGAGGAAGCTGGGGAAAACAGAGAAGTCAAGAATCTTATGTTCCAAATTGTAGTTATATCATTAATGGGCTTCTGGAAGGCACTTTAATATTACAAAGGCTCTTTATGTTGAAGATATGATGTCATCTGATAAAGCTATGGAGCAGATTGTTCCTTTTCATGTATCAAATGGGAGAGAAGATACAATATGGACATTTGTCTTGGCTCATAAAGATAAAAAACAGAGCAACTAAATGGATAAGAGAGAATAGCTGTTGGGGTGAAGGTGTTCTTTAGCTTGCTGGACCATACTGTGAACTCTTTATTGTCACTGTTAAATAATTACTAATGTGAGTAATGTTATGATGAGTGAGCCTACAGATGTATCCTAACTGTGAGTTCAGTTGGAAAAAGTGTGAATTTATAATGTGTCACAATAACTAATAGCAACAAATGTTGATGTGTAAAGGTGCAAAAGGGATACACTGAATTAGTTTTTGTAAAAAAAAGGCCTACTGAAGAAATTAAAGGACTGTTAAGATTGCCTCTGGTAAACAGGAAAAGTATTGAACTGGAAATCAGTTAATCAAAGCTAGTATGGTGGGAACTAAATTTAATAGACAGACAAAATAATGAGGGGAAATGGGGTCTTCTGTCAGTCACTCCCCTGTTGGGGTCCTTAAAAGAAAAAGACTGTTGAAGGAAAATTGGGAAACAATTGACCAAATCATGCCAGAGAGAGAAACCAAGATGACCTTTCTGATTCTTTTGCATGTTTTGCAGCACTTGTATAAGCTTTTTATAGGAAAGAGGCAGCTAAAAGCAAAACCCCAAACAGTCTGACATTAGTACTAGTTTGCCAGGTCTCAGAGTGGCTGATGAAACTGTGTGCTGTGTCTATGCTCTTCCATCTGTGAGATGCAAGTAGAAGTCAATACCAAAGATGGAAGCTGCATTTTCTGTCTTTGCTGTTCTTTTTTGCCTCTTCCTTTTTTTTTCATGGTCTTCTGGGCCATGGGCTTGAACATCAACAAGAATGCTTGGCCAGCCAATGTCAACTAACTTTTTCTTGTTCCTCAAAAAAGACAGTTGTTACCTGCTAAAGGGAATGCCCACAATGGATGATAAAATGGAAGACTTAATACTCCACATTTCAAATGCTTTAACTGATTTTCCTTCTTTCCGTATCTTTAATAAAAGTCAAAAAGATTTGTAATGGTATGATTGCCCTGGTAATAAGCAGGCTGAAGTCTCTGTATACCAGGATCTGAAGTGTGTGTGTTTAATGTCTTTTAATGATGAGCAGTTTCAAGGTCATGTTAATACTTTTGTGTCTTTGGGTCCATATAGTTCATCTTAATTAATAGAACAGTAGTTACACTGAAATTGGGTTCACTGTCTGGGCTTGTGAAAACTATGAAACAGCTAGTAGCTGTGTAATGTGTTAGCTCTGTGTTCTTGAGGAATCTGAGCATAGTGTCCAGCCTGTGCCTTCACCCCCCACACATCCTCTGCTTGAACTGAAAACCAAAAACAGTAGGAAATGGGAGACATACTTATCTACCCATATCCAAAAGCCATCAGCACAATTAATGGAGCTTTATTTGCATTGACTATGGGGAGCCAGGCTCCAAAGCAAGAACTGCGCTGAACCCTGGGATTGAAGAAGCAGAAACCTCACTGAACTGTGGGATTGAAGAAGCAGGGAAACATTGCATGATGGGGGATCTCACACTAATAGGAACAAACTCAGCAATTATCAGACCATTCTAGTCACAGACATGATAATTGATACCCGAAATACTGAGTCTGCCTGATTGTCCTGTGAATTTCCCTGAACCATTACACCCAGCCAGGAATGTGTATTGGTCACTTAAACAAGTCCTTATAAAAAACCTTTACCCACATCCAACGGTACAGTAGTGTATGTCCTGTGCAAGTCCTGATTGGATCCTGTCTGAATCCTGTGTGAGTTTGGATTGAGTCTTGAGTCCTGATGCTTGGATCTAAAGCTGTATCATTTCCACTGGGATTTAGCTTTTCTTCTTCTTTGCTGATTGCTGTGGGAGCTTTGTTTCCATCCAGCCTCTGACCCTGATCTGCACAACCTGGAAACCTTTCTGCTGCACAGAGTGGTGAGACCCCTCCACCCCCAACTTCTCTCTCTCTCTCTCCCAACCTCTCTCCCTCTTTGTTAATTATGACTCTCTCTCTAGGCCTGATACACTAGAATCTAGGTAATATTGTAGCTGGGTGTTTTTCTTTCCTCGTATGTTTATCAATGCTGTAACTGGGTATTTTGGGGCATTCTTCTCTCCTTTTGTAATTATTATTATTAGTGCAAGTTTTAGATACCTACCAATAAAATGCCTTTTGTAATCAAGACAGTTTCCAGACTCTTTTAAGACATCATTCCCTCTCCTTTGTGGTCTTGGTTTCTTTATATCGCTTTGCAGCAATGCTTCTATTACCTAGCCAAAGATCCCTGTGATGCCCACAATCCTATAAGGTTTGCTCATTGAGGGGGATATTAGCCTGATTGACTCCAGGGGCTTATAAGGGTGACAGCTGAAAAACGTTGTTTTGATCCAGCCTGATTGAGTTCGGGGGCATATAAGGGTAGCAGCTGAGAAGTGCTGTGTGACCCGGCCTGCTCAAGATCCGTAATCAAGCCTAGTTTGGTGTGGTACAGGGGCACATAAGGGTAGGAGCAGAGAAGTGCTGTGTGACCCAGCCTACTGAGTTCAGGGACACATAAGGGGGTCAGCTGAGAGTGCTGATAGACCCGGTCTGCTCAGATGCACCTATATAGAAACACAAGTGACACAAGCAGCACACTAATAGAAGTACCATCTTCCCAAAGAGAAAGAACCCTAATAAATGAGCATACCCCGAGTTGCTGGGCACAGTTGGTAACAGCTGTGTCAGAAATAAAGGGTCACACACCAGAAAGATTAACTGTCTTTATGACAAAACGGAGACCTTCATGATATGCAAAATAAGCCATCCACTTGCTCGCTATTAGGAAATTAGGAAAAAACTTCCCTTTTGGTCAGATTGTTCCATTATAGGGTTTCTAGCATCTTCTGAAACATCTGGCATTGGTCAGTGTCAAAGACTGGATGTTGGAGTAAATGGACCACTGTTCTGATCTAATATATCAATAGCTGTAATTTTCTGGTGGAATTGCAATGTTCCAGATACAAATATCCCTATCAAATTAAAGATAGGTGTATAAAATAAAAAGAAAACCCATGAAGATCCTTTCTCCTGTGTTAGAAAGGCAGTCTGCCTTGTCATATAATATATGGAGCCGTCTTTTTGTGCTTGCAGAGGCACTTGTTTCTTGGCATTGCCTGTTTGATGAGAAAGCCAAAGCAACAGAATAGACATGAGGAAAATATGACATATGGCATTTACTGGTCTGAGTAAGATTAACTTTGTGTATATGTGTGTATGAGAGAAAAGACGGGGTGATAAGGAAGAGGGTAAGGGGAAATATGCTTCTATGCTGTACTGTATTATCTGAAATTACTGTTCAGCTCCTGAGGTATTCCCAAAGGGTATAGATTTTAAAAGTTCTCAGAATACCTACTGGAAAGGCATACCTACAGTTAGTTTTAAGTGGGTTTGTAAGGAGTTTGATATAACACACTTTAAAATAGCTGTTGGCCCAGATCTTAATAAGTTATATTTAATTATAATTGTTTTAATGTACTTTAATTTAAACTGAATAATGCTGATATGTCTGAAAATGTACATATTCCAAAATACAAATTTGACTGTATTTCACTGGAAAGGCTCAGAGTTCAGGGTTGGCTCAGAGTTATGACAAAGAATTCTTGGGTGTCTGACTGTAGAGTCTCACCCACATGCTTAGGGTTTAACTGATTGCCATATCTGGGGTCTGGAAAGAATTTTTCCCCCTAGGGAAAATTGGCAAAGGCTCTGGAGGTTTTTCACCTTCTTCTGTAGCATGGGACACAGCTCACTGTTGATCCTCTGGTGGATGCTTTGTACTTTAAAGACTTTAAATCATGATTTGAGGACTTTACTAACTCAGTCATAGGTTAAAGATTTATCATGGTAAGGGATGGATGAGGTTTTCCGGCCTGCATTTTGCAGGAGCTCAGACAGAGCCTATCAGATTTAATATTTCAGGATCATTATCACAAAAGCAGTTTGAATGATGGTGTTTTTGTATACCCAACACAAATGGTGACACAGGTCAATGCTACTCAGTTAGATCTGTCCATGGACTGATATGAGAATTTTAAGAAGTGGACTGTTTGTGCAGAAGGCTTCAAACCTCCCCGCTGCTCTCAAAACAAAAACCCAAAACTTCAGCTGCCAGTAAATAAACAGCATGATTGGAATATAAGAATTAGTGTTTCTATCTTTTAATAAAGTTTATAAATGATTATAAAGCATTATCTCTGTTTCTTGTAAACTCTAAAGGGAGAGAGAGAACATTGACGATCTCTGGCAAGCTTTGTGCAAAGGTTTGAAGGAGGTGAGGACAAGGCATATGCACTATTGAAGATGCTTATCTGTCAGGAGTTTGTGAGGTTGACTTTTGTTTAAAAAAAGAGATTTGCAGAGGTATGTTGATTTGAACATCGTTAAAGGATGGATGGTTAGATTCTAGCTATTCTGAAACTAGTCAGCATATTGAGTTCGGAAATCACAAAGTCTGACTTCTTTGAATTTTATCTTCAAGACATATGAGCTCTGGAATCTTAGAGTTTCTAGTTTCAAGGAACTTTCATCAACTGAATAAAAGTATTCTTTGCTTCAGAAGGGCAAGGTCCATCAGCAGAGAAAACAACTGCAGCAATGTTCCCTGTAAGCTGCGCCAGTGAGCAGTGGCGCAGCTGCCGCTGCTCACTGGCACAGCAAGCACGGACCCCAGTGCAGGTCCACGATTGGAGGAGCCAGGGTCAGGGCTGATGGGGAGCAGCAGCGGGGAGCGGAGGAGCTGGGGTTGGGGCTGGCGGGGAGCAGAGGAGCCGGGGTCGGGGCTGGCGGGGAGCAGAAGCGGGGAGAGGAGGAGCTGGGGTTGGGGATGATGGAGAGCAGAAGTTGGAGATCAGAGCTGGGTTGGGGGCTCCCGGGCTGGGGGCAGATTAGAAGCCAGGGAAAAGCTCATGCCATGCGGGGGGGGGAGTTGATGTGTAAGGAAACGTTTTGTTTCCTTTTCAAGTCATTGCTGCCACATAGGTCAGTGGTTGCCAACATTTTCTCTGCCATGGCACTCCTTGCTACCTTTAATTCATTTGAAGCAGACTGCCATATAGTTTCCAAATGAAGCCACATATTTTCATGAGCCAATCCAGAGCTCTTTGAGTAGTTTTTCAAAAAATTTTGTGGGTTGGGAAACAGTGAGATAGGTAGACACAACACACAAATTCCACCCAAGATTCAGAATAAACACAGAAAACTATATAGAACCTTATGTTATTTTAGTAACACCCAGCATTTCTACAGCACTTTCTACCCCAGGATCTCTCAATGGCTCACTATAATAGGCATTCACACATGCTTGGCTGTGTGGTATCCAAGAGGCACACCCCATCTGTGCTCACATTTAAGTGAATGGCCCTGACAATACATTATAGGCAAACTACATGTGTCCTCCCATTTTGATATCTTTACCAAGTGCCATAAACAATGGCTTTAGGAGGAGGTGTCCCCTCCATGTATTTTTAACACAGCTCTGTTTTCAGTTGGAAGCTGGTAAAGGAAAGTTCAAAGCTTGCAAACAAGAACAACACAAAACTAGTAGATGGGGATTGTAGCAGAGAGGGAAGGCAGCCTGATCTAACTTTTTCAGTGAAGTGGAAAAACTGTCATTGACCTTAATTTACATTAGCTCAAGTAATATATAAGCCTAAATCAGGGTGACTTCTTTTAGCTCAATGAGTGAGATCTAGTCAGAATTGGCACATTCATTAGGAATCTCTAAAAAATAATAGAATTGTATTGGCTATCTGTGATCATCAGCTCTTACCAGTGTAATTTCTTACACATTTTCTTTATGTATTTTCACATCTTCTAAAGGTGAGCTGAAATTACAGACAACCAAAATGTTTGTTGTTCTGGAAAAGGTAATGGCTGGTACACTGAACACATTCTTAGACATTGTCACCTATACACTGACAGAAGATAAGTTCCCATTCCTGGCCCAGTTGGTTGATATATGTGGTACGTTTCAAGCATCTAGTGCAGATGCTGAATGAGGATTCTGTCTAATGAGTAATATTAAGACAGAGCCTCATAACAGGTTGGATGTTTCTCATCTAGACACGCTAAAGGGCATCAAGTCATATCTAAGTGCTGGATTCAAGGCTGACCTAGATTCTGTATATGCATTCTGGAAATGTAACAAAGACAGGCGTCAAAAACTGAGGTGTAGAGGAGGCTTGATAGGCAGCATCATTGCTTCATATTTATTTAATAAAAATGTTAAACTGAAATACTGTGGTTTTATTAATTTACTAAAGTTTGAACAAAAAGACATCTATACAATGTTCCCTCTCTAAGCTGGTGATGCAACTGAGCAAGTTATGGATGCACTTGGGGAGCCGATGGGCAGTGGCTCAGGGGCCCGGTCCCAGGACAGGGAATGGGTAGGGAACTTGCTTAGCTGCATCATCAGCTTAGAGGGAACATTGCACCACAAAGAAATAAAAGAAAATCCTTTGGAATTTGAAAATTCTCAAATCACATTTTAAAATTTTCAGTTAGATTGTTTAGGAATTCTTTCATCATTTTCATTACAGTTTCATCTTTAAGCAACAATATGCAATGTGGGAAAGTGCATTTTTCCTGTTAAGTCCATCTGGAGGATTTCAAGATTCCTCTGAAAGGCATAGACTTTTTCAACAGATCTTTGACATCGTGTATGGAGCCTTGGAGTGGCAAGTTGAGGGAAGTCGAGAGATACTTGAATACTGCACAGAAAAACTACTAGTGTCATAGTGAGGAGATCATTCATACGTTCCAGGAACTCAGAAACCTTTTTAGTTTTGTGGTTTGAAAGAAATTCTATTATTTCTTTTTGAAGTGCACTCAACCTCTTTAACACGTACCTCCTACTTAATAAGCAAACATTGCTGTGCTGCAACAAATCACTTTATTCAACTGAAAAATCTTGCAACATCCTTGCTTTAAAGTTCTTTTACAAGCTAGGAGTTGTGCATAAGAGTGCACTTATCTCATTACAGTACTCATTGCTTTTTTTAAAGTCTCCAGATAAATTACTGCACAGTAATTTGCACAGGACTGCACAGGTCAGTTTGATGAATGATGCAGTGAAGTGTATTTAATGAAAGGTGTGTCACAGCCAAATGTGTAGCAAAGTCCTTATCTTTCTTCATCAAGAAGGGGTCTTTGTCTGTCTCTATCTGAACAAGTTTACTTTCTGCAGATCTAAACTATTTTTTTTAAATAAAAGCCTTTTACCTTTTGAAAAATGATCTTTCCTGTGGTGAAGGTTCTTAATAATATTAAGCACAAAAATTCTTCCAGGAAAATTTCACCAACATAAAAATTAACAGCGATAGCTGGGCAGTTTCATTTAAATCTCTTGATTCGTCCACTGCAAGAGGCATGTATTTGGCACAGTTTACAATGGAAATCAGTGCTGGCAAACAGTCCTCATAAATGTCCTCCGATCTTCACACTGCTGTGGAATCAGACAGAGGAACTTGCTTCACATGGTTCACAATGTCAGCTGTTTTATCTTTGACAAAAAGCTCTTCCAGAATTTCCACATGAAGCAGCTATCATTTTTTCCTGTACAGTCAGTGATGTGCACAATAACATTTGAAGCGTGATACAGAAACTTCAGTTTTGTCACGTCTTGCAACACTGTCAGGAGGATGGGCCACGGTGATGCTACTATGTTTTGATTCAAAGTGGCAGCTCTCATTGATAACCTTACAGTCTGATACAGTGGTTTAACATATTTAATACAAAGGTTTTGCTTTTAAATGATGTGGCATAATAAGAAGAAAATTCACTCTCTGGTTTGTGTTAAAACCTTAGTTTTTCTGGTTCAGTTTGTGAATTTTTACTTCCACTTGCATTCATTTTTGGTTCCATTTCCATCGCTAATGGAAAAAAGGGGTGGCAGTCTGGCTCCATCAAAACTGATACTATCATGAGAATTTAAGATCTAGTAAGTTATTTACTAGGGAAATCATAGGTAGATGATAGGCAGCACATCAGTGTTTGTGAATTTAATTATAAACCTGTTTTTAAAGATGCACTGGTAGGCCACACAGGAAATCTTGATGGGCCACATTTGGCCCAGGGGCTGACTATTCAATATCACTGTCCTGGAAAACCCACTTAGCTATTTGATAACAATGAACTTTTAAAGTTATTTGAAGCTCATAACACTTCCCAGGGTTCACATTAGGTATGTCTCTCACCTAGAGAGGTTGCATACAATCCCACAAGAATACATAATCATTTGCATTTTCAATACAACGAACTCCTAAAATAAACTTAATTCACTAAGATTTGTCCATGCAATTGTCATTTCTGTCACAGAACTGGTAGCAAAATCTGACCTTTGGTAGGTGTGGTTTTCAGTGATTTAATGAACCATATGTGCAGTATAACTCTAAAGGTGTAAAGATGATCTCTGGAACCCTGTCACAGGACAAGGTGTGGTTGGCTTTGTTTGTTGACTTGAAATTTTAGCTGTTTATAATGAAATGTGAACACTTACATGTGATGGACCTGAGGGAAAACTGGCTGTCAGGATATTAAGCATGCTAGTCCTTACTTTACTTGACTGTTCTTCTTTGTGTCAATTAATATATTTTCTAATATTATGTAAAAAAAGCAAGGAGTCCTGCGACACTTAAAGACTAACAAATTTATATATTTGTCACATTATTATATGGTATGCTAGTGTAGATGAGTCCCAGTGGTGAAGAAAAAGGGAATTTAGCTATTGACTTCGGAAGGGTAAGGATTGCCTAAGCATAACTTGTGCATCTTGGTTCTTGTTTCTTTTGTGATTTTTTGTGTCCTAAACCAAATATTATTCTGCTTTAGATCCACTGCAGAACATTTGATCAAAATTGGAAGATGAAAAAAGGTGATTGCAGTTTTTCATTTTTTCCCACATTGTCAACTCATGAAAACTGAGTTTTCAGTGAACAAATTTTTATTATCTCACCTCCTCAGCAAAAGGTGTAGTTTAAATGTGTCTGTGAAGACGTAATGCGGAGGTAAGGATGGACAGGCCATGCCATCACTAAGGCTGTGCCCACACGTACATGCTTAAATCGATTTAAGTTAAATCGATTTAAGCTAATTTGAACTAAAAATCATTAAATCAATTTAACTTAAATTGATTTAAGCAAAAACACCAAATCAAAATGGCAAGTCCGGACACAGGACTTGCTATTTTGATTCCGGAGAGGGGTACCATGGGAGGTGTGGCAACTTGTTGTTGCCACCCAATCCCCTGTCTGGTTCTCACCTGGTGTGGCAGCGGGGGAGGGACCATGGGGCACCCCGCATGCCCTGCTGTTTGCTGGGCACTAGGGGCAGGGAAGCTGGGGTGCCAGGCTCCCCTCCACTTCCTCACAGCTGGCCGGGCGGTGGTCTGGGAGCTGGCGTGCTCTGCTTGCAGGGCTTGCTGGCTGCTGGCCCGGAGGCAGGTGGGGGAGCCAGCGCTCCCCACTAGCAGGGCTTGCTGGTTCCTGGCCGGGTGGCAGGAGGGGAAGCTGGGGCTCCCCGCTTGCAGGGCTTGCCAGCTGCTGGCCTGACAGAGTGTGGGGAAGCTGGTGCCCCCTGCTAGGTGGGCTTGCCGGCTCCTGGCCAGGCTGTGGGTGGGGGAGCCGGTGCGCTCTGCTTGCGCGGCTTGCCGGCTGCTGGCCAGGCTGTGGGTGGGGGAGCCGGTGCGCTCTGCTTGCATGGCTTGCCGGCTGCTGGCCCGGTGGTGCGCTGGCTCCCCGACCCACTGCCGGGCCAGCAGCCGGCAAGCCCTGCAGGTGGGGCCCGCCAGCTCCCCCACCCACCGCTTGGCCAGCTGCTGGAAAGCCAGGTGCACAGGCTCCTCCCCCCTCCGCCAGTTGGAGGTGGGGGTGGGCGCCCCTGGCTCTGCTGCAGCTCCCCTCCTTCCCTGGCCAGCGTGCTGATCATCTCCCTGGCCAGGTGCTGAGAGGGGGTGGGACTTCCTTCCAGGGTGCCATGCACCCTAGGATGAAGGTCAATTGTTACATTGATACATGTGTTATATCGATATGTGTATCGATATCAATATAACAGAGCTGCACAAGGTTATTTCAAAACCACAGTTTCGAAAGACCATCATTTCGATCTCAAATTAGGTTTTATTATATCAAAATGATTTTCCTTATTTTGAGGAAACACTGTGTGGACATAAACATTTTTTAATCGAAATAACCAGTGTTATTTCGATTTAAAACATGTGTGCGGACATACCCTAAGATAAACTAGTAGAGTTACCAGAGATGAAGAGGGCAGCTCTCCTTCCATTTACACTTGATTTGTTCTATTCTAATTCCATTTATTTCAGGAAGGGTACTCCTGATATATAGCTGGTATATACTGGAAGTCCTGTGGCACTTAAACACTAACAAATATATTTATTGCATGAGCTTTCATGGGAGAAAATCCCACTTCGTCAGATGCTTTGGATCTTGGTATATACTAGGAAATCAGTTTATGAAAAATCTATATCACTGAGTGACCCAGTTACATTGGCCTAGATAGTGTAGATATTGCTGTGTTGACAGGAGAATTCTGTCTTTAGGGAGTGGCAGTTCAGACCTAGAATGTCTTGCCTCTTATTTTGGGATTTTCAAAAAAGAGTGATTCTCCATTCATTTAGCCCCTGATTCAGACCCTATTGGAAAGACTCCCATTGACCTCAGTTGTGTCACTTGGTGTGAAGATCAGGCCTTCCTGGGCTAAGTCAGGAGAAAGACTGCTAAAGTTAGTGGAGTTTTACTGGTGTAAAGCTGGTGCAGGTGAGAAGAGAAACAGGCCCTCACTTGTTCAGCCATTTAGGGCAGTCAGGATAGTACTGAAAGAAAAGTCAGAGCTATGAAATATGTTAAGTGACCACCTGCATCTTAATACGTAAGTAGGTGGTATTTGTTCTGCTTTCCTGTGATAATTCATCTTTGAGAGGGGAGAATATGCTCAATCTTTCTGAACTTGACAGTCAAAATAGAATTAAGAAGAGCTTCTCCTTTTTAATAATAACCCAGATGCTTCAAATTGCTGATACAAGATCTGATTCGGACACTGTTACTCACCCTGAGTAGTAACAATTTACTCCAAGTAGTCTTACTGATCTTAAACACACTATTTATGTAGTTAATTACCAGGTGAGTAAGAATTGAGTTTTTTCCAGATCTTTTTGTGTGATTTTTCTTATTAGATAGTATTTTTATAAGACCTGCTTAACAATCTCAATTGCCCACACAAAGTAAACTAATATTTTGCACAAAAATTAAAATCAGTAACACAATCAAATAAGCCCATACAATATCATAGCAGTAAGAACCTCAGACTCGTTGTAGCCTCACTTCATCAGTCTCCAGTTTTGAGTTATGTTTTTTTTTCCACAGAACCATCAGCTCACTATTATATAAGACTCAGTACCTAGCTAATGCTTTGTTTTTATAATACTTCACAAATGTTAATTAATAGGGTCTGATTGTGCCATCCTTCCTCATGTGAGAAGTTCCATTGAGTTCAGTTTTATTAAACAGCACATGAATTAATAAAATTATTCAATTAGGAGAGTTTCATACAGCTGTCATATTATCATATTTCAGATCCCCCTCCCCAGAAAGGATACTTGGGGAAAGGGGAGGAAGGACTTAGTGGGTGGTACAGGTGGGAGTGTTGGCAGGAGTATCTGGGAGATGCTGGAAGGGATTATCTGGGGGCTATGGGCGAGGTACCTGGGGGTTACTGGAGGGGATGCCTGTGGCTGGGGTACCTGGAAGTGTGTGTGTGTGGGGGGGTAATGTTACGTCCTGTCACAGGGTAGGGCAGCTGATGCAACCCTAGGACCCAGTGCCAGCCATCAGTGAGCAGCTCCCTCAGGGGTCCCCTTCCAGAGCTGGGAGCCAGCTGCTGGGGAATGGATTGATCAGCTACTGATAAAAGGAAGGGACCTATCAGGATGTGGGACAGTGTTTTTACTGAACTGCAGTGTCTGCTCTGCAAAAACCTGGATTTGGATTCTTATTTCAAAAATCCACCAGGAAGGAAAGTAAACAACCAGAAAAGAGGTCATGCCTGGGAGTGGTTTGGTAGCCCTATCTACAGCCTAATATTGCAAGTGGTATTTGAGAACAAAACAAGAAAGCTGAACTTAATATTTCTTGTTCCAAAGGGTCAGTCGTGTCACTCTAGTTCAGCAAAACAAACAAGACTCCTTGTTTGTTTTAATATTTCTTGTCAGTCTTCATGCAAGTGTCACAGAGTCAAGGTCTGGTCAATGCCCCTGCCTGTCACTGATCTCCTGGGAATGATCCCTGTAGTGGGCTGGGTCCTAAGAACCCACACGGTTCCACTGGGGTAGCCCCCTGTAACCAAGACTGGACCTTCAGTATCTATCATTCTCTCTCTCTCTTTGACCCCCTGCATCGAATCCAACCAAGCCAGGCTGCTGTGGGAGGCTTGTACTGTAGCCTTTCAGAGCATAATGCTTGCAGGGAACATTTACAGCAATATAGGCAGCCTTTGCAAATCAGGGTAACCGTTTATTGGTCACTGGGCTACAGAACCTGAAAGTCCTTTGATTAGCACAAAGAAAGGAAGTTAAAAACCTATTCAAAGTTACTTGTGCTTAGGCAGAGCACCAGGGAAGCAGTAGTGAACTGCCTTGTTCTTGCTTTGTGTGTCTCTTTCTGACATCATTCATGTGATCTCAGGACTCAGACTTTCGGTAGCCAGCTTTCATCCCCCTCCCCCCACCCCAGTCCTTAATTCTCAAGTTGGGGCATGTTGTTCAGCTTCCCTGCTAGGAGATGAGGAAATCCATCTCCTTCAGGGTCATTAGTCATTAGGTGTCAATGTCCTGGTGGTTGGAATTGGCGTTGTCTTTGTGGATTCTCCCTGGATATGGTAGTTGCCTTCAGCCTGTGGTCTTCACACCTGTCTCTCTTAGACTGCTCTGAAAGCAGACAGTCCCCACCCCACACACTACAGAGTCATAGAAAATATGAGGGAAACTGAGGCACACAAAGGCTTAATACCAATATAACAGAAAATTGCCTTTTCACAGCAAACAACACATAAAATCTAAGTGTATTTCTTCTGATCGGACAACAGAACAGAGCGTAGGATGCAAGGGATGGGATGCCCAATGTAAATCTGCAGCAGAAATACACATCATAGACTTGAGGCCAGAACCCGCATCAGGATGAAATCCTTGGAATTGTTCTTGTGTATCACCTGCTCTGAACTTGGCATTGTTTGTTGCTTAAGTGAAAGCAGTGAAGTTGTGCTGAAGCTATTGAGTTGTTCGCAATCAGTGATATGAGCCTAAACATTTGATTGTTTTCCTCTTAGGTGTGAGAGAGGCCATTTAACACCTAAATCTAAAGAAATAAGATAACTGATAAAAGTTACATGCAAGAAGAATTAGGCACCATAAGAGTTTAAGGCAACAAGGTCCTGCCAGGAATCTTCAGCATAAGAGTCTAGGGATTTATAGCAGTGCTAACCAAAGTTAAGTTACTTTAAACTAATTTTCATTAAAATACCGTGTTTTCTCTTTAAATATTTTGACGTCTTGTTCTTAGTAGCCCATTGGTGCAAGGAATTGAGAATTTCTGGTATAGTTGTTTTCCCAAACACGTGTCTCTATGAGAATTTACAGAAAGAACAGTGCCAAAAGATAAGCTGAAACCTTTTAGGTTCCTTTTAAAAATTGAATTCCTGAGTGCTAGGGGAAAGTGTTAATTTATCATTTTACTTTTATTGGACCTCCATTGAGTCCTCAGACATAAATCCATTAACTTTTCATTGGTTTAAAAAAGTACTTCATCTTTTTCCATTAACTCTTTCTTCTGCTTATGAAGGAGCTAAACTGATGTCTGTTTTCTTTTGTCTGTGCTCCCAAGCATTAGTCCCTCCTTTTTTTAAAAAACGAAATTCACTCCAATTCTATTTATTACTCTATTGCATTTGATCTAAAGGAAAGCTTGTGTTCATCAGTTTCCATAAACATATATCACAGATACAGTCTTACTGCAGAGCTGGAAATTTAGGTAGATTAAACTATTTCCATATTTTTATTTTTCATTTAACAGTAGGCATCGTTTTTTCTGTGAAACATTGCATAACATTTTCCTCTTTTGACACTTTATGACCCTTGCATAGTGTTCAGGGGCCTGTATCTTTCACAGAAAAATACAATAATCATAATTAATGAAACAGGACACAAAATAGATGCTTTAATGTAATATAAATAGGGGGAAATAATATTCATGAGGGCTTGGATCTTTCCTATAATGTCATTTGTGCTATTACCTTTATTACAAAGTTGCACAAATTTTAATTGTTTTGGGTTTGTTTAAATGTCTTGATGGAACAAGGATTGGGTTGTAAAATACACAGTGGAATTCCTTAAAATTAAAACTTTCAACCTGGGACTGTCAAAGTAGGTCAGTTCTTCTAGCCTAAATACATAAATTTGGCAGTGGTCCTTTAGGAAACTCTAGCTAGAAATGTGTGTTACAGGTGTAGATTTGAGTGTATGTCTAAAAGAGATGACAGAACTAGAGGGCTTATTTTCTCTGTGATGCATTTGTGATGTACATTATGATGAGAATGCAGGCTTCTATGTATAGTACAGAAAAGGTCTTTTTTAGAGACTTGAACTAATTTCAATTAAAATTCATGGACATCTTTATGTTGATTTAATTGGGACATGGCTTGGGCCCAACTGCTCACTACTATTTTCCAGATCTGGTACATGTACACTTGTGGCACATCTAAAAGACCTGGAGAGAAGGAAATTAGGCCCATGTCAGGTTGGAATGACAGATGTGAGATCATTTACCAAGGCCACAAAGGAGGTGATAGAGGGCATAATAATGAGGTAATAAAGTAAAGCCAAAAGAGACTAAACCTTGAATCTAATTTATTTAGTTAGTGTAAAGTTCTCAGTACTTTGAGGCTGATTTATGTAGATTCATAGATTTTAAGGTCAGCAGGGACCAATATGATCACCTAGTCTGACCTCCTGCACATTGCAGGCTACAGAACCTCCTGCCCACTACTGCAATAGACACCTAATTGTGATTGAGTCATTGAAGTCTCTAAATCGGGGGGGAACTTCAGAAAAACTGGAAGGAGTTGGTGTCTGTATTTAAAAAATGAATGGTTCTGTTTTTGCACTCAGTTAATGCATAGTCTAAAAGACCTAATTTCAAGAATCTTCAGATACTGCTGGTGATCTATGAAATGGCAAATCTCCTAACAGCTGCTATATATATCTGCTCTGCCCTGATCAAAGCAGAAAGCTACTGGTGCTTCTTTAATGCTAGCTTTATGAATAATCCAGTATTCTCAATAACTGTTTCATTGCTTTATGTTTAAAAACAAAGCACCAAAAGAAAAGCATATCTGGAGCTGTGAAAGAAATAAAAGGAGAGGGAAGTGCAGTGGAGTTGTAGTGAAGGACAGCTCATTTGTTATGGGGGATCAGATTTGACTTAAATGTATACCAAGTGGCTGTACCATAAATCAAAATACCAGGGAACTCCTGTGTCATCATGGAGTGCTGTGCATGCGAGATTGCACTTCACAATACTGTACCTCTTTCTCTCTCTCTGTCTCTCTCATTGAGAGAGAGAGTGGCCTCAAACCCAGTGCTCTGTAATGTTGCAAGAGTGGGCATTCTTGCAGCATTGCAGAGCGCTGGGCTTTGTAAGACCACTCTCTCTCTCTCTCTTGCTCTCTCTCTCTGTTAGGGAGAGAGTGTGGCCTCACACAGCAAAGTCATGGGCTGGATGAAAGACTTTTTGTGGGCCTCATACAACCTGCTGGCCACACGTTCGATATGCCTGACATAATCCATTAACAGATCATTCAAGATGGCAGGAATGGTCAAATTAAAAGTAGAAGTTTTGTTGGGAATTGAAATTTTACGGGTTAGCTGTTGGTTTTATTTCCATTGTTGCACTTCTGTTTTATGACAAAGATAATTAGGGAATGCCTGGAAACCCATGGAAGCCCTTGCCACTGGCTTCAGAAGATTTTGGACGAATGTTCCCTCTAAGGTGATGATGTGGCTGAGCAACTTATGGATGCAGGTGAGCAAGTTATGGATGTGGCTGAGCAAATTCCCCAACCTATATGGGTCCTTCCCCACTGCCTGCTGGCCCCCAAAGCATATCCATAACTTGCTTAGCTGCATCATCAGCTTAGAGGGAACACTGCTGTCATTACCATATTGTGTCATGGAAAATGGTAATGATAATGGATGCAGCATTAAAACACCACAATGTTATGTGTTTTTTAAAATTATTTTAAAATTTAAAAAATTACCAAAATGTCTTATTTTACTGAAAATTGATTTTTCCCTGTAAATGAAAATTTTTCATGACCCTTTCATTAATATTCATGGGACTAAGAAAAATAAAAGTACCCTAAATTTGCAAATATAAACTTGAAAAACACCTAAAAAGTAAAAAAGTTGACGTGCTGCTTTTTTATTTTCTACAGCAGCCCATTTTACAATTAAAGAAAAGTCCTACATTGTTTCTAACCAATTCAAATGTGCCTTTTTTTGTTTTACTTAATTGGTGTCGGTTAGTATTTTATTCACAGTATACTTTATTTTCTTTCATTTTATTAGGGTTGTCTTCCTGCTCCTTTTTGCCCCTCAGTGTAGCTGTTCTGTAGGGACTAACAGACCCCCCCCCCCAATCAAAACACCAACAGCAGCACGCAAACCCATGATCTTCTAACTCAGAGGCTGTTGCTTTACCCACTGTACCCCAGAGACTGATGTTAGTTAACTCTGTCAGAGCCAGGGGACTAGTATGTACAGGAGACAGCCTGAGGCTCACAGGTTTGAGTCGTGTGTTAGGCGTGTTTCTTTTTCTTTTCTTTTCTTCTTTTTCTTTTTTTAAACATTCTATTCATAAGTAACATGGGGGGCGGGAATCACCTATTTTTAGAATACCTGAGGACAGCAGCCACTCAGGACATGAAGGTAAATAGGAGGAGGACATGTCCTCCTTTTGCCAGATGTCTGGCAAGCCGAGTCCTGGGGAAGCTGCTTGCTTCCTCGCCGGTAGCAGGGAGGGGGAGGAGGTCCTGAGTCCTGCACCTGGGCCCCTCCTCCCTCCGCCTTCCAGCCGACTTCCGGAAGTCCCCTGGGCTCCCCTTCCCCTGGGTCCCCAGCTCCCTCAGGCCACCGGTCCGCTGCCAGAGCTGCTCCCGCACAGAGCCTGCCTCTCACTGCTGCCATTCTTCTGGGTGGCAGGAATCTGTGCTCACAAGTTTAAAAATCTCCCACCCTGAGCATATTCAGGGGAGATTTTAAACTCCAGGGAACTGCTCTCTGCCCCCTGGAAGAATGTGTGCTGCGGCTGGAAGGAGCAGCAGCTGAAGCCCTGCACCAGGGGCAGCGAGGCGTGCACTGAGGGGTTGGGGCTGATGCGTCCGAGCGCATGGGCACAGCTTAGAGGGAACATTGCTTTGGACCATGCCTCAAGAGCATAGTATTTTTTGTGCACATCAGTAGAAGTTGGAAGAAATCATTTAATAGGCTGCTTTAATGACAGAATAATAGTTGTCACCTATACAGTATCATGTTTTACATCTATGAAGTGCTTTACAGTAATTAGGACCATGATCCCACTAACATTTATATACCTACTTAACCATAACCACCAAATAGGCCCATTCACTTCAAGTTAAGCATTTAAATTACAGGATTAGGGCCCCAGATTGCAAGCACTTTTGCTTGTATGCTTCTTCATGCAGCATATAGTGGAATTGGGTGCCAATCCTGACTGGGGCTTCAAATGCTTAGTTAGTCTATAATGTTTACAGTGTATGTATAATATATCATGTGTATTGTGGATAAAACAAAACTTAAGCAGTGTAAATGATCCATGGGGTCTTCTATAGTCCCTCTATATTTTGGTGAACTTCAGTCTCCATCTGGCTTTTATATGGCATGATTACATGCTTCCGTGACTATAATAATATAGCAGCACTGACCCATCTACAGTTATAGGAAAAGGTCTGTCTTATGATTGGGTTTGTGGGAAAGTGGACCAGTGCTTAACATGCATGATTGAGACCTTCATTAATAGAATTCTGTGGAGCACTATTGCTACTGCATTACTCAATCTAGTCTATTAAGGTTTTTGTCAAATAAATGGAAGGGAAAGGGCTTTGATGCCTGTTGTGCCTGATGCAATCACAAGGTATAAATAGAGTTTATACTTTTTGCAACAAAAACAAAAGTTGCAGCTGTGAAAGCTATTCATTGATTATTCTGATTAATGTATGTCAAGACATTTAAGTGGGATTTTCTCCCTTGAAAGCTCATGCAATAAATAAATTTGTTAGTCTTTAAGTGTCACAGGACTCCTTGTTTGTTTCTCCTTGTTAATGTCTCAATCTCTTGTGAAATTTGGTTCCTATAAAATATATTGAAACATATCAATGATGGCCTTGCTCTGAGTGCTGGCCTAATAAGTCAGAAGACAAACAGACTTAGTGACAGAATAAAATATTTAATTACAGATTCAGTTCTACATCTTGTAATTCAGCATATTCAGTGCAGTGCATGTGAAACAGAATATGCAATAGGGGCCTGATTAATCTCTCCTGGAATCTTTCAGTTTAGATCAGTGGGGACTGGATTGGTTAGTGGCAGGGGGAGCTTGTCATTAAGAGTCAGTGGAGCTATTCACACAAATATGACCCAGCTGTGTTACATTATATATGCTATCTCTTAGGCTTAGGCCTGTTCTGTCTTCGTTTGTCACTGGCCTGTGGATGCAGGCATGAAGGTCTCTTTACTTGTAAATTTAACATATTCAACATAGTCGTTACTGAAGAACAATTTCATTTGTTGTGACTAATGTTTTTCTGCAGTAGGGCCTTTTTATAAGACTCATATGAGAAAGGTATGAGGCTGACTTAATACACAGTAAGCGGTAGGGACAACAGGAGACATCAGGAATGCTGGTAGTAAGCGGGATAGCTCAGAAGAATGAATAAGTGCATCTTCACTTTGAAGGCTGCTAAAACAGCAGCAGGAGCAGAAGAAAGATAGGATGTAGAAGGAAAAGATAACTAATGATTTGGGATAATTATTTCAGGAGAGTTAGTTGTAGCAAATATGATTTTACCCCTGTGAAGCTGGCAAATTGATTGAGCATTTGGATTAACACATAGATCAATGGTTTCAGAGAGTAGGAATCAATGGCTCCATGTCTAGTTGGCAACCAGTAATGAGTGGTGGGCCCCAGGGGTCAATCCTGGGGCCAGTTCTGTTCAACATTTTCATTAATGATCTGGATGATGGGATAGATTGCACACTCAGTAAATTTGCAGATGACACCAAGCTGGGGGGAACGGTAGACATGCTGGAGGGCAGGGACAGGATTCAGGGAGATCTTGACAAATTGGAGCAGTGGGCCAATAGAAATCTCATGAGGTTCAAGAAGGACAAGTGCGAAGTCCTGCACTTAGGACAGAAAAACCCCAGGCACTGCTACAGGCTGGGGAGTGATCAGCTAAGTAGCAGCACTTTAGAAAAGGACCTGGGGGTCATGGTGGATGGGAAGCTGGATGTGAGTCAACAGTGTGCTGTTGCTGCCAAAAAGACCAATGGCATGCTGGGCGGCATCAGTAGAAGTGTTTCCAGAAGATCAAGGGGTGTGATTGTTCCCCTCTATTTGGCACTGGTAAGGCTGCATGTGGAATCCTGTGTCCAGTTTTGGGCTCCCCAGTACAAAAAGGATGTGGACAAATTAGAAAGAGTCCAGCAAAGGGCAACAAAAATGATCAAGGGGTGGGAGCACAAGCCCTATGAAGAGAGACTGAAGGAACTAGGTTTATTTAGCCTGCAGAAGAGAAGACTGAGGGGGGATTTGATAGCAGCCTTCAATTACTTGAAGGGATTCTCCAAGGAGGATGGAGCTCAACTGTTCTCAGTAGTAATAGAGAACAGAACAAGGAACAGTGGTTTCAAGTTGCAGCTGGGGAGGTGGAGGTTGGATATTAGGAAAAACTTTCTTATTAGGAGGGTGGTGAAGCATTGGAATGGGCTACCTAGGGAAGAGGTGGAATCTCCATCTTTGAAGATATTTAAGGCTCAGTTAGATAAAACCCTGGCTGGGATGATTTAGTGAGAGTGGTCCTGCCTTTTTTTTTGCAGGGGGTTGGACTAGATGACCTCATGAAGTCCCTTCTAACCATATGATGCTATGATTGCTGCCTTGTTTGACCAAAGGAAGGCTAGTTTAATCCGGGCACGACCAACCAACTTTCGGTACAGCCAGCTTTTCAAGAAAAGCAACATTTTTTAGTCTTTGATTTTTTAAATTTATGATCAGTTCTTATCTTTTGCAGTTAAATGACTTATTTTTGATCCCTCATACTGAAGATAATTCTTTGGTGGACATTTATTGGAGATTCATTGTGCTGCTGTACTATACAACTTTAGAGAGAACTTGAGGCATAAGAAGTTCCTTATGTTTGTTTTACAACTTGATTAGTATTGGTCTTATCACATTCAAACAATGTAATGGCCTTCAATGAAATAAATAAAGTCTATGGCAGTTGTAGTATAGAATTAATGTATATATGCTGCTTTAAGACCTTGGCCAGCATAGGCAGGGATTTGCCAGCCCCCCCCCCCCTGTATGATAACTTTGTGGTAGTGTTATTTTGTACTTACAACACATTGGATAAATACATGTGATCCTGTCTCCCTCTACTGTCTGGCCCATGTAGAGGTTGTAGATAGACTATTTTGAATATCCCATCAGCCAAATGAAATTGTGCTCCTAACTCAGATCTTTCAAAAACACCACCTCAAGGATCTACTACCATTTCCAGCTGACGTAGTTCCTTTCCATGACATTGGGCAGAGTCTTGTATTTTTTTTGCCAAAAATATTAGATTCTAATAAAAGTTCTAACAACAGCTTCTAAGGTTTCCAGTCTTTTTCCAATAAAAGGCTAAAAAGTCATTTTTAAAGAAAAAAAGTCTTTTCAGGTCAACTCTGTATATTGTAATCTCTAACTCAAAAGTGTGTCAATCAGTGATCTCTAGTTCACTAGGTCACTGTGTCATTCAGTGAAATATTTTGGAATGTCCATGCCAGTTCAGAGGACTTGCCTTTACTTTGTGATTTTGCTGAATGCTTTTCACTCTTTTGTGTCTGATGGGGCGGGGGGGTCACCTTTAAGCACCACATCTTGTACCCTCTACAGAAATTCCATATCATCCATCTCTCTATTTTGGAATGCCAGTAAGGCGACCAAATTCAGAAACTCTGACATTGGGTGTTTGAATTATGGCTTCTTCTTCTAGAGGGACTTCTCTTGCTTTGAGGGTAAAGAGATTCACCCTTAGAAAGCAAAGGCAGATAAGTTTTTCATCAGTGTCCTGTTTCAAAGCTAGACTGACTCTTCGGGCTCAGCCATGGATTGGGAGCATCATATGGTTATCCCACTCTGAAAGTGGGGGAGTCTTTTTGTTCGAGCAAGAAAAATGGTAGTATAAGTTGTGAAACCCATTTTTTGGGTGTGGTTACCTCCTCCCCCACATTTTGCTGGATTAGTTCCACAAAGGGGGTAATCATGTCATGAAAAAGCCTATTGGAGACTGAAGTTCACCTCAGTGCACCAGGACCATAGAAGACCCTGTGGAACATTTGTGTTTATTTAAGTTTTGTATTATCCATTGTATTGTTCATTCAGTTGCATGGGAGTATCCAGTCTGTAGCCCATGCTTTCTCCTTCTGTACATGCCTAAATTTCAACTGGAATAGGTCCAACTTGCTCCTCCTTACACCTCAGTGTGATTATGAAGGCAAGATATAGGATATCAATGTACACTGCTTCCATTTAAAATACTCTTATTTTCTACCCCACATAGAAAATGACAGGGATGAGTGTGTGGGTTATATACTTTTTTTCCTCCCATCTAGCCCACTCTTATTTAAGTGAAAATAAATATTTAAGAACTTGGCTTTACAGAGCTAGTTGAAAATGTTGGTTTTTTTATGTGTTCATCTTTTTTCTTAGCATGACTATTTTTCATCCAGTATTTTGATTTTCCATAAAATAGATTCCTGTTGCAGAGAGACTGCTATTCTACGTTCTTCAAGAAATCACAATAGAAAATTCTAAATTTGCTGCCTTCAGTTAGGAAGCCATTGCACATTATGTAATACCCTAAGGATTTCTATAAATAACCTGAAATATGTAGATTAGTTTGCTGCTGAGTGGAATAACATCTTCCTACAGTGCTCTGAGCTGGAAATCTGAGTTTGTAAGCAAATACTAAAGGCTCCAGTCCTGCAAGGTTCTGAGCATCTCCTGAATAGTACTAAGCGACATGGGTGGCTCATGAACTACCCATTTGAGGAAGCTAGCCTGCCCTCTGGTCCCTACCCACTTCTAGGTAGGTCAGCTAACTGAGACTGCCACCAGGCCACATGAGCGGGACACAACAGGATGGGGGGGGGCCTTGAGGTGGAGCATGAATAAGGTCATTCCTGGCTCTCAGGGATAGCCAGGCCTTCCCTAGCCTTACATAGCTGCTACTTATGCTGAGCACCACCAACACCAATATTCTTCATTCAGTGTATCAGACCTTAAATGCATATACATTTCCATGCACCTCTGGAAAGGGTGTGTGTCCTCCCTTCATTCTAGGATAAAAGCTTTGGTTTGGTTCCAAGCAGAGTTGTCCATCATTTTCATATCAAATTTAGATTGTTTTGTGGTTTGTTAGGTGTGAGATACCTAAGACTATGTCTATACTAAAAAAGTTAAGTCGACTTAATTAAGTCTGCTTAAAGTTGACTTTAAGTAGACCTTGTTAAGTCGACGTAGTGAGGCCACATTGCATTAAGTTGACTTTATAAAGTTGATTTAAGCCAGGGCACCCATTTAAAGTTAACTTTATTAAGTTGACTTTAAATGGGTCCCCTGGCTTAAGTTGACTTTATAAAGTCAACTTAAATGGGCTCAGTGCACTAAGTCAACTTTATTAAGTCGACTTTAATGGCCACATTGTGTTCTGTTGACTTAAAAAATCGACTTAACCCTTAAAGTCGACTTTAAGGGCAGGAGTTACTAAGTCAACTTAAGGAAGCCCTTAAATTGACTTAAGCTCATAGTATAGAAATACCCTAAATTGGCTAACTTATGAGTAACAAGAGTGAGAATGATTGATTATTATCCAGTAGTTAGGACACTCACCTAAAATAAGGGAAATCCATGTTCAAGTTCCTTTTTCAGTTTCTATTTAAATATTTTGTACTCAGTGAAACAGCTCAAACAGGAGAGATTTCAGAAGAATCATCCAAAAATGCCCCATAGCCTAGTGCTAGGACACTCACCTGGAGGTAAGAGAGTTGTGGTCAAGTTTCCCTTCCACTTTAGGCATAGTGGGACTTTGAACCTCTCTCTCACGCATCCTGACTGAGTGCTCTGATCACAGGGCTACTGGGCAAAAGGGGACCAAATCCACTGCCTCCATTTCTATGGAGTCTGAGCAGGCAGTTGGCATTTGATCAGCTGGTGGAATGCTACCTTTGAGGATCTTTCCAGGACTTAGGTACTGGGCGTCAGGACTTCTGATTTCATGAATGTCCAGTGGCAGACGTTTGGACTACTAATTGTGGCAAGCTGAGCAGGGGTTTTGAAGATGTAAATTTCTGACTTAGGTTCCTAAATCCCTTTGGATCTAGCTCTTAAATGTCTACATCATTTTGAAAATGGGACTTAGTCCTCAGTCACTTAGATTTACATAGGTGTTGTGATGCTCAGCATGACAATGCCTAACTTTTCATCACAAGAAAATCACAAGAACAACACGGTGACTTGCAAAGCCTGTGCTAGGCATGTCTCTGTTGAAAAGTGGGAGAGAGACAGGCACCTTTAAGACTGAGATTCTCAAAAGCCAGTGAAACACCAACAGATGCTCGTCATCAGTGAGCAGGATTGAATTTGGGACTGCTGAAGGTTAGTGTATGAGCCTCTGTTGCATGAGTTAAAAGGTATGTACCCATCAGCTAAGACTGTAGAAGACTCATCTGTCTCTAGCTGGGGTAGGTACCACTAGAGGGGAGCACCCTACCAAGAAGACTTGGGTTACACCAGCATGGTAGGTGGGGAGCCACCTAAATTAGCCAGTGAGAGTTGCTGACAGGTGTGCAAAGCCCTACAGCTCTCTTAGCAGTGGGCATCTAAGTTCAGGCTGTTGGGACCTGTTCATGAGTTTACTAAAAGTACCCATGACTAAATCTTAGTTACCTAAGTTATAGCACTTCCCTCTGAGGTGAAAACTCCCTGTTCAGATCTCCTCTTCTTGTCAAAAGGCAAGGGGACTTGAACCTTGGGGATGACTCTACACTCTGCATTCAAGGTCATTGGGGGGGCCACTTTACACAAGACAGATGGGAAGTAGAGAAGTTACCTGAAGGGCCAGTCTGGTAGGCATACTCACTGGAGCCCCACCTGAAAGTTAGGTTGGTGAACACCTACCTGGCTTGTGAATAGCACAAGGGCTTGGGTTGGAGACACCTACTGAAAGATAGACGTGGGCATGTGCAGAAACACAAACATAGGTGCCAAGTACATCTAGGTGCCTACAGGATTCGATAGGAATTGTGTGACTCACAGTGATATCAAAACTGGGACTTATGGTAGGAGCTTTAATCTGGGAGGTGGCGCCGAAGTAATTTTTTTAATCTAGGCCTTAGGCACTTTGGAAAATTTTATCTCAATTCTTTATTTTTAAAATACTGCAGCAAACTAGAAATTTTGAAAATGAGCCACTGGATTTTTAGGGAGGATCCTCTTTAATCTTACCAGTTTTGTTAAGTGGTTATAAAGTATATATGGTAAATAGCAGTGCTTGTAGTAAATTGGAGAGGTTAGTATCAGCATGTGGGTATGTTGCATTTGTTCTCCAGTTTGTGCTGTTGCTTGTGACATAATTGTAAGTATAAAACCTAGAAAAATGTAATGCCCAACTTCTACATTTTTCTGAAAAATATCAAGAAAACAAAGAGCAACATTTCAGTCTGCAACTCACATGAGCTATTCTTGCTACAGTTAACTAAACTGTCCCACTGGTGGGCTAGCTAAGAATTGTAGTGGGAGATGAACCTTCACTCCTTAGGATGTTTTGTATCTTGGTGATGTAATAATTATTAAATGCATAGATAACTGACAACTAATAATAATACTTGGCTTTTATATTTCTCTTTTCATCATCAAAGCCCTGTGAAGGCATTCAGTAATTAATTGTCAAACACTGTTTTTACACACCCCGTGTGACGACTGACAAGCAGGAAATTGAAGAGAACAAGTGAGTCAGTGGCAGGGTTAGGATTACGATTTATGATTTCTTGATTCCTGTGATTAATCCAATTAGTTTTCATGATATTTATTTTAGAAAGCAAACAAACAAAAGAAATACTTAGTTCTTTTAAACTGCTTGGGTAAACAATACCCAAGTTTCGGCTGCCCTCACATCATATGCAGTTTTTCTTACAGGACTGTTGCAAGGAAGACCACTGGGAGCTATCAGTTGTCGTATCTTGTTGCACTGCCTGACACAAAGCTGCCTCATAAAAAGAAAATTGCTTTTCTGCAATATAGCAGGGCTTAGTGGCATTAGCTATCTCTTCGGGGTAGCAACAGGGACAATTCCAGCAACCTTTGGTATCCAGTTTGTTTCACAATATGTACAATATCATGGCATTCCCTGATCCTGTTTTATAAATTTTTCACAAATTAAGAAAAGAGTAATGAATTACAAATATAAGAGGAAAATCAATAGGAAAGAAGTGGAGAAAAAGTAGGTTTAAATTATAAAAAAAATATTCTAGGCTGTACATGAATTTTTAAAATAAATTGTGATAAGCACTTGTGAAACAAAGATCAGAAGACCAGATCTCCAGCTGCTGTAAATGGCTGTCCAACAGTTGACCTCAGGATATGGTCCAAAGTGTCTGTCCTTAGATTGGACACTTACTTCAGACTTAAATAGATTTTGTGTAATTATTATATAGGAGAAAGAAGTAGAAAAAGTTATCTTACAAATTGCAATGTACAGAATTGATTGCACAGGGAAGACCAGACCCACCCCTCAGCACTGAGTCCAAGAGACCAGGTTTTTGAAAGAAAGTTCTGTGGAAATAAGGAAGAAAGGTGCCCTGCACTACACAGGTCTTGAGGCTGTAATAGCCATTGGTGCTCCTCTGTGTGTGTGGGGGGGGGGGGGGGGGGGGAATGACCAGTTCATTAGTGCAGCAGTGAATCCCCAATTCCAACCCACTGCCATTCACATCCCATAGACAGAGTTCACCTCTTGAGCTCATGATTAACATTCCTAGGAGAATGTGAATCCAGAGTTTGCAAAGTCTAAAGAATCTAATGAGGTAGTTGTTGGTTTATAGAACTCAGAGGCAGCACCTTGTCTTCTAAAACAGAGCTGTTGGATCTTATAAGGGTAATGTGACTATTCACTTGATAGGTCTTTGGGAGGGAGGTTAGTAGGAGACTCTACTTATCCCCATTCTAATGAGGCTGAGTTTATTTCTCTTTCTCAGGCTGCTAGGCTACACAACAATTTAAAATTAATATAATCCTTTAAACAATCATGTGGAATTATTATTTCCAAAGGATTTATTCTGCTCATTTGTGCTAGTGTGAACTGGGAATAACTCCCCTTCAGACTGGTGAAATTGCTTTAAATTTATTGTGATGTAACTGAGAGCAAAACTTTCCCCTATAGTGTTTATTGTATTGGTGATAATGACGCATATCCATTTCAAGAGGATTTGTCCTGCACACCATGGCTAAATATTTTGTACAATAAAATTCTGAATGGTTCCCTCCTGTACATTAAATGCAGTTAATTAAAAATTAAGAAACTTCCCTTCTTTATAAAAGTGAAAGATGGTGAAGTTTTTAAATACCCTAAAGCTACCTCCCCATCTAAGGTATAATCCTGCTTCCTTCAGTTTATTTTATGCTCTTACCTCTCTCAGAACTGACACCATGGCACTGGTTGAAGGTGGAGGAACTTAGGATACGCCTACACTGCAAAATAAGAGTGTTTATGACATGCATTGGCTAACTCAGATTAAAATAGCAATGAAGACATGGCAACTTGACTTTAACTGGGCAGCTCAAGTTCAAGTGTACAGAGAAATTGGTGGTTGAACTTAAGCAAATATCCTAAGTTGAAAGCCAAGTTGCTGTCAACATAGCAGATGCTTTCTGGCCTTTAGGCATGTACAGTAAGACAATACAATAACAATAGATTTGGACTTTTGGTTTTATTTTGGAGACCGGGGTGGATGGAAGGTGGGTAAAGTACTGTAGTACCAGTTGTGCAAAAACCTATTGGCTGGGGCAGCTGGACAGGTGAAAGCAAGGGTGTCATGAAAAGATGTCTGTGTTTGAAGGAGAAGACAAGGATCTAGTTTGGAAGTTATGGTCCCTAAACATCAGCTTGAACTTTGTGCTCAGATGCTATCTGTTGTTGTCTCTCTTTCCTGTGTAGAATATAAACGTATTGGGCAAGGACTGATTTCTTGGGTGTTCATAGCCTAGCAGGATAGGGCTGCAAGTGCTGATTGTGACCTTGGGCACTACTGGAATGATGTTTTTGAACAAGCCATGCTTGTTTCTTTATGTAATCCTGAGTAAGTCAACAGAGATCAGAGTGTAGTCCCAAAACTTTCTTTTTGATTAGGAAACATATTACTTAGTTTGAACGCTGTTAAACGATACTGTGTATGCTAAAAAACTAAGTGCTCTCCACTGAAGAGCACAATATGGGGAGCGCATTGCATGCTTCGCCGTGGTGCCCTGTAGACAGCATTAGTGCTAAAAATGAAGATCTACATTTAAATGTATTTCAGCTTTGATGCCCTTTCTGACTTTGATGTTTGCACCTAAAGGACCAGCAAAGGTGCTAGTTGCAATAGACTCAGGACTTGTCTACATAAATGGCACCACAGTGGAGATTATGGTTGTGTAAATTAGAGTGTTTCCTAAAGTATTTCTCTGTACCTACCCTGTGTAGATACCGCTGACATGAATGAAAATGTACCTGGTTCCTGGTAATGTGGTCCCTTTTCATTAGCACGAGCGAGGTCTATATGGGGAAACTAAAATGTGTCATTACAGTAACTCTTCAGTGTGCACTTGTAACCTTCAGGTGGGCTCGAATTCATTTAATTGCCCTTCTCCAGTACATCATAAAAATAAACCCCAACTCCTATAGAGAAGCAGCTGGAGACTCAGGATTCAGTCTGTGAGGGACTCAGAGCAAAGATTGTTCAGTTACCTCCTCTCCCTCCACCATTAAACTAGTACAGGGGTCTCAAACTCAAATCACCTCGAGGGCCACATGAGGACTAGTATATTGGCCCGAGGGCCACACCACTGAAACCTTTTCATACAATGATGTGGAAGTACAGTAAAAAATGAGAAGTAATATAGTATGCTAATAAAAGCCAATTTATTAACTTTTTGAAACTGTAACATAAAGTCTGTGCTAATTTTGACAGTCTTTCCAAAGCCAAAACACACATTTCCTTTTAGAATTACTTCCATTCAAGATAGCAAAATCATCAAAAAAACAAAAAGTAAACAAACACACTTAAAATTTTACATTATGAATCAGTGGTTCCCAATCTTTTTTGGTTTGAGGGCAGAAAATATACCTTTTCAAACCTTGAAGGACCACTGGTTAATTTAATTAAAATTAAATTAAAATTTAATTTATTGAATTCAAATTCATGTTAATTGAACTAAATTAATTGCAGTTTGATTTATTAAAATTGAATTAAATTTAATTGAAATTAAATTTTTATAAAAGTTTTAGTTTTTTAAATAAAATTAAATTGTTTTAGAAGATTTTTGGGGTTTTTTTTGTTTTAAAAAGAGGAGGCTGAATGTATCCCTAAGCCAGGAGGGGAGGAGAGGGATGGGCTGCAAACAGGTTGGTCAGAGCCAATGTTCCCTTTAAGCTGCGCGGGTGTTCGGCCGTGCAGCCCAACACAGCTCCCCCATGCAGGGAAGGCTGCCGGCCACGCAGGGAAGGAGTTATTAAAACTCCTGCCCAGAGAACCTCTAACAGAGCATGCCCAGAATGTCTGAGCATGCTCCATTAGTGCTTCTCTGGCCCCAGGAGGTGTGGTTGGGCCATGCTGCTCTAGCGGCAGGGCAGGCTTGTGGGGAGGGGTTGGGCAGGCTAGAGGGTTACCAGGGGAGCAGGCCCGTGGGGAGGGGGCATGGCAGGATCGGGCCCAGGGGGGCGCAGCAGGATCGGGCCTGTGCGCGGGGGAGGGAGCTGCGCAGCGAGCAACATGAGTTGCTCAGCTGCCTGAGGCTCTTAGAGGGAACATTGACCCCTCCACAGGACCATAAATAGGCAGCCCCCTGCCTGGCCCTGGGGGCAGCACTAGGACCAGTGGTGGGGGAAACACCCTCCCTACCACCTGCTCAAATTTGGCCACACTGGGGTTGGCAGAGGGGAAAATACTCCCTGCCCACCTGAATTTAGCCACTCTGGGGTTGGCAGAAGGGAAAACAACCCCCACCCACCTGCCTGCTTGAATTTGGCTGAGTGGGGCCAGCAGAGGAGAAAACATCCCCTGCCTGCCAGAATTTAGCAGCACTGGGGCGAGCGGAAGAAAAAACACTAACCCACCCTCCTTTGGGGAAGCACCTCCTGCCTGTGCCAGGACCGGCAGCGGGGAAAGCCCTGGGGGCCAAGCTGTGGCTAGTGGTGGGGCTTTCTGGTGCTCCCCCAGAAAGGAGCCCCCTGTGAACCCTCCCCACAGGCTCAGGCCACCCTCCTTTAAGACCCCCCCCCCACCTGAGCCTTCTCTGGACAGCTCAGCATGCTTCAGATGCTGCATGTGAATAGGGCAGCTCCCACACAGCAGTTCAGCTCTTCCCTGTCAGTGGCTGATAACACAGTGGGGAGGTGAGGCAGCTTGGTCTCCGTCTGCAGAGAGGCTTGGCATTTGAAAACTCCAAGATTGGAAAGGTGGGAGCCCTAGGATTCTGGGGATTATCAGGGGCCACAGGAGGCAGCTCTGCGGGTAGCATGCGGCCTGCGGGCCGCATGTTTGGGATCCCTAAACTAGTATCTAAGAACAAACATGATGAACAAGGTGTGCCACTGGCCTGGAAAAAGACCAGGGGCCCGGGTGCCAGGATTTGGGGCTCATGCGCTTTAAGCATACTGGTGCTGCAGACCCAGGGCTCTAGCACTGGATTTGGGGCTCGAGCCCGGCAAGCCCAGTGCCAGCAAGGCCCCTGTGATGAACTTTATTAACCACTAACATGATAAATCTTATCATAAGAAAACAAAATGAATTTAAACAGAACGGTGTCCACAGAAACAATGTGGCTATGTCCACACACAAAGTTTTGTTTCAAAATAAGTCATTTTGAAATTATTTATTTTAAAATAAAAACTTTATTTCAAAAAGACTTACTTCAAATTAAAAAAAAAATTAATTCGAAATAAGGCAAGCCCCTCCAATCGAAATAGCATGCCCTGTGTATGGACATGCTATTTGGATTCCCGGAGAGGGGCACCCTGGGAGGTGTGGCAACATGGTCCCTTGGCAGGGCCATGTTGCCACCAAATCCTCTGCCTGGCTTTCACTTGGAGAGCCAGGCAGTGGCAAAAAGCACCGGGGGGGGTGGGGGGACAGATCCCTCAGCTGGCTGGCTGGGCAAGGGGGCTTGCCAGCAGCCGGTGGGGGCCGTGGTTCCACTGCCCGCTTGCCCCACTGCTGCCGTGGTGGTGCAAGCAGGCAGTAAGGGGGGACTGTGGCTCCCCTGCCCGCTTTTTTGCCTGGGCTGCAAGATGGGAGCCAGAGCTGACTGTGGCTCCCCAACCCACTTGCCCCGGTGCCGCACCAGTGGGACAAGTGAGTTGGGGAGCCACTGTCCCCTCTGGCTCTTGGCTTGCAGCTGGAACTAGAAAAGCTGGTGGGGGAGCCGCGGTCCCCCCTGACTGCCCACTTGCCCAGCCGCCAGGACAGTTTTAGAAATAGGGGTTGTTTTGAAACAACGTGTCCTAAGCATGTTGCTTCGAAACAACGCTTATTTCGATTTCAAGCGAGGTTTAGCGGTTTTGAAATAACCACCCTTATTTCAAAAGGAGGGAGTCCTGTCCTTTTGAAATCACAAAACGTCATCTGGACCTAACAAGTTTCATTTTGAAACAACAGCTGTTGTTTTGAAATAAAACTCGCATGTAGACATACCTAGAGCCCTGCAAATCCTCAGGTATCCACTGCAGATCCACAGGTATCTGCATCCGTGGGTGCAGGTGCGAATAACCGCAGACCCATTGCTCCGGATCAACTCATGGATGCAGCTTCTATTGTTACCTTATCACACTGCAATCCATTGCTGAAACTGCTGTGGCAGCATGCAAGGGAACCAGGAAGTGCTCTAGCCAATCCTAGATTATGATCTGCCAGCCAATCAGAGTCTCAAGGTGGGACTGGGAGACTCACTGCTGGCCTTTGATTGGCTCATTCCCCTGCCCACTTCCTCCTTTTCTTGCTTCCAGTTGGCAAGCCATTTCTGTCAATCAGAGATTTCATAAGTGGGCAAAGAAATCTGATTGATAGCACAGCATGCAAACCACAAACGAGAAAGGAAAAAGTGTGTGGGACCCATATGGGGGAATGAACCAGTCAAAGGCTGAATAGTTGTATGTGAGCCAAAGCTCGGTTGCAGCTGCGGTTACAGATGCAGCTAAACCCTGGCATGTGGATTTCGGATTGGATTAATGTTATCACTGAGCGGATGCGGATCAGATGCAGTTCCACATTTTTGTATCTGTGTAGGGCTCTAGACATACCCTGTGAGAAAGAAATTCAAGAGTTCCAAAGTTTAGGTGGAGTTCACCTATATCTCAGTTACAGTTTTTGTTCAAGTCAAAAGGCTTGAGGAGCAAGAAGCAGGAATCCTCCTTTTTGGTTGCAGAAATCTTAGGTAGAAATCCATTTAGGCTTTTCTTTTACTTGTGGAACCAGCAACATTCAGTCAGCTTACAGCAATCAATCACATATGCATATGGGAAAACTCTGCTGCAGATGCTCCACAGCAGGAAGAAAACATCTTGTTGTCCACTCCTGGCTCAGCTTCTCCCACTCACACCCTGAGCACATGAGCTCTTCTCATTGCAAATCTGTGGCTGCTGGCAGCTCTCATAGCATCTGACCACAGCAGCAGTAGAAAACCTAGTTGGGCATGCTCAGTGTAACCATCCACTTTATTTCCAGAAGCTTCTGGAGCTGAGCAGCCAAATCTGCCCATCAACATAGCTCAGCCTAAAGAGATCCCTAAAAGAGATAGCTCCTTTAATTAGGCATATGGGTTACACATTACAGTTCACATTACTATAGTCTGCACTTTGAGGCTGTGTAGACAAGCTTTAAGGCTTCATTTGCATATGCCATTGAAGACCTCCCCTAGTGAAGTGACATTTGGCAACTCACAGCTTGAAGTAGATTTGAATAACTGAGATGAAAATTTCTGCAGATCATGATGAACCCTGGGAACCATCTGATCCTTCACAAAACTTTTCTGTCTTTCCTGAGGATTTTTTTTTCATTTTGCAAACACAATTGAAATATTTCATGAATCTTATATTGGCAGGTAATAAATGATCTGTAATAGTGTTGCATTTCAGTTTTGCTGAATGTTTCTCTATTGCATTATGAAACAGTATCAATAGGAGTACCTAATTTACCTTCTCTGTGCCATTCATTATTTTGTGTGCTTCTGTCATGTCCCTGTATTTGCTTCCTTTCTAATTCAGTCTCCTCTGACTCAGTCAATAATTGAAGTTTTCTTTTTTAAATGGAATCTAAGCTATTTCACTGTCTCACCCACATTCAATGACCTCCCTCTTTCCCCTTTAAACTCTTTTCATGCTTGTTGTAATTTATAGTTAGTTAATTGAGAGACAGCTACTGTGGATTTTGCTTTTCAGGCCAGTCATATTTTAGTAACAAATCTAGTAATATTAGGGTTAGTCTATACTGATGGTGGCAAAATTGCCACCATCAGCCTGCTCTTCTGGTTTCAATTGAGCAGTCTGTGTAGACGCACTCTGTCACTCTGGCGTTCTCCCTAGTAACTCCAGCCCTGGAAGTGGTGCATTGCTAAGGCGACTGGATGGCATTTCCAGTGGCCTTAGCGAAGTGTGTAAGGACTAGTTAGCTAGTCGTTGGGCGATATACAAGGTATTTTACATACCTTGCATATCACCCATTATTGCCTTGAAAAGAACAGCAAGTATAGAGTAGGGCTCAGTGTTGGGATTCCCATGAGATCTTTCAATTTATCCAGAATGCCTCATTCTGTTCTGAAAGAACCCCTTACCCAGTTTTTTTGAGATCCAAAAAACTAGTTTGATTCCAGCTTGTCACTCAGGTTACTTAATTAGGAGTGTAACAGCTCTTTGCCATTGCTGACCAGGCCCTGGTACAGGGAGGTTTAGGTTTGGGGGATACCACAATTCTGGTTCATGTCACATACTTCATACTTGACTTTAGATACATCTTTTCTAGCTGCCAACATCTATGCTACTTTCACGTAAGGACCAGTTGGTTAGCCTATTGCAAGGTTTGGCATCGCAAAAGCAGAGAAGAGCCATTTTCCCCCACCGTCCCACCACAACTGCATGAGTCCGAGCCGGCCTGGCGGCCACACCACAACCCCTAGCACCGGTGGGGGTGTGTGTGGAGCTCTCCCTCCTGTCCTCTGTTCGCTCCACTGGTGGGGTAGAGCAGTGCTCCCCACCTACCCCCAGCTGGCCGTGCCTTCCTGGGGGGTTAGGGGAGCAGGAGATTGGCTGGCATGGAGCTGGGCTTGCAGGGGCAGGGCCCTGGAGCGGCCTGCTCTGAAGAGTTCAGGCTGTTCAACCTCGGCCAGGATCCAGGATTGAGCCCATTCAGCCCTGGGGTGGCTGGGGGCAAAGTGGCCTGAACTCTTCGGAGTAGTCCGCTGTAGGTCCCACCCCTGCAAGCCCAGCTCCATGCTGGTCGCTCTTGGGAGGAGCGGCCGGTTAGGGGTAGGTGAGGCAGCACTGCTCCTCCCTGCTGGCATAGGGAGGGAGGGCCACCTGCCTGCACACCCCTGCCAACGCTAGGGGCCGCAACGCGGCTGCTGGGCCACCTCAGATTTGTGCAGTTGTGGTGGGAGGATGGGGGTGAACCCGGTGACCCAGAATTGTGTGGCCTGCGCCGGCCAGGAGCCACCTTATTCGGCTCTGATGCTGAGGCCAGCTGTGAGCCTGTCTTGCAACCCAGCACAGCTGGCTCCCTGGAGGAGATTGGCAAGGAGACAGAAGGGAATGCTCCGGGAGCCACAGGTGGCTTTCTGAGCCCGCATTGCAGATTCCAGGGCTATTGTGTAAGGCAGACTTCTCAGTTCAAGGTATTTCTGCCTATTTCATTTACCATAAACATACTGACAATAGTTAGCTTAATTAGTTTCTGCCTCCTTTATTTACTATAAATATATGCAGTAATAAGCTGTTTCAGCAAGTACTTACTTGTGATTGTCTTGTCTTAACTTGGGCCTTCTCAGATCAGCTAAGTTATCCCTACCATCAGTTATGCTTGAAGTAAGAAGCATATTGTACTGTGGTTACTTTCCACATTTAAATATGATGAGATAGGTACAGGATCTTGTTTTTGCATATCATTGTGACAGAATGTGATGGTGTAGAGCCATGAAAAGAAATACAAGACTAGTATTCTGACTCATCATGGCAATCCAACCAGGTGAGTCTCTTTAAATCAAAATTAGGAGTATAAAAGACTGAAGAAAGACTCGAAGGCAAAAAGAGAAATAGGAAGTTGTGCAGGTAAAAACCCTATGAACTGCCAGCTAAAAAGTGTCCTTATGATATGGTTTATGTTTATCACTTATGTTAAAGATAGAAGAAAATGCCCCTTCCCTCCATGACCCATTGCTGAGTTGAGAGCGGCATGGAGATCCATGTACATTTATTAATTGATCTTTGTTTTTTAAACTCTATTTATGTTTTGCAGGTGATGGAAGTCAAAGGACAAATGATCCATGTGCCCGAGTCAAATTCTGTTTTGTTTTTGGGTTCCCCTTGTGTGGATAAGCTGGATGAACTGATGGGCCGAGGACTACATCTTTCTGATATACCTATCCATGATGCTACCCGTGACGTCATATTGGTTGGGGAGCAAGCAAAGGCTCAAGATGGCTTAAAGAAACGAATGGATAAACTGAAAGCAACATTAGAGCGAACACACCAAGCTCTGGAAGAGGAGAAGAAGAAGACAGTGGATCTTCTTATTTCTATATTCCCAGTAGATGTGGCTCAACAGTTGTGGCAGGGGCAGCAAGTTCAGGCTAGGAAATTTGACGATGTCACGATGCTCTTCTCCGACATTGTTGGCTTCACAGCTATCTGTGCCCAGTGTACCCCCATGCAAGTGATCAGCATGCTGAATGAGCTGTATACTCGATTTGACCATCAGTGTGGATTCCTGGATATCTATAAGGTAAGGTACTTAAGTCCACAAAGTAGGAAAAGCAAATCTTTATAAATTGCTTCCATTGCTAATTTACTAAATTGCTAAAGCAATTTAAATACAGCTGTTTAGAAAGTATTTTGGCTTTCATATGTGGAGAATTTTGAGTTTTTGATGGAACATTTGAAATGAAAAATAGTTTGGTTGAAGACAGAAATATTTCTGATTCTGAAATGCCACTGCAGTACCTCCTGGGAGCTGTAGCTTAGGTGATTCATCCTTTCATTTTTCTCTGTGGCTGGGCTCCCTGGAAAGACTGTGTCTTCCATGATGCAGTAGTCTGACTCTTTTCTGGGAGAAGATGGTAGATCATGAAGATGTAGGACTATCATGTATCATGGCTGAAGGAGTATGGTTGGACACACTATTTCCTAGAGGAGAATGAAGCAGTGGAATAACAACTTCTATGAGGTACTGCAGTGACACTTTGGTGTCAAAATACTTTGTTTTTGGGGCCAAACAGTGAAATATTTTGGGTTTTTGTGTGTGCTGTTTTTCAACAGAAAGCTGATAGTTTTCACAGTTATTGTTAATTAGAAAATCTAGTGTTTTGATGAGTAAGTTTCCATGAAATTTGCTCACCAACTCTAGTTTTCAGCCTCTGTGGCTGTCTACACTGGCAAAGTTAGTTTGAAATAGCTATTTCAAAATAACTTTGCCTCGAAATAATAATTTCGAAAAAGTAAGTCTTTACAAGACTCCTTTTTCGAAATAAAGCAGGAATTAGTATTTTGAGTTAGAGAGTCTATATATGACACTCTAATTCGAAATAGACCTCCCCCCCAGGCAGGGTTCCTCGCCTGGGGAGAGATGCCCCCTCCAGGGCAGCCAGGAAACCCTGGAGAGGCTGCGGTGGGGCTGTGCTCGCCGCGGGGGCAGCCAGGAACCACGGCAGGGCTGTGCTCCCTGCTGTGCAGCCAGTGAACCAGGGATGCCACTTCCCCCCAGCCTGCTTACCTGCCCCCCCAGCCTCCCTGTTCAGAATGGGGGGGGGTCTAGCAGGGGGCTAGGAGCCTGATTGGGCTTGGAGCTGCTTGCGGCACCTGGCAAGCAGCTCCCAGCCTGGTCAATTTCACAGCCAATTGGGCTCTGAGCCCCCTGCTAGACCCGCCCCTCTCATTTCTGAACAGGGAGGCTGGGGGGGGGCAGATCAGCAAGTGGGGGGAAGTGGCACCCCTGACTCCCTGGCTGTGCAGCAGGGAGCGCAGCCCCGCTGGGGTTCCCTGACTGCCCTAGTGGGGAGCACAGCCCTTCCAGGTTCCCTGGCCGCCCTGTTGGGGGACTCTGTAATGGAACAAAGCCCTGGGAGCCATCTGTCACTGGGCAGGGTAGGGAATCCTGCCCTGCCCAGGGAGGGACCCCAGGCAAAATACAGCCCTCCCGGGGGAATCCCCTTGTAATTATTTCAAAAAAGCTAATTCCACGTCTTGGAATGGCTTTTTTCAAAATAATTATTTTGAAAGATTTGCTCTTTCAAAATTAAAACAGGTTGACTGATTTTGAAAAAGTGCTTAGCTTTTTTGAAATACATATCTGCTTTTTTTTGAAAAAGCAAATGCCTGCCTGGACACAGAAAAGTTTTTTCGAGATAAGCTTACTTATCCTGCAAAAAACTTTTCAGTGTAAATGTACCCTGTAAGATTAGAAAAGGAGAAATAACTCTTTTATTTGGAGATCTACCTGTGCACCTTTTAAGAGGAAATGTAGGAGATTTCTGCTTTCAGTGATGGTTTAGTCACCACTTTTTCTGTGTTTTGTGATTAATTAAGAAGGGGCCAGATCTTCATCTTCTGGAGGTGTAAATCCACTGTAGGCAACTGGAATACACCAGCTTAACCCCAGCTGAGATACAGGAAAATATCCTTGTTAGTAATCAGTTAGAATCTCTCTCTCTCTCTCTTTCTCTCTCTCTCTCTCTCTCCCCCTCCCTCTCCCTCCCTCTCTCTCTCTCTGTCTCTCTTTGTTATATGAACAACATTTAACTTAGTTAATAAATTCTATCCTGTTCACCCTTGCTTCTGAATCCTTTCATATTTAAATAATGCCTGTCATATTTCTGAGATCTCAAACTCCACTTGTATGGTTTTTTGTTCCAAGCCATGTTCCAAATTAAAGGGATGCATTTTTTGTTTATGATTCAGATGTGATAAATTGGTAGAAATCTCATGACCAGCTTATATTGTGAAATTATTTCCAGTCAAAGTTCACAAATCTGCTAGAACTGGTCAGTCTCAGTTGATTTCATCACTAGGGCCAAAATCAGAGTTTAGGAACAGCTTATGAGATTTCAGTACTGTTGAATAAGAACATAAGAACGGTCACACTGGATCAAACCAATGGTCTATGTAGCCCAGTATCCTGTCTACCAACAGCAGCCAATGCCAGGTGCTTCAGAGGGAATGAACAGAACAGGTAGTCATCAAGTGATCCATCCCATCATCCATTCTTAGCTTCTGGCTAACAGCATTCCCTGCCGATCCTGGCTAATAACCATTGGTGAACCTGTCCTCCATGAATATCTCTAGTGGTGTTTGAACTGCATTATAATTTTGGCCTTTACTACATCCTCTTGCAAAGAGTTCCACAGGTTGACTGAGAGTTATGTGAAGAAAAAGTTCCCTTAGTTCATTTTAAACCCACTGTCATTAATTTCATTCACTTACTCCTAGTTTTTTTGTTTTCTTAGAAGTAAATGACTCTTTCTCTGCTCAGTCATGATTTTATGGGTCTTGTATTCCCCCATGATGTCTCTTTTCCAAGTTGAAAAGTCCCAGTTTTATTAATGTTTTCTCATGTGGAAGCTTTTCTATACACCTTATAAATTTTGTTGTTCTTTTCTGTACCTTTTCCAATTCTGACAAATCTTTTTTGAGTTGGGATAACTAGATCCACACAGTATTTGTGATGCGGGCATACTATGGATTCATAAAGAGGCAGCACGATATTTTCTGTCTTATCAATCCCTTTCCTAATCATTCTCAATATTGTGTAGGCTTTTTTGACTGCTGCTGCATATTTCGTGGATGTTTTTCAGAGAACTGTTCACAATGACTTCAAGATCTTTCTTAAATGGCAACAGCTAATTTACATTCCATTATTTTATATGTAACATATTTTCCAGTGTGCATTACTTTGCAGCAACGGTTGTCAGCATTGAATTTCATCTCCCATTTTGCGGCCCACCTAGTCACCCAGTTTTTTGAGATCCCTTTGTAATTCTTTGCAATCTGTTTAGATTTAACTATGTTAAGTAGTTTTGTATCATCTGCAAATTTTGCCACCCCATTTTTATCAGATCATATTGAAAAGTACTGGTCGTGGTTCTGCCTCGTGGAGTACATTGACATTTACTTCTCTTCATTCTGAAAACTGAGCATTTATTTCTACCCCTTTTTCCCTATCTTTTAACCAGTTATAAATCCAGGAGGGGTCCTTCTGTCTTACCATATGACCACTTACTTTGCTTAAGAGCCTTTAGTGAGGGACATTGTCAAAGAGTTTCTGAAAATCTAAGTACACAATATGCACTGAATCCTTGTCCACACACTTGTTGAGCCCCTCAAAGAACTTTCACAGATTAGTTAGGCATGATTTCCCTTTAAAAAAATGACTTTTCCCACAACAAATCACATTAGTCTATGTGACTGATAATTCTGTACTTTACTATATTTTCAAACAATTTGCCTTGTACTGAAGTCTGTAGTTGCTGGAATTTCCTCTGGGGCCTTTTTAAAAATTGGCATCACATTAGCTATCCCCAAGTCTCCTCGTACAGAAACTGATTTCAATAGTAGGTTAACATACAGCAGTTAGTAGTTCTGCAATCTCAGATTTGGGTTCCTTCAAAACTCTTGGGTGGATACTATCTGGTTCTGGTGACTTACTACTGTTTAATTATCATTTTGTTCCAAAACCTCCTCTAATGACATCTCAGTCTGGGACAGTTCTTCAGGTTTGTCAGCTAAAAAGAATTGCTGAGGTTTGGGAATCTCCCTCACACTTTCAGTTGTGAAGACTGATGCAAAGAATTCATTTTGTATCTCCACAATAGTGGTATCTTATTTGTGTGCTCATTTGGCATCTCAATCATCTTGTGGGGCCACTGGTTGCTTAGCAGGCTTCCTGCTCCTAATATACTTAAAGTATTTTTTGCTGAGTCTTTGGCTAGCTGTTCTTCACATTCTTTTTTGGTCTTCCTAATTATATTTTTAAACTTCACTTGCCAGAGTTCATGTTCCTTTCTATTTTCCTCAATAGAAATTTAACTTCTGCTTTTTAAAGGATGCCATTTTGCCTCTAATTGCCTCTTTGACTTTGCTGTTTAACTTTTTTCATCCTTTTAATATCTTTTAATTTGAGGCATACTTTTATATTAAGCCTCTATTATGGTGTCTTTAAGTTTCCATGCAGCTTATAGGGATTTCGCTTTTGACGCTGGATCTTTAATTTGTTTTGCCCTCATTTTTGTGTGATTCCCCTTTCTGAAAATAAATGCTACTGTTGTGGGCTACCTTGGTGTCCTCCCACTCAGATGTTACGTCACTGTTACCAAGCAGTTCAGCTATATTCACCGTGTGTGTCACTTAGGACTTAATCAAGAATTGTCTTTTCTCTGGTGGATTCCAGGACTAGCTGCACTGTGAAGCAGTCATTTAAGGTGCCCAAAAACTTTCTTTGAATCCTGTCCTGGGGTGAAATGTATCCAGCCAAAATGGGGACAGTTAAAATCCTCCATTAGCTTTTTTTCCCCCCCTTAAATAATGTCTCCAGTCTCTGAGAGTATTGCACAGGCATTATCAACATCCTGGGCAGGGTGTTGATAGTATATCCCTACTACTATAGTCTTACTATGCAAACATGAAATTACTACCTATAGAGATTCCATGGCACAGTTTGATTCACTTAAGATATTTATTTCTTTGTCTCTGTGTTTTTTTTTCCACATATCATGCCACTATCCCACCAGTACAGTCTATTCCACCCTTCTGATATATTTTTAAACAGAACCTTAACCTCAGTCAGTCTTTGGATCTGAGTACTGAGTCCTCTGCTTAGTCTACTTTTTTAGGAAACTATAGTATAATACAAGGTGAAACAAAAGTAAAAAATTCTGATTGGTCAAGGAGAGTAGCACAGCATGGAAAGTGAAACTGAAATATGATGGGTAACAGCATACCATTCATCACAAAGATTTCAGCCAGCCATTTCTAATGTAGAATATAAAAAATATAAGCCCCTCCCCCCAGTATTTCAGGGGGTTAACAGAGGCAGCAACAGGCTTGGGTGTGTATTTGTGACAACCAACCACAGCAGTGAGAACCAACAGATCTACTTCTAATTTTCATGAAAGAGGCCTTGTCCCCTTATACCTATGCAATGTCTGAGCCCCAACTTATCTTTTAGGCCTGTCTAACTCCATACAGAACTGGCATAAGAGGATGTGGTGCCCACCTTGTAGCTTTTAGCCCAGTGTTCGAACACTCCCCCAGAAGCAGAGATTGGGTTTGAATGGGGATCTTCCACTGCTCTGATGTGGGCTTTTCTCAGATTTCAAAAGTTGAAGCTGTTGCACTCTGGATAAATAATGAAAGAATAATTGAGACAAAAAGAAAGGGCAAGTGGAAATGGCTTACAACCCTGTGGTTAGGGCACCCATTTGGAAGGTAGGAGACTCCTGTTCTAATCCATCTCCCCCATTAGCAGAAAGGGGAGTTGAACCTGCCCCTCTCTCTCATCCCACAAGCTCTTGAGCCACTGAGCTAAAATTTTTAATTTAGCCACTGTGCTAAAAATGTAATTTAAAAATTTACCACTTCATAGATTTTGAACGGAACCTAATCCAGTTGGCAGTGTCTGAGTTCAAATACTAGATTGGTCCCCAGATGTGACTTAGACGTTCAGACATCTGTGCTTCTAATTTTGTGAGTTGCTCTGAGGCTAAAGTGGGAAATGGTACCCAGACACTTATATTTCGTGTAGGCACCTGCAGCATTGTGTGAGATTTTTACTAATTGCTTAAAACTGGGATTTAGGTACCTAAACCCAGGCTTGGGCACCTAAACCCCCAGGTTTTTAACTTTGTGAATCCAGGCTTTGGATCTGGCTCTTTTCAGTCCTTCCCCATTCCTGTTTTCTTGACCTGTCCCATCCTTTTTCTGGTGAAGTTCATTTGATATAATCAATTTGCTTCTAATAAAAGCATTCTAAATTCACTGTACAATGACCTCTATTTATTTGTTGCTTAATAATTTATGAGAAGTCAACTTTCTGCATTATGTTTCAGTGTTTTAAATTTTACAGTCAACTAGAGAACTGATATTGTTTAACTAGCCAAACTGTAATCAGTATTGAGAAACTGTCTCCTGGAATCCCTCAGGTAGTTCACAGATTTTGAACGGAACCTAATCCAGTTGGCAGCGTCTGAGTTCAAATACCAGATTGGTCCCCAGATGTGAGTTAGATGTTCAGACATCTATGCTCCTTATTTTGTGAATTGCTCTGAGGCTGAAGAGGGAAATGGTACCCAGACACTTAGATTTCTTGCAGGTGCCTGCAGCATTGTGTGAGATTTATTAAACTCCACCAAAAGTTTAATTTTGGCGTTTTTGTTTTGTTTGGGTTGGTGGTGGTTTTCATATATATTCTTTTCTCTGAGATCTGGAGTACAAAAATTTAAACTGATAGAATTGTAACTTTTTATAATACCTGGTCTTTCTTGTAAACAAACTTTAAGTCCAAGTATCAGTGATATTTGATAATATTCCCATTTATATGATATGTGGAAACTCTAATAAAACATTGCTGATTAACAACCATCATTGGGGGTTACATTTCTTTCTTTGCTATGGAAAAAGTTGTAAACATTACCGTTAATAACAGTGAGCATCTTATTTTCTTTTGTCCCTGTGTAATAAATTCATAGAAAGCTATCAGCAAACCACTAGCCATTCTGAAATTAAAAAATTAGAGTCCGATAGTATCATTCTCATTAATGTTAGGGAACACCCCCACTATGGACTGTTGGTGAGTTTAGGAAGAGGTAACGTGAAAGGTGTAAAAAGGGAGAGATGTTGAGGATAAAGTTGTGTCCTGTCCCATCATATGACAAGGTGGGGATTTCACGATGCAAGGAACCATGTGGTTCATTAACTTCAATGGGAATACTCACTTGAGCAATTCCTCCCAAGCTCCAGGTGAATAGTCAGATGCATAACTGATATCAAAACAACGTGAATAAGGTTCCAAGAAGGTGGCTCTGAGTCTGATTCTGATTTTGGCTTCAGAAGTGTAAATTGGGAGGAACTTCACTGATATATTTTTGGTATGTGCATGTAAAACTGTGAGGAGCTCAGTGGCTGCTCCCTCTTATCTCCTTAGAAGGCACATGCCTTCCTAGTGGGAACAGAAGATGGTACCATGGCTTTGTCACTCTAGAACTGCACCTCATGAATATGTCTAACATGTATTCTGTGTGCACCGAGGAGTCATTCTTCCCCCAGAAGTGCAATGTCTCCTAGCTCTGCCTTCTGGGGCAGTATTACCAGGCACCACTCTTATTATCATAGAATTCTGTCTAAGTGGCATGATCTAGCCCTGAATTATTTGAAATGAAAATAAGAAATGTAAATATGTAACTTTGCCCTTGAGCTTATTACCTATATTACTTTTGGGGTAATAAATACATTCATAACACAAATAGCAGTCTGCACTGAAAATGATTTCCATTAGCGATTTAAAGAAATACATGCCAGTGAGACTATATCACTATGCAAAGGGCAGGTTCAGTTTCTCTGTGCTCCTATGGCCTGAGCAGAGCAATAGGATCATCAGCTCCCTCTCTATAAACTAATTTATATATCAGCTATTAGCATGAGGACAGCCCAACATATGAGAGTTTAAGAAGCTGAAATGAGGTAAAAGAGGGAGAGGTTATTAATACATATGCATGAAGGCCATCAAGGCCTATCATAGAAGGTTAGGGTTGGAAGGGATCACAGGAGGTCACCCAGTCCAACTACTTGCTCAAAGAGGGACCACCCCCAACCAAACCACCCTAGCCATGCTTTGTCAAGTCAGGCCTTTAAAACCTCTAAGGATGGAGATTCTCTTGCATCCCTATGTAACCCATTCCAGTGCTTTTCCACTTTCCTGATGATTTTTTCCCCCATAAAATCCAACCTAGACCTCCCTATTGCAACTTGAGACCATTGCTCATTCCAATGTCATCTACCACCAGTGAGAACAGCCTAGCTTCATCCTCTTTGGAAGGTCCCTTCAAGTTGTTGAAGGCTGCTATAAAATCCTCTCCTTACTCCTCTGTAGACAAAATAAGCCCAATTCCCTCAGCCTCTTCTCATAAGTTGTGTGCCTCATCCCACTAATCATTTTTACTGATTTCATATGGTCTTAGGTAAAGCTGTTAGAGTTCTCCATTGGCCTGCAAGAATTGAACTAGGACCTGTCTTAACCATTAAAGCTCTCCTCAAGGAGACAGCGAGTATACTTATGCTTCTGTGTACACATTCTTGAGAGACATCCAGAAAGAGCATGGGGCTTTTTGAAATTGTCTTGTTAGTTATCTGCATATTAGACAGTTTGCCTTTAACTAAAACTGTTTTAGGAATAAAAAACCATGAAGAAAAGATAATAACTGGCAGAAGCCTTGTACCCTTGGTCAAAGAGGAGGACACAGTGACTATGTCTAAACTAGGAAAAGTTAATTCAAATTTGTTAATTTGAACTAATAAGTTTGTTAGTTCAAACTAAACTCGAACTTATTAGTTCGAATTAACAATATGGAGTAATTTGAACTAACATTAGTTCGAGTTAGTCCACATTGTTAATTTGAACTAACTGCCCTTAGTTTGAACTTATTATGTTAGTCCTAACTAAGGGTCAATCTTTGTCTATATCATCCTTAGTTCGAACTAATGATCGAACTAAGGGCTTAGTTTGAACTAACCGTCAGGTCTTACTAGTTCTAACTAAGCTTTCATTAGTTCAAATTAAGGAATTCCTTAATCTGAATGAATGAAGGCCTAGTGTAGACAGGGACTAAGTTAGTTGAAATTAAACCTCCTTAATTCAAACTAACTTGCAAGTCTAGACATACCCAGTGAGCAGTAAGTTACACACTTCCTCTTTACAGAGGAGGCATATCCTGAGAGAGTCTGAGGCCCATGGCATTGCAAATCATGGACAAATCTGCCTTATGTAACCAGTGGCCATCTTGGTTGTCATACAGCAGATTGAACCAAGCTTCTCTGGACCTAAAAGGATGAGTTGCTATAGCTTGAGCTAGAGAGCAGGTAGCTTCAGCTCATCTCTGTAAAAGATTTATATCCTCTTGGACTCAGCACAGACAGGGATGTATAACAATGGCCAGAGCAACTCCACTTAAGTGAGCTGAGTTGCATCCTTTTCTGCCAGGGATATATTTGGTATTTCTATGCAGCATGGGATCATCAGTTCTGATAATATTTAACAGTGAAATTAATTTATGAAATCCATAGAGAAAATACAGTGATTGAAACATTTTATGATGAGCTTATTTTCTATGTGAAAGATAGAAATTAAATCAGCAGTTTTCAGAGGTCTGTGGATGTCTGATAGTCTGAAGAGCATTAAGTGGTGATCTGTATGGTGATGGCTGTCCCTTTTGGTTTCCAGCTGCTAAATACCATTAAGAGGCATCTAAAATTATCCATTACTTTCCTAATGTTAAGTAATTGGTGCAGTTGCTATGGAGATGTTGTATGATCATAGAGAAAATAGTTCGTGTGATCACACATGCAGAGGAGATTGTGTTGTGGACCATCTATAAAGTTGTCATAAAACCAGTGGAAAAAGGTTGAAAATCCCTCAGCTGCATGACTATAAAACAAAACTGAGAACATATCCTCAGCAATCACTGTCACACAGACTTGGACATGAGAGCAAATGCTTAACTTTTAAGTGTGTACCAAGAAAGCAATACAATGAGAGTTATCTACCACTGTCTTTGGAAAGTTCCAGTGGGGTAGCTGTGTTATTCTAGTTCAGCAGAACAAACAAGGAGTTTTGTGGTGCTTAAAGACTAACAAATTTATTTAGCTCATGAGCTTTTGTGGGAGAAAGTGTCTGATGAATTCCTTTTTTGTTTTTTCCTTTGGAAAGTGACATGGAAACTTTAACTTTCTTATCACATCAATCATAGATGGATGGAAGTGACATCAATTTACCATTTTCCATGAATGCATCACCCTTATATTTCCTGCACTGCAGAGTGAGTATTGGATGTGAGTCAAAATCCTGAGGAGATGCTTGAATCCATTATTTTCTGATCCAATGACTCTGTTAGGTGTCAATTTTAAAAGGGATAGCCGTGTTAGTCTAGTCGAGTGAAAAAACAACAAGGAGTTGTGTGGCACTTTAAGACTAACAGATTTATTTTTGCATGAGCTTTCGTGGAAGAAGATCCCACTTCCTCATACGTGGTACGTGTACGTGTTAGACATTCTTCTGGGGTTATTACTTTTAGTTAATGGCTTTGAGACATTCCTTGTTGAAATATGTGGATTCAGAGGAAGAGCGCATCACAGTAGTTAAACAATCTGTTGTGGCTTTAATTTTGAAGGAAGCTTGGCTAGTTTTCTGAGCAAAATAAAAAGGAACATTTTATTGTTAATCTTCCCTTTCCTTTGACCTGTGCATAAACTCAAATTAGTGTTTAATGCCTTTTTGATAATTGTGTGCCACTTTACAAAATGAATTGTTGTATGACAGGTAAAAGAAAGCATTGTCCTATCCAGTGCACTAAGGGAGCACATAGTCGAGGAGACCAAGAAAAGATTGTTATAAGCCGAGCAAGTGCTTCAAAAATAAACAAAACTTCTCCTGAATATTTGAATAAATTTCCCAACAAAAATTTGTTTACTCTTTGTATCCATCTTCTATGTGCTTTTCATCACAATATCAGAATATTGTAATTTTAGCTGAATGTTTGCAGAAAGGGAATATGCAGTCACCAGTATGTGTACTTGAAACCCAATTTTAAGTGTTATGCTCATATAACCAGGGAACAGAAACATACCATGAGACTTGAGTGTAATCAAAACAACTCAGTTTTCAAATGTCTCTCTGTATAGGCCCCAGAACAAGAATAATTGGCAGAGATCAGTTGGTGAGTACCTTTGAATAACACATTTAGGGAAATAGACATCTGTTTGTAAAACAGGAAATGAGGCAAAATTCATCAGATAAGTTACCTGTTACTCACACAACTCTGTGTGTAAAGTATGTTGGATTCAGAATCCAGGAATGGCTTTCCTTCACAACTCTCCTGTTAAGCATTTGCTGTTATCTCACTTAACAGATGAGATTAAGCACTAAAATTAAATATTAAGCATTTGCTGTTATCTCACTTAACAGATGAGACATACAGTGATCAAGGGCTTCAAAGTGTCCTTTTTTTTGGTATGGCAGACTCTAGGAAAATGCAAATTCTGGTCAATGAACTTGTGCAAACAGATGTTTGCATACAAATATATGGAAATAGTATTTTTTGAAGGTTTATTCTAGATAACTTCTAGAAAAACACACCAAAGCTCTGCAGCAGAGTCATGATTAGACCTAAGGGGAAAGATCCTCAGTTGATATAAATTGTCATAGCTCCATGACCACCACTGCCCCATAGCCTGTGCATTTTATTTTGTGCCTTCTGTGGCTTTCCATACTATATACACTGCATTCTTTGTGTTCTTTCTCAGTCTGCCTCTGTTCTGCAATTTTAGCTTGAGCCTGTATACTTACTTTGATTTCTACTTGTTCTGACTTGTTCTCTCGTTGTTTTGATCCTTTCCTTAGCCAGTTCAGCTGCCCATGTTGTTTGGAGGCATTTCTCTAAGTTAGGTCTGTATGTCTTGTCAGCTTCTGGGAGAGATTGTTATTACAGGTCTGGGAAATGAGCCTGTCTCTAATTAAGGAATCTTTAATATCTCCAAAGTTACAGGGGGATGCCAGAGTCCTCAGCTCTGTAACATAAATATCTATTTGATCTTTTGCTTCTTGGTTTCAGGTAGAAACAGTATCTCTCTATAGTCTCATTCTTTTTGATGTGACAGTACTCATCAAACACCTTATTCAGTTGTTCCTGTGTTTCAGGCATTAATCCTGGCAAAAGTGTCTCATTGCCTTCTCATTCTTTTGCTCCAGTGACAGTGATAAACCTTCCCCTTCATGTTCTTTATCCACTTGTGTCAGCTCTGTATTCAGACCCAGTTCTTGCTCTCACTGAGAACCCTGAGAAATATCAAAAGTGCAGCAAGTCCAGTAACTATGATAAGTTGGTACTCACCATTTTGAAAATTAATTCCCTTATTTAGATGTTGAAGCATGGAGTTTTGGAGCCTAACTTAAAGCATCATTTTTTAAAAAATCTTGCTTTTAGTTTAGCATGTGTGGGTTGGGTTTCTTTTTTTCTTTCTTTCTTTTTTTTTTTTTTTTTTTTTTTGTGAAGGTGAACATCTAAGTGTTAATTTCGTTTTCAGGGGAAGTGAAAAATCCCAACATCCTCTTTAAGGGTCTGAGTAGCGGGCAGGACTATCTATATTTCTGTATCCAGCTACAGTCATAACTAATGATCTCCATAACAGGGTCACTGGAAATCATGAGCTCCAAACTATGCTGAAGTTTTCTAAGACTTTACCTTTAATAAGTTATGAGACATAACCTTGTCCAGATACGGCTGATTGTATGGCCAATATTTAGAGACAGATATACATCCATGCTTTTCATCTCTTCCTCATACTTAACTCTCACTGGAGTGTGGCACATCTTTGGTAAATATGTAGTATTTCAGGTTGTGTCTCTCACTGCAGAGGGATGGGGTTAGACGGGACATTCTGAGTCACCTGAGTTCAATCCTTTGCAATCGAAGGTAATGCTATCATATAATCCATAAACATCCCAAGCTCTGCCTCAAAGCTAGTTAAAATTTTTGTACCATCTCAGAGGCTGCTCTAGGAATAGAGAAGCCTGGTAGCTGCCAAAGGTGGGAGATCTACAGCAAACTGGGGTGTAACCTACTGCACTAGTCTACCACAGTGTAGGCTAATAGTCCATGTGGAGCCTGTTGAGGCATATTAGCAATCGCTTAATGTGCTTTTCAAAGAAGATGAGCTCGAAGTGCATGAACGAACTGTTAATGTACATCAGCAGGCTGTTCACTGTGCATACTCTGAACACATTAACACATGCACACAGGCCTTGGCATGGGTTATGCAGTGGAGGTAGCCCAGGGTAGTTTGCAGCTAGGCCTGATTCCAGTGGCCTCTCCCTGATTGAGCCGGTGGACAAAAAGCCCCTTGGGGCAGGCAGCAAACGGATAAGTGGCCCCCCTGCTTGCCCTTCCTCAGCTCCTTAACTTATTCTGGCCACTCATGGTCCCGTCCACAATTTCCAACATGTCCTAACCCCTCTGCCCCCATCTCACTCCTGTGTCCTAGCCTATCTGCCAGTCAGGGCCCTGCTCACCTACCTATTGCCCACCTCATGTGCCCCTTGACCCATAGAGACTGCCGACAGTGGGGGGAAGGGGCCATTGCTCCCCTGCCAGCTACTCAGCAGTGGTACATCACTGCTGGAGACAGGCTATATCTGGAAACGGGATATCCGGTACTTCAGGGCCTTGCCTCGCCAGCAGAGGTTAGGTAAGGGGTGGGGGGAAGAGGGGCACTGGGTGGTCATGCTGGTGGGGGAGAAGAAGAGTTGGGCTGGTGGAGGGCCTTAGTCCTCCATTTTTCATTCCTAGCATTGCCACCAGGCCTGACTCCCTGTAGTGTGTCTCCTTTTCCACACCTCTTACACCAGAGTCCTGCCCCATTATGTGCTGCTCCTCTGTCTTATTTGCCCCTGGGGTCCTACCCCACCAGGCCACGGCTTCCTGGTCTAGCATTTTGCCTTTCCTATCCTATAGCCTGTTTATGGGGGAGATGGTCAGGAAGCTGCAGAGGGTCACTCCTGTCAGCAGGGGGCATCCCCTTTGAAATGTGGGTGCTATCTCAGAGGAATTGCTTAGATCCCATCCAACTTTATAATAAATACTGACCTCGTGAGGGGGTCACATATCCACCCAGCCAGTCCAGGGTTGTAGCCACATTGTCATGCCACAGTGGGATCCAATCTGTTTGTGCATCAGACTTTCCTCTGTGCCCTTAATTTCTTCTACCATGGGGCTTCACGCCCAGGCTCCCAAGTATAAAGACTTTGCCTCTTACATCTACGCTGTGAGCTTCAGTCCCTGATCTCTGGGCCCTACCAAAAATCTTACAAACCCAGCTCCTATTTTAAAGGTCCACTGCTAATGTGCATGAGGTGCATACCACTTAGTCAGGGGCTAGTGGCACAGTGATGTTCTGCAGTCCAGCAGGCTGTTCTGGGCCCCCATTGGTCCTCTTAGAGGATGGTGGCAGAACCTCAGTCCCCTGGTGGGTGGAAAACAACTTCTGCTTTTCAGTCTAAATTACTTCATGGTTGGTGGAAGAAGGGTGACTGCTGTATATTGCTAATGGTTCAACTGACATAAGGCTGGGATCTTATAAGAAGTTACATAGTGATTAAGAAAGGAGACTGAAAGCCACAAGTGCATGCTACTGTGTGGCTTTGAGTGACACATTTAGCTTCTTCATGCCTGAGTTTACCCGTCTGTAAAATGACATGAAACTTACAGATCTGTGGGGCTATTATGAGGCTTAATTAAAATACATAAACTCCATTGACATCCTTCCATGAACACTCCAGGTGTGCAAAATATTACAATCTTTTAATATTATTATTTTCTTTATTAGATTGATTGGTTCAGGACTGAGGCACAAGAGTGCAGCAATAATTCTTCTTATGCTGTTAGTTAGTTAATGCATAATCATTAAAGACAATGGGAATTTTGCCATTGACTTGAATGGGATCAATATCCAGAGCATTAAAAAAAAGGTTTCCCTTCACCATATCCAGGCTTTATTGAGCAGTAGTTTATTTTGTTATTACAGCCACCTGACAGTAAACAAATGTTTTATAAGTTATTGTGCCGTAGATAGTTTTTGCTATTCAACACATAATAAAATTCTTTATTTGCAGCACTGATTTATCCTGTACTGTTAATTAGTTAATGCATAATCATTAAAGACAATGGGAATTTTGCCATTCACTTGAATGGGAGGAGTAGTCAGAGCATTAAAAAAAAAGAGCTCTCCTTCATGATATCCAGACTTTGTTGAGCAGCAGTTTATTTTGTCATTAAAGCCACCTGACATGAAACAAATGTTTTATAAGTTATTGTGTCGTAGATGGTTTTTGCTGTTCAACACATATGAAGTTCTTTATTTGTGGTGTCAGCTTTGCTCACAGAGTGATAGTAGCAATTTGGGAACCATAAATGTCATTTCAGGACTCCACTGTGCAAATCAGTTTTGACACTGTATAAATCAGTCTTATAGCATGTCTTATTTTTACTAGAAAGATTAAAAATGCCCTTTCAATGCCAAGTACAAAGATTTCATTATATGAGCTAGTTATTCTGCCCTTCTTATGGAAAATAACTGTCTATGCCTCAATGCAGAACTAGTCAGAATTCCCTTTATATGGACTACTGAGAGTAGGGTGATCAGATATCAAGCATACAAAATGGGACATTTGGGGGAAGCATATAGGACATATATAGTTGCATATATATGAGAGAGCCCCTAATATCAGGACAGTCTTAATAATATTGGGATATCTGGTCACCCTGACTGAGAGCTTTCTTCCCAGCCTGCTAACGAGAGGCTGCAGGAAGAAGTTTGAATAAGACCTTTCTTGCAATATTCTTGAGTTTGCAAGTACATAACATCATTAAACTCTCTTTTTTAAAAAAATGCTCAGGTGGGGTAAGAGCAGTTGCCTCATAATTAGGCTCTAAGGGAAGGAGCTGGGATTTGTAGGAGAGACAAATCTCAAAAGAAAGAGCTTTATTATATGAACTGATTTCCAAATGCCACTGGATAGATGCTTGGAATCCATTCCTGCTCATTTGGGAGTAGTTTTCCATCTGCCGAACATCTGTGTTCTGTTCACATTCATCTTACAGGTGAATTTTCAAAAGCTGAATCTAGCACTATTACAGCATCACTGAGCTGCCTTACAAAGCGCCTTTCAGCTTTCACTGATTAGGAAATATGAATGGTGAGGAAGAGGAAGGGAGAAGGTGAGGAGACGGTAGAGAAAGGTGGGATCAGAAAGAGAGCACTGGGTCAATTTGTAACGTCAGCTCCTATTCTGCAAAGTCCTGTGAATGGTGACTACATTGTGATCTCAGTTAGACCCATGTGACACCAATGGAGTGAGCTAGTTTGCATTAATATAACTGGGAGCAGACGTTAGCTCTTGATGGTTATGTTAAGTGAAATAGCTGAACTGAGTGTTGGGTACCAGGAGCAGAGAGGAGTTTGGGAGCTGAGCATGGTTCTGCTATTATTGCTGAAGAAACAGCAACAATGGGCTATGTCTACATTAGGAAAAGTTAGTTCAAATTTGTTAATTCAAACAAATAAGTTCGAGTTTAGTTCAAACTAAACTCAAACATATTAGTTCAAATTAACAAAGTGGACTAATTCAACTTAACGTTAAGCCAAATTATTCCACTTTGTTCATTTGCACTAACTGCCCTTAATTCGAATTTATTAAATTCGAACTAAGGGTTAATCTTCGTCTACACTGTCCTGAGTTCGAAGTAAGGATCAAAATAAGGGCTTAGTTAGAACTAACCTAGAACTAACCAGAAGGTCTTCCTAATTCAGACTAAGCTTTCATTAGTTCGCATTAAGGAATTCTTTAATTTGAACTAATGAAAGCCTTGTGTAGACAGGGACTAATTTAGTTTGAATTAATCATCCTTAATGTGAACTAACTTGCAAGTGTAGACATACCCACAAAAACTAGTTTGTAATCTTTTTGCTAATGCACTGGTTGTAGCTAATGTCCCTTTTCGGGGGCGTGCAAATACAGTCCACAGTATTAGTTGCATCATCAGTGATTGCTGAAGATCAAGGAGTAAACAGACCACCTGAAAGATTCAAACTCTGAGACCTAGTCTGCCCATACATAAAGCCTGCTGATCTCCACAGTCTTGAATCATGAAACATTCCTCTGCCAGAAGGTTTTTAAACTGTTAATGATTCTTGTAATGGGATCTACCAGTAATTCTCTGATCAGAACTGAACTTTTGTCATTACCTGTAGTTGTTTTGGGAAGCTAGTCTGAAGAGGGATGATGATCCCTCAAAGGCTATGAATAGGTTCTGGTGGATCAGGAGCAAAAACTTCCTATTGGTCGCATCTACTGGGACCCAAAGAGAGTCCTAAAATTCCAGTGGGTGAGCACCACACATTATTGGTCAGTGGTTGAGCTCAGAAAGTCTTGATCTAAAGACTATAAAACAGCCTCACTAGGATGAAACAAAACTGCCAGTCACAGCATCCTCTGCATCTCGCGACCACAGTGGTCATTTATTTCAATCAGGAGGGGAGATACAAGTCACAAATCTTTTCTGAAAGATCCATAGTTTCTTTTCATTGAGTTAAAAAGCACCTTTTGTCAATGAGAGCACAACATATAGCTTGCATATCAAATTTCAAGGTAGATGGATTAATAAGGCTGACCCTCCCACTGGGAGTGCATTCTCAGGGTATGTCTGTATTGCAGATAGACACCCCTTACTGGCCTGAGCCAGCTGACTCCGGCTCATGTGGCCCAAGCTAAGAAACTCTTTAATTAGGGTGTAGACAAGGGACCCTGAAACACGCGGTCCTAGGAATTACTGCCTGTGGCCCGCAACAGAGCTGGGATTAAGGGGGTCCCGATCCCTGCACTCCGCACCCCACCAGCTGGGAGCCACCATCTGGGCTGTGGCCACCTGCCTCCCACCTGGAAGTGCTGTAACAGTGCTTCCGAGCCAGGGCACGCCTACGCCCAACCTGCACTTCCCCTGCTGGGGCTGAGTGTGTCTCACCTGGCCTGGGGGCTGGAGCTCCCCGTCTCCACTGCAGAGCAGCCAGGCCTCTCTGAGCCAGCGCTGGCCTGTCCCGCACAAGTCAGGCCCCAGCCAGGGCTGGCCCCCGCTGACAGTGGGGCTTGGCCAGCCGGGGCTCTGGTGGTGGTGCAGAGCAGGCTCTTGGTGATGGCTTGGAGTCCTGGCTGCGGCAGGGGTGCCAGCAGCTGCAGTGGCAGCCTTGTCTGGCTCCTGCTGACAGCTGGGCTATAGCTGCTTGCCTCCCCTCAGGGGCTGTGATTCCAAGCAGCCCTTTTCATTTCTGTCTTTCTGTTTGTCTTTCTTTCTCTTCCTTTTTTCTGTTTTTTCTTTCTTTCCTTGCTTTTTTCCATTTCTTTGGCTATGTTCACACGGGGCAGGCTTGTTTTGAAACAAGACGTTTTGAAACAAGCTGTTTCAAAATAACTTTTTATTTCAAAACACCTTATTTCAAAGGACAAAAACTTTGTCCTCGAAATAAGGGAGTGAAATAGCAGGTCCACAGTGTGGACCTGCTATTTCGCTTGGAGGGGATTGCAGGCACCCGCAGGGTGCAGTGCAGAGGGGCGCTGCACCCCACGGGTGCCTGCAGAGGGCTGCAGGCACCCGCGGAGTGAGGCGCGGGGCTGTGCCTCACTCCGCGGACACCCCTCAGCACCCTGGCCAGGGTGCTGAGGGTTCCCGGGCCAGGGTGCTGAGGGGGCAGCCATTCCTCCCAGGGTGCTTAGCACCCTGGGAGGAAGGTCACATGTTTCAGAACACTTTGATCTGAAACAACATGTCCGCACAGGGCTGTTTCAAAACCAAATGAGGTTCTAGCCATTCTGAATCAACAGCGGCCATTTTGAAACAAGCGGTTTGCTTGTTTTGAAATGGCCGTGCGTCGTGTAGCCATGGCAGTTCTTATTTCGAAACAACCTCTGTTGTTTTGAAATAAGAAGTGTGTGTGAACATACCCTTTGTTTCTTGTTTCCTTCCCCCTTTCTTTTTTCTTTCTTTCTCTTCCTCCCTCTCTTGTTCCTTTTTCTTTTCTCTTTCCTTTCTTCTCTTTCCTTCTTTATCTCTTTTCCTTCCTTCCTTCTTTTTCTTTCTTCCTTCCTTCCCTCTTCCTTCCTACTCTCTTCCCTTCCTTCCTTTATCTTCCTTCCTTTCTTGTTCCTTCTTGCCTTCCTTCTTTTTCCTGCTTTTCCTTCCTTCTCTTTTTTCTTTTACTCTTTCTTCCTTCTTTCCTTCCTTCTCTTCCTGTCTCATCCTTCCTCTTCTCTTCTCTTCTCTTCTCTTCTCTTCTCTTCTCTTCTCTTCTCTTCTCTTCTCTTCTCTTCTCTTCTCTCTTTTTCTTTCTTTCCTTCCCTTCCTTCCCTCTTTCTTTCCTTCCTTCTTTCCTTTTTAAATTTTTTTTTAAATTAATTTAATTAAAAAGCTTCCTAAAAATTAAGTTTCAATTAAAATGCATGCAAATTCAATCAGTTAGAGCCAATTAATTAATTCTATTTACAATTATTTTGAATTCAATTAATTATTTTTAAATTTAATTTTAGTTAAATAAACTGATAGCCCTGCTGTATGAAAAGGTTTCCGTAATGTGGCCCTTGGGGCAATATCCTAGTCCTGATGAGGCCCTCATGCTGATTTGAGTTTGAGACCCCTGGTGTAGACATTTGGGCTCGGGTTGCATCCTGAGCTCTAGGACTCTCTTACCTCACAAGATCCTAGAGCCCTGTCTGCAGCCCAAGATGGACTGTACACCCCACAATTAAACAGCATCTCAGCCCAATCCCCATTTGCACGAGTCAGCTGGCTCAGGCTAGCCAGCGGTGTCTAATTATAGTGCAGACATACCCTCAGTGACAGGATAGCTGTGGTAATTACAGGGCTACACAGAATTTTGGCTAAAAGAGCTATCTGAGATTTCAAAACCTTTCAGATAGGATCTAAAGACCAAGGAATGGCTCCTTGTTATGAGGAAAGATTTTAGCAAGTCTTTATTGAACTAATTTAAAGGCAGAGAGGAGAGAGGTCAAGCCTTCTTTTCTACAGCATGCTTTGCAGCACATTATTTAAAAAAAGTGGCTGGCTTGCCAGTAATCTGGAAGTCAGTGAAAGGCAATGATGTTAAAAACCGATGATAGGTCTCCAGAATCACTTTCGAAGTACTGTACCACTGGCTTTTTATAAATGCCCCTGAAGTGAAACATGGGTCAGACATACGCAGTGAGTTATATGGTGCTATACTCAGACTCCACCAATATTGAGGATGTTGGACCCCACTCCATTATTTCTGGGTCGCTGATCATGGAGCCATGGCCAGTTTAATGCAAGGACTATAGCGTTGAAGCCCCAGGCCCTGCCCTAAAGGGGTCCTACTCTCCAGCTCCTTTGTTCCTGTGTTAATCCGGCCCCTGCTGCCTGCCTGCCACAGCACTAAAGGGGATTGCTTGCAGGGGGAAGGCAGGTGGGATGGCCTCTGCCCTGGGGGTGCTGGATGGGGACCCCTGGGATCAGGCTGGTCTGCCCCCAGGGGCATGTTTGCTCCACTTCCAGCACTGACCCTTCCACCTGCTCCTCTCCCACATGGGCCCAGCACCTTGGCCAGGAGCCACTCCCAACCCCAAGCATCACCCTTTCTGCCCCCCCCCCCCCACAAGACATGGGTCCAGTACCCTGGCCAGGAGCTACTCTTGACACCACCAAGAATTGTACAACCCTGGTGCTGATGGAGTCAGAGTATTGGTAAGATGAGGGAGCATTGGGAACTACTAAAAACTTGAAATATTCTTGAGAGAGTTAAGGTTAGGAGAGTTTTGCTGACCAGGTTGAATTTTGTAGGCTTTCTTTAGAACAGAGAACTTTTAGCTCCCATCTAGTAAGTTACAGAAAGGTCTAGAGAACATTTTAACCTGTGTCACTGATGTGCAGTCAGAATGTAATACAAACAAACAAGGAATCGTGTGACTCCTTGGTCGTTTGTTTTACTGAACTAGACTAACACAGCTAACCCTTTGGATCTCAGAATGTAATGGTTCAACTGCCCTTATACAAAATAGTTGTCAGGAGGCAACTGGGCACCAGAAATAAAAAATGCTTAAGTTCTGCAGCCACAGTGAAGCAGAGACAAGCAAGGCAATAAAAAAGTGGAGAAGATGTATATTCCTCATCCCCATTGTTTGCATAAATAGGAAACCAGACCGAGGTCTCTGAAACAAAATTAGTGCTGTAGGAGTCATTCAGTTGATTGTGTTAATGAGAACATAGGAACTCCTTGAACTAAACATGCTCAGACTGTGATAAATATTGTGCTTTAATGTGACTTTAATTCTAAGTAAAATGCAAGGCATTTTAGATTGTGTCCAGCTATGCAACCTATCCAGGGTGCTACTGTATCGTCTGAGTGCCTATATTTTTTATTACAGAGAACATTTTAAGTAGGTGTTTTAAAACATTAGGGTAACAAATAGGCTTCTCTAACTGAAGGGTTTTTAGAAGAATTATAAAAGTTTATTCATCACACATCACAGTAGGTGTTGAGATTTATTACCTGTTGTACTAATTTAGCTGAAATAATGGGCCAAAGGTTTTGACATGGCCCCGTCACTGTCCAACGTTAAACATCAGTTTGCTTAGTATCATGTCAGACACTCCATTAAATATCTTTTAAACCGCTTATTAATGATACAAAAAAGAAGGAAAAACAGGTAAAACATTCTAAATGGAAAATATTATGTAAGGCTTCCATTTTAACTGTTTTTGTTCCATTTCCCTTTAGCTGGGAGAGTTTTAGAAGTAAAAGGCCCCTAATATGACAGTCTGTTAGATGATATTAAAGATGCCAATAACTGTCCATTTGGTTAAAAAAGAAGTTAGTTGAGTTGGAACTGCTGGTTCTGCTGCTGCTGTTAAAGCATGGTCCTATTTTAGATTGGGATTCAGATGGGTGAGAGAGAGAAGTTGTCTTGGTCCCTCTCTCTTTACTGGTCTGGTCAGGGCATTTCCTAGGATCAGAATGACAAAGGCCCAGAGTTTCCAGTGGCAGCTGGGGTGACAGCCTAGAAAAGCTTATGCTGCAAATAGTGTAGTGGCTAGCACAGCTGCTTAATATGCAGAAGGTCCTGGGTTTAAGCCCTAGTGGGTTAGACTTGATCTCATGAGGTTCCTTCCAACCCTATGATTCTATTCTAGTAGCTAAATTGAGTCTTTTATCTTCTCAGGTCTTTTTTAAGGCCTTGAAAAGGAAAGGATGGGTGGAATAACTCATTTCCTTTTTATTTTATGCACCCGTTAGGCCTGATATCCAGGATACCAATTTTGGTTTAATTTCCAGTTCCTCATTCTTCTTTTTACCAAGAATGATTTCAGCACAGTCTTTGAACTGAATGGGACTTCTTTCCCTTAAACTATTTTAGTCTTTGTCTGATTCTCTGGCACCTGTTTATAACATTCATTATTGAAAGCAATTTGACCTACTTGCCATTAACACTTGCTATTATGGGTTATTGTGATATCTTACAGACATTCATATACTTTATACACCAGCACTCACAGTTGGGGTAAATTAGTCAGTGCAATTATTACAATATCACTGGGATATATTTAGCTAGCACTGAATCTTCTGATAACACTTTACTTTATGTCACAGAACATGCAGTTTGAGTTCAATTATCCAAAGGTTTTGGGGGACATTGGAAGTTGGAGGATCAGATGACTGGGAGATTAAACTTTTCCGTAGATTCATTGAGTCTGGCACATGCGGTGAGCTTCAGCAGTACTGAGTCTACAGCGTTCGGAGACAGCAACAGCAATTGTTTATGCGATTAGTCAGGAGGAGAGGATGTTTCAGATAAACAAAGTTCAGCTAAACAAACTGCAACAACTTCTATATTTTCAAATCCTTTCTTTATGGCCACTCAGACTTCAAAATAATGAAGCTCTATTGCAAAATAATAAAACCTGGATTTATTTCAAAATATTGATTCTTTCGAAGTAGCTATTTCAAAAAAGCCATTCCAAGCTGCAGAATTGGCTTTTTTCAAAATAATATCCCTATACTTTACATTGCCTTTGCCTATTTTGAAATAGAAAGTCTAGTGAAGGCTTTCTATTTTGAAATAAGAACTCCTAACTTACTGCAAAATAGAGAGTCTTCCCTGGACTCTTATTTCTAAATAACAATTTTGAAATAATGTTATTTCAAAATCAAATTGAAATAATCATCTCAAAATAACTATTTCAAAGTATCTGTGGCAGTATAGACATAGCCCTTGAAAATACTTTTTTCTCCTTTGCTTATATCTTTTGTTTCTTCTCCCCCTCTCTTTTTATAACTTTGTTTCTGTACAACTAATTTTATAAAATATTTTAAAGACATTTTTCATGAATAATACTGTATGTAAAATGAAGTTGTGTTGGAGTGTTCTCATTGTATTATGTTGGGCAGGCATTAAAATAATTCTCATCACCACTGATCTGGAGGCTTAATGCTCCATCACAATATGCTCCCTTATTGTATTTTACGTATCAGTACAGGTCTAGACCTCAAAAGGCAAGGAGAAATGCTACCATTACACTATTCTTGATCACGTGACATGCTGAGCACACTTAGTCATTGAAGGGACTCAGCACCATGCCGGATTGAGACCACAAATTGTTAATGACTATTGTTCATTTTTCTGCCTTTATCCAATCCAGTTCCCTTCTCTGAGCAGAGAAAAAAAAACAAAAAACAAAAAAACTAAATCTTTCATCATCTGAGGGAATTGAGGTGGTAATTTTACTGACAATCCCCAAAGAAAGCTAAATAAAGGATGACATTCTGGCAGATGCTATCCTATGTGGTTATCAGAAGGGAAGCTGAGGTTGTTGAGGCATCAAACAATGCGTAAGTCTGTGAATCAGTCAGACAACAAGGTTCTCTTAAAACAAAAGATCACAATATATAGATTTTAGTAGGAATATTTTCTCTTTAAAGAAAAGATTTGTCACAAAGACCCAAGTTATAAAAATGTTATCCTCTTTAAGTCTTACTAGTATTTTAATGCTGCCTCCCCAGGGAAGTTTGTATATTATATCATCAGCAAATCAGAGAATGTTAACAGTTTTCATTTTTAACTCTTTCAGAGTGACTACTTTAGCAGATCTTTCTCTTTGGAATAGCATTTAAATTACCAGAAGAAAACATTATTGAAAACAATGTGATTTCAATTATCCAAATGTCACAAGAGACACAGAAAAAGTCTGGACAACTGAGGGAATTGTTGATGTACTTAATAGATATATGGGGGACAGGGAATGTCATAATTAAGATTTGGGTAATTGTAGGAATTGCCACACTGGGTCTTTACATGGTCCATCTATTGCAGTAGTCTGTCTCTGGCGGTAACAAGGATGAGATTTTTTGAAAGGAAGGAACAAGACTAGAAGTTATGGAATAACTTGCACATAGAAAAATTTCTTCCTAACCCTCTTAGATTAATTTATGCCATTCAACACAAGAGTTTATATTTCTTATAAATGTGCTATCTTTTCTAATGTACTCATGCATATTCTTATTGTCCACATAGATATGACACATTGTTAATTGTTACTAAGCTCTGTGGCCTCAGTGATATTTTGTGGCGGTGATGTTCCCTCTAAGCTGATGATGCAGCTGAGCAAGTTATGGTATTTACTGAGCAACAATTTATGGAAGCCTGGGCAACAGTTTTTTGGTGCCGAAAGTATCAGCATCCCTAAATGCCTTAATTCAAAAGTAATTCATAGATGTCTTTTCATTCAAACTTCAATAAAAATGTTAAATTGAAGTACTGTAGTTTTATTAATTTACTAAACAAATGTGAGACAATGACACTTGCTGCCTGTCTAGCCTCTACCATCATCTACACTGCTCAGTTTTTGTGGCCTGTCTTTGTCAGATTTCCAGAATACATATATAGACAAAGTGGGATTTTCTCCCACAAAAGCTCATGCAAAAATTAAATCTGTTAGTCTTTAAGTGCCACAAGACTCCTTGCTTTTTTTGCTTTACTAGACTAATATGGCTGCCCCTTTGGAATGTAAGTCCCTGTTATGCTGCCCAACTGGGGTAAAAGGGATTCAAAGTGGATCAGGCCCTAAATGTCTAAAACATAGATTGAAATTAAGTACGTAGCTTCAGACTTGATCACTTGATCATGAGACTGACATGTTGAGGGGATTGTATTTAATATCTAGCTATCAACCTTGAAAATACACCTATTCTCCCCTCAGTAAACATATTAAATTACCATGCATTGCAAATCACAATCACTAGGTAGCAACTGCTTCCCAGATTCCTTTGGGGCAACACCTTAAGTAAAGTTATCTGAGAAATTCAAAACTTTTAAAGGTGGCAAGGGCAGAAAACATGTTTCAAGACAGTTTTTCACAGCATCACATCTCTGTAAGCAGGGCCATCCTTTGTGCCTAAAGAATTTGCATCAAATAAAGCTAGGTTAGAGTCTGTTACATTATCGTGCCCAAAAGCTAAATATGGGACAACAGTCCTCTAAGTGAATGACAAAAAATTGATTAGGCATACAGAAAACTTTAAACATTGTGAGTATCTTCCTTTAATATAAAGTGTCTCTGATATCTCAGTTTTGGAGTTTATGGGGTTTTTTTATTCAAATCATTTTCAACAATAAAAGGGAGGCTATAATTAGTATGCCTGGAGTGTAAAGACTCTCAGAACTAAAATAAGCAAACTGAGGTATAATTGAGATTTGTGTGTCTGGTAGTGGAATATAATAAATGTAGTTTAATAATTTTTAATTTTTGATAGTTAAAGCAAACCTAATCAAAGCTGCAAGAAGCAAGAACATAAATGGATTTGTGAAAGAAAATGATTATTTTTCTAACAAATTTTGGGGGAAATAGAAATACAATATTTTTTTTCCTTCTGCCTTAAATGACTTTTTATCCTTTCAGTTTTTCATTTCATTTTCCTAATCATTAGGATTTGTTTCCTTCCATCATAGGAGTCTATACAAAGTTAAATTGTAAAGCCCCACCTTGACAAACTGATTGCATTAGAATCTCTCATAGAAAAGAAATCTAAAATTAACCCAACTTGTTTTTGCTTATTTTAAAGGATTGCTTTTCTTTCAGGAGCTTTTGTATATTCAAGCCTTTTAGCAAGTGAAAAGCAGAGCATTCACCCTTGATAGAGATGCTATTGGTCTCAAAACAATTTTGCTGGGTCTTTCAAGTCCCAAGTCCTCCTCCAGCTCCAGCCTGGCTCCTTTGCCTGCAGCCCAGCTCCCATCCCCTGCCTCCCCAGAGAGCCCTGAGTCCCTGTGGCCACTGCATGGCTGCCTCTGGGAGCCCCACAACTTAGCCCTGCCATCTCTCAGGGTCCCCCCTCTTGCCCAGGCTCAGGGCTGCTCACCTGCTAGGGCCCACACAGGCCCCAAAGATGCCACCACCACCGCACTAGCAGCCTGGTGCAGACGAGAGGGAGAGATTTAAATTTCCCTCCCCCTCTGCTCCTTCCCTGGCTACGTGCAGGAGGGCAGGGGGAGGGGCCGTCACTCTCACTGCTCCAGCCGGCAGCCTCTGCATGAGCCTGTGCGGAGGAGAAAACAAACACATGGGGCTCCTCCAGGCTGCCTGCCTTGAGCTGCGCTGGCCCACGTGTTGCCTGCGCTGGTGAGGGGGGGCCACTGCGCCCCTGCCCACTAGCGCAGCTTACAGGGAACATTGGTTCCACAGATGCCCTTCTTTCTCTAACAATGCACGAGAATGTTGAACTTTATTATATTGTGATATCAAATATAGTAGTTATTGAAATTGTGTGTTATTTAGGAATAACTCACAAGTAGACTCACCTCATTCATGTGTGCCTTCTAGCTGTCTGTTCCAAGAAGCCATCATTTGAAGTGTCAAGAAATACTTTTTTCTTGCTGTGTCCTCATCTGACAGTTAATCAACGTTGTATTGTGTAGTAAAACAGGTTGTCATTCAGAACTGTTACTCTTTTCTTTTGACCCCCCAAGTGTTGTTGGCATATTGCACATTTCCTGCCATTTTAGCTCAGGGTGAAATTACTTTTAGAAGAACACTTGTGCCAGAACCTCACATTTTTTAGGTATCTTTTTTTTTCTTCTCTTTTTTTAAACTTATGAGTCTTTTCAGCACAGCTTATCAACCTCCTCTTCTTGGTTTTAGCCAGACACTTCACTGGATATCGTTCATCAGAAGGGGTCATGTTCTTTCAAGAGAATTAAGTAATATATTTAAATGTACTTAAACAATAATTTGTTGTTTTCAGCCTCACCGTCCACATCCTTTTTCAATCTCATTGTTTTGGCTTTCCAGCCATGCTGGTAACTTCTTTAATCTTGCTGAGATCCATGGCCTCAGTTATGTCTTATGGCAGTGAGTTCTACACACTTTCTTATTCCCCTAACCCACAAGAAGCTTTATGATAGTCTCAATTGCGGTAGTTTCTTGAACAAATTTTTTGTTACTTAGGGCTTATTTAAGAGTATTTGCTTCTTATTCATGTAGAACATAAGGCAAATTTGATAGAAATTTAGGTAAATATTGAGTAGAACTGTAAAAGTGAAGGGACTGGAGATGGGAATTGGTGATAAAAGAGAATGTTAACAACACTTTTTCTTCCAAACCATCACTCCCTTTTCTGAAGCTACATCTATATTTTCATTCTGTGGCTTTTAAACAGGACACTAATACCAATGCCATTGCTGTATGACAGTTTTAGTATTACAACCTGAAACTTCATAAATGGACTCCTAGCAACTGAGGTAGAAATAGGGTTCGCAGAATTCAACTTTTATGTTTTGTAATTTCAATAGCAAACCTTGATGTGTATGTTTAATTGTTTAAATTTTCACAGTTGTGGAAAATTGGGGAAAGGGGCCAGATAATCATTTAATAACAGAAGTTGATGAAATTCAGAAGTAAAAGCTTTATAGCTATTAAAACACAAATGCCAATATCACATGTCAAAAAATACAAAGTGAATATCTTTAAATCAAATTCTAATAAGTTCTCAAGAACTTCTTTTCTTACTTTGCCTATCAGTAAATTTCTGCTGTTATTGATGGAAATATTTTTGTTGATTTCTGAGCATACAGGGAAATTGACGTTTACTGACAGTTCCCAATAACAATCTGATTTCTCCAAGTCTACTTATAAATGATAAGAAACGACATAACAATAAACTTGCCTTAATTTAGATGGATTGCATCCATTCTGTCTATTGAGGCTCAAAAAGGGACTGCTGAAGTGGAAGAAAACTATTTGCGTCCAAATTCACTGTCCATTTAAAATTACAATAATCATGAATACATACCTATTTAAGCAGAAATGTAAAGGCAATCTAATTTAATAGGAGTTCATCAGGCAAAAGACATGATCTGAGCCAGATGGAAGCTGAAATGAATTTCTGAAAAATGTTTATCAGTTTAAAGATAAAATCAAAGTAAGCAAAATAGATGCAGATTGTTTATAGTTATCAGCATCTGAGTTATGCTGTTTTCTTGGAATAGTCTTGTATTGGTCTTGTCTACCAAGGGCTCTGATTCAGCAAACTGTGTAAACTTGTGTATAATTTAAAGCAGAAGCCTAACCCTATCACAGACTTAAATTTAGGCACATGCTTAAGAACTTTCCTGAATTGGGGTTGAAGGCCTCAGTTCAAGAAAGTATTTATGCATGTGCTTAAATCCATTCCTGTTCAGGATAACACTTGTGTTCATGCTTATCTTACATCATGGCTGGCCATGACTGGAGATTACACATAGAACAAGGAGGACTGGGGCTCTGAGAGAGCACCAAACATTCTCTTTCTCAGGTGCTTGACTGACTGGTTCTTACTCAAACACTTAAGGTCTAACTCCAAAGGTGAAACCATGTTAATTTAGTTCTGCAAAATGAACAAGGAGTCTGATGACACCTAAAGATTAATAGATATATTTGTCAAATGAGCTTTTGAGAGAGAAAATCCCACTTCGTCAGATGCTTCTATTCCGTAAGTTCCCCCTTTTCAAGCATCTGACGAAGTGGGATTTTCTCCCATGGAAGCTCATGCAATAAAGAAATTTGTCTTTAAAAGTGCCACCAGATTCTTTGTTTGTTAAGGTCTAACTGATCACTAGAGGTGGGGTCAGAAGGAATTTTTCCCTAAATTAGATCAGCTGTGAGATGGGGATTGGGGGTGGGGTCAACTTTTCCTTCCATATGTGAGCATGGTTCATTTGCCAGAGTCACATCGGTATATTTTACTTAACTCACTTCCCTGCCTTTGCAGGGGTCTCGGGCATAGATGCTTCTTGGTCCCTCCTTTTCTCTGCCTGGAGCATCTAAGAGTCTAATCTCCTGAGAGCTATATATTTTGGTCTAATTGTGGTTGTTGGGTTTAGTGTTCAGGAACTGAGTGGTGTTGGTGGCCACCACATGGTTTGGTCACCCCTTTAGGCATTAATCTCTATGACTTTATTAGGATTTAAGCATGCACATGTTTAAAGTCCTCTGATGAGTAAAGATGCTTTTTGAGTTACAACCCTATGGCTCAGATCCTTACAGCAAGAGATCAGATTGATGATATGTATGGATATTAAATCCCAACAAGTGGGACTGTTAGCGAGTTGAAACACTTTTGATCTTTTCTGCAATGAGAAAGTGGCATATTCAGTATATCTTACATGGCTTTTTAATGAGTAAAAGAATCTCAAGATACTAAAGATGAATTAAAGTCAGGTTCTCACTTTTCATGGCGTTAACCACAAGTGGGCCAGATCCACCAGTGCGGTAACTACTGTCACACCATTGCCATACAGCTAATTCAGGAAGGATCATTATCAGACCTGGGCAGAAAATTGTGGCCAAACCTTTTGTCATCTGAAAAATGAGGATTTGGGTTAACCAAAATACTTCACATTGATTTTGGCAAACTGTTTTCAATGGGGATGAAGTGAGACGGGGAGGGCAGAGAGGGGAGGGGCTGGAAATAATTCCAGTAAAGTCAAAACTTTTTTTTGGTATGTTTGAAATGAAACTTTTACATTTTTTAAGGCTGAAATTTTTCATTTTATTTTCATTTTTATTAGAACAAAAGTGCAGAAACATAAAAATGCCCCTCTAAGTCTAAATGAACTATTTGTTAAAAAGATACCCCTTCTAATTTACTGAACATGTACAAAAGTAAGTTATTCAGGAAATCTGAAACTTTTAAAAACCTTTTTAGTAAATAAAAAAATAGGCTGTTCACACAGCTCTAATTATCAAGGGTAGCATGGAGCTGGTATAAGGACTCATACTATTTATCTCCCTCCCTCTCCAACAGCATCGCATTGCAAAGCATGTGTGGCTGAAGAAAAGGGAGCAGGAACAGGATGTCACTGCACCATTTTCACTTGCATTTTTTAACCCTTTCTGGCAATAACACTGGATAAATTAGAGGAGTCAGAGTGCCGCAGTATAACCTGGCTCTTGCGGATCAGACCTGTCATGGCAGGATCAAAGGAATGCCTTTGATTTGCACTCTGTATAAATCAAATCAAATCAAATCAAATCATAGGGCTGGAAGGGACCTCATGAGATCATTGAGTCCAACCCCCTGGGAATTGAACCCAGGACCTTCTGCATATTAAGTAGCGGTGCTAGCCACTACACTATTTAGTTTAGCCACACCCAATGGTCTGGTCAAAGTGTGTCTTTAGTGTTAGCAAACTGACACTCCTATGCATATGGCACTGTGGTCTAATGATAATCCCATGAATTATTGGCTCAGAAGCAGAACCTAATAAAGTGCTTTTACTAGACTAACACGGCTGCCCCTTTGGATCTTGGGGTATGTCTTTGATGTAATGTTAATTTGAATTATCTGCATGCTCCTTGAGTAAGCCTGTATCCACATTCTCATTTGTATGTGGTGTTAAGACTTGCTGTATTCATGTTAGATGGAATATATGAGCTAAAAGTGTTAACATAACCTCATCACTATCCAGCATTAAACAGTTCTAAGCAAGGTCTGGGGCTTGGTATACAGAAATCTCAGCCAGTTTAGCATCATGGCAAACACACTATTAAAAATACTTTTATTCAAAGATGCAGAAAAGGAAAAACAGAATGTTTGATATGTAAAGTGTTAAATAAGGCTTTCATGTCAACAGCATAATTTTGTTCCATTACCCTTTAGATTTAGAAGTGAAAAGCCTACTTGTTTTACAGTCTTTTAGATGGTGTCAAAAATCAAAGCTATAGTAAGAAATTTCATCCCAGGTGGTGTTTTAGATTCTGCTGGACCTCAGGGGTTAAAGTATAATTTGATGGGCCCTGGAAACTTCCTAAATTGGTGGGCCCCCCTTGCACACCCCACCTCCTGATCCCCAAATGCCTGCAACCTACCTCAGCTCCCACCCCATACACACCTGCCCTCCACCCCAGCTCCTGCTCCTGCTCCCCACATATCTCCCCCCCACCCCAGCTCCTATCCCCCCCTTACCTGGCTGACATGGGGAGAGGCCCCAGCCCAGGCTGAAGCTTCAGCCTAGAGCCTGGTCTCACTGAGCATGATCAGAAGCTTTGAGCATGCTCAGTGAGACCAGGCTGGAGGGTGTAGTTTTTAGAACTCCCTGCCCTGCCAAAATGCAGCAGAGTGCTGTTCTGGGGCTTGGTATTTTTAGGGGCTCAGCATTCAGGCCCCAAAAAATAGAAAATGGAGCTGAAATACTGCGTTCCAGGGCCAACTGTTTTTAAATGGTGGGCCCTGGAATGCAGCGTTCTGGCTCCATTTTCTATTTTTAGGGGCCTGCAAAGCTGAACCTCTTAAAATAGTGGGCCCTGGAACAGCATTCCCCCACATTCTGGTTAACTTTAACCTTGCTGGACCTGGTGGGGGTGACAATGTCATCTGGGACCCTCTTTCTGCCTTGTTCTGGTCAGGACACCTCTTCAGGTCAGGATGATGAAGACCTGAGATGGCAGCCAAGAGAGTGTAGCTTGCTCCAGTAGGTAGCCTCTGTCTGTTCTTTACATCTGTTCTTTTTTTGTTTCTTCAGATTTCCCTTAAAATCTTTCTTTTAAGCACCACAGAAAAGGAGTATTGGCTGGATCAGGCAATCCCCTTGTCATGGGATGTGCATCTATGTACCCTGGGTTATGATCTATATGATTTTTCTTTTTGTTTATGCACTGTGATTGAATGTTTTTATGCCAATTCAAGGGGGTGGGAGACAGACAGAACTCTCTTCCAGCAACATGTAAACAGTCACAGCTGTGAACAAAAAAGCACCTGGAGAAGGCAACAAAGATATGCTAATTGAAGTAGCTCAGCCTGGATAAAGAGATCACCTCTTCCCAGGAGGGAAGGGGTGAGGGGGAATGAGAACAAAGAGGGACACTTGGGAGGATTTGGGGCTTTTTGCCTGGGAATCTCCATCTTGAAAAATCTCTAAGCGAGATCTGGGTCCTGCCTGGCCTCAGGCAGAGACTAGCTGTATAGATGTCTGACAGCTGAAGACCTTGAGCATAAACTTGGACTATGAGGTCAGTTTAAGTAGCGATATTAAGGAAGCATGCATGTTTTAGCTTTTCTTTCCTTGTGGTCTCTCCTGACTCATATATATTGTGACATTACGTTGATTGGCCATATTCTAATTTAGAATTATAATCTGCCTAATAAACTAATAGTTGTTTTATCTAAAGCTGTGTGAGCTTTAGAGGGTATGAATGAAGAAGTCTGGGCACAATTCATTTCTTTGTTAAATGGATGGACTTGGGTGTATGGTGGTCGGGAATGGGTCCCAATCTCTGTAGACAGTGGCTCCCATGGTGGTGTCTGGACTGGGGGTGGTTGCTTGCAGACTGTACCTTGAGTATCTAGACAGCATAAACCCACAGCTTGGGACTAATAGCATGCGAGAGGCTGGAGTGGACTGACTCAGGAATGAATGGTCACTTGGCAAAGTGGGTTGAATCAGGGCTCAGGACTGGGAATTATGGGGGTCACAGCAGCACACTGGATCGGATCTGTGGAGCAGCCTATCACACCCCTGATTATGCTTTTTAATCAATTAGGCCTGGTATCTGAGATACCGTTTTTGTCTCATTGACTTCTGGCTCCACAGCTCCTGTTTTTAACAAGCATGATTTCAACACAGTCCTTGAGTCTTATCAATGTGGCCTTTTTGTTTAGATTAATTCAGTTATTCTGTCTACCTTTCCCCATCAACATTTGTTAATGGAACATTTTATGAATCATTAAGTACTTCTTACAGCTGAGCTCACAAATCAGGTAAGTTTGTAGGCCCAGGCGTGTCAACACACTTCTGGGATCATATCTCTTGTGTCCCAGCACCACCATAAGCTGAGCCGCTCTATAGATTCTTTCCCTTTGAATGGTTGGAGAACTTACTGGCATGTGGAGGGGTCTGTGGGAAAGCACTGGAGGACAAGTGACACTTGAGTCAAGCTAGGCTATGTCTACAGGGCAGAGTGACCGTGTTAGGGGCTGACAAGTGTGCTAACTGGATATTAAACTACATGCCATCAGCCCTGCCTGATTGAGTTACAAGCCCCACCACATTAAAGTTGAAAGGATTTTGTATGTGAAAAGAGAATCAAACTGTGGCCACAAGAGTTTTATAACTGACGTTCACTTGACAGTGAAGAAAAATCACCTTTTTCTTGAGTTCTATAATTTTATAACATAGAACTTAGGAGAGCAACCAACTGTATGTCTACATTTCAAGCTGGCTATGATTTGCAGCTGAAGACAACATACAGTGCTAGCTCCCGTCAAGATAGTACACTGAAAATAGTGTATACATGACAGCATAGGTGGTGGGACACATTAGCTTTCCTGAGTATGGGCCTGTGGTCTCAGATGGGTACACATTTAGGGCAGTTAGTCTGTCCTGCCAATCGTACTGCTGCTGCTATGCTCTGTTTTTAGTGCATTACCTCAAAGAGAGTGTCTCCTTGAGCTGGGAATGCCCCAGCTTTGAATGTAGACCTATCCTTAGATGCTCATAATGGCCACCTGCTGGGAAGAAGGTTGAGCTCATAGTATGATATAATGATGTACCTACACATCTTTGAGGTTATTTTGGTCACTAACCAAAGATGCCAGTAATCATCAGGGCTCTATTATGAAATGATTTCTAAGGGATGTAGGAAATCTATGAGAAAAAACCTTTAGTGCAGGTTTTCTTCCAGGAAAAAGAAAACAGTTTTGAATTGTAGACCAGATTCTTCTGGAGTTGGTTCTCTTTAATATCAAGCAAAGAGATTAGTTCTAGTCTTTTTAAGGTAGGTACAATTTACAATCATTTTAAGAAAAAAGCCACATTGTTACGGGAACATAAGGTTCATGTGGGTACCAGAGTAAAGAATGCCACCAGACAGCTGAAAGTCATCAGCTAAACTAAGTTCATTGAAGCAAATAACATTTAGTTAAATCGGCTCAAACCTAAGCACTAACACCAATTAGTACTTAACACTCACACTCCAAAACACAGCGGGAAACCCAGGTACACCGCGGAGTGGCCGCCGAGGGATCCAGGCACGGCTGATCGTCCGTCCATGGTGAGTCTCAAAGTCCCATCTCTCCGCCTAGACTTTTGTAGGGTCTGATGTTTACCTACTGCCATTCCCATGAAATAAACCTATATCTCTCCGTCTGTGCAAAACAGCCAATTCTGGGAAACTTTCTGTGCAAAACACTTCATTCTGGGGAACCTTCACAAACAGATAACTGGGGAACTTTCACAGGCTGATAACATGCACCTGTCAAAAACAACCTGAAACATAACAGCACGTTTGGCAAAACAACTTAAACCTTGTGGCAATTAGCTCAAGCAAAGGCAAAATTAAGCAATAATTTCTCTCAACATGCAGCAGGGCTCCAGGGTCTGTTTGCCCGTCACACTACTCTTCCTTGTAACAAAAGTCTTCCGGGCAGGCCCACAACACACGTACTTATTCACTGTGCTTAAGAAAAATAGTGACAAGTGCTCAGCTGCAACTGTGGTAATCCAAATTGTCTATTAAGCTTTTACAGAGGGTGTGCAGAGGTAGGCAGGAGCACAACAGTAGCCAGCTGTGCCCTCTTCCCCCTCACAGCAGCTCCTGCTTTCAGTAGATTTGTTTTGTCTGTAAGCAGGAGTTAAAGTAAGGGGCAATGCACCAGAACTCCCTATTTTAGGCTGCAACATTCCAGGGCCCCTAAAAAGAGAGGAACGTGCTGGAACGCTGCGTTCCAGGCCCCCCCAAGAATAGGACATTCCCGTGGCTCCACCTTAAACCCTGCTCCACCTTAACCGCAGCCAGCAGAGAGCTGTGGCAGGCTGGGAGTTTGTGAATCTCCCTCTGCAGAGCGCAGCAGCTTGTGGCTGGTGATGCAGCCTGCAAACAGCCCAGGTAAGGGCTTTGGGGGGGGAGGGGTGGCTGCTGGGTTTTTTTTTGTGTGTGTGTGTCTGTCTATCTGGGGGCGTCTGTGTCTGTGTGTGTGTGT
>ML681992.1:35663975-35792593 GCA_007922195.1 Podocnemis expansa
CTTTCTTTCTTTCTTTCTTTCTTTCTTTCTTTCTTTCTTTCTTTCTTTCCATGTGCTATTTCCCAGTGTTTGAATCTTAACAACTGCTTTGATTTACTGTTAGACTGTGACCTGATCCTATGTCTTACACTCCCCTGAATTTATCTCCTACCATTCTGTAATTCCCCCATCTTCAAACTGTCTGATGAAATGAGATTTTCTCCCATGAAAGCTCATCCAATAAATAAATGTGTTAGTCTTAAACAGTGCCTCTGGACTCCTTGTTTGTTTTACAACAACATCAGGGGGTTCTTTGTGAAGGGGAGACACACAGGGTTTGTCGGGGGGGGGGGAGAGAGACAGGCGGGTTCAGGCTGAAAAGGGCAGGGGGGAGATGGGTTTGGGCAGAGAAGGGGGAGACACTGAGGATTGGGCTGAGAAGGGCAAGGGGGGGTACACACAGGTTTGGGCAGAGAAGAGGGAGACACCCAGGCTTGGGCAGAGAAGGGCGGGGGAGGGAGACACACAGGTTTGGGCAGAGAAGGGGGAGACTCATGGGTTTGGGCAGAGAAGGAGTGAGACAGGCAGGGTCAGGCTGAGAATGGGGGAGACATGCAGAGCAGGCAAAGAACAGGGGAGACATGCGGGGTGGGCAAAGAACAGGGGAGACATGCAAGGTCAGGCAAAGAACAGGGGAGACATGCAGAGTGGGCTGAGAATGGGGGAAATGCTGGGTTGGGCTGTGATGCCCAGTCTGGCTCAGAACAGGGGAGATCAGTCAGGGAACAAGGGGAGTTTGGCTGTGGTCTGCACAGCTGGAACGCTCCCAGCTGTGTTGTGCCTTCTAGCCAGCTTCCATCCTCATGTTTTCTGTGGCTGGGAGGCCAATTAAGTCACCTTAAGACAACTTCCCTTCCACATTGCCTTAAGTCGACTTAATAAAGTCGACTTAACTATAAAGTCGACTTTACCTGACACTAAAGTTGACTTTATTGCCCTGCAGTGTAGACAGGGCTTTGTTTAAGTCAACTTAAGGGCCCTTAAATTGACTTAAACACACAGTGTAGACATACCCATAAAGATCCCATGTCACTTTCTCCAAGAGATGGAGTACTAGCCTGCATATTCTGGCCATATTCTAACTTGGGAATTTATATCCTGCTTATAGTACTTACATTTTCACTGGATTTTCTGTCACTCTTTGTGTTGTGGCTCTAGTTATAATTAGAATAAATGAATGATAATTAAATAATTAGTAAATGCTTTTTCTGTATCGTATACTGCTCTTATCTGAACAATGCTCATGACATCCATTAATGATACATACAACCTGAATATAATGTGACTGAACTGTCAAATGAACTAGATATTTTTGTTTGCTTCTTGCTCCAAACTCTTCTGCTCTACTGCTGCGTGTGGCTGAGGAGCTGCCATGTTCTACCCCAGTTTTAGGAACTATGTCAAAAGATTATAATAAATGGCTGATTTACACAAAACTATTCCAATAATTTGTGTATTTAAATTCAAGGGTCTGATCAAGTCTAGAGAAACCAATACTAACCTTTCCAATGACTTGAATGGTCTTTAGATCCGGCTTTTATATAACAATATCAGTACTGAAAAATCCTTAGTAGTTTCCAGAAATGGTTAATTACAGACAGGAATCAAACAATAAATTACATGTAGATAAGGTTAATAGAGGAGAGCTGGCTTCTTCCTTGCTACACCTGCATAACACTGTCCCCATAAAACTACATTCTCGTTTCAGACTTGGAAGCGTGGCAGTGGGTAAGGAAGGAGTTGTCTAGTGTCATAAATAAATGTGTTGATTTAGGGGTCATCTTAATACTGAATGTTTTTACTATTCTTATATGTTAGCACCTACAAACATTTGTGTTAAGAGAATATGAAGGTTGTAAAATCAAGGGCTCATACGTCAAGCAATATCAGAATTAAAAAAAAAATATTCAGTCAGTGACAGAAACTTAATATGGTAAATTTCAGCAGAAGTAGTTATACTTGATAATGGGCTTATAATGGAAATTTCATGGGAGTCTTTGCAATAGGAGTTGCCACCAGATTCATCTGTAACGTCAGTCTTGGCAACTTTGATGATTTACTTTTCACCATTAATGTGTGTGGAGCTTGGGATCAGTGAGGGGTATTAACGGCCAGAGTTGTGCATGCTTTAGTGATCACATTTATGTCCTGTTCACTTCCCAAGTCTCTTCATCACCAGGCAGCTTGACTCCTTCATGCTGATGGCACATGCAGTAAGCAAGAGCAGATCTCCATAACCCAATATTTTTTTCATTTAGCAGAGCTTTCAAAACTGATGGGCACATTTCATCACTGATTTTTCTTGACTTTTTTTTTAATGTTGTGCTCTTAGATACACACCCTTTGAGTAAACATATATGACTGTAATTTGGTTCTTAATTTTAATTTCATATCAATGCAAGTTTCCAAAGGGATAAAGTCTCTAACAAAATAGATATGTTTATACTGACTTTAAGTTTAAATTTATACCACTGTGAAAAAGAGCAAAATTTGGCTCTCTTTTTTTTTATTACAATAGCCCAATCTCAGCTTCTTAGCTTGTAATTTCTTCTGTTAGTGCTGTCTTCTCTAATTTTAAGGTAACTTTGTTTGAATTCCTCCCATTTCTTCCCTGTAACACTGACATCAGAAGTGTCACAATATTCAGATGGGTCCCTAAACACAAATTCAGAGTGAGGTTTGTTATGCCTTTTAGGGGGGTGCTCTCAAACTGCTCCCCTTTCCCATCCACCCAGAATATCAGTTCAATGCACATCACCCTCTCTTTGATGCTATGGTCCTACTTTCCCTCCCCGGTGTCGCTGGCTTCTTCCTTTCCAGCCCTGCAGCTTACCACATCTCCTGGTGTTTGGGAAAAAGAACTCTGCTCTTCCACTGAGTGGGCAGGGTGGTGGCTCCCAATATCTGTTACTACAGCCAAAGGCTCCAATGAGAATGGGAAGAGGGGAGCAGTTGAGTAGGCAAATAGCATGAATGAATACCAATTGCCATGTTCTCCATCTGTAAGCACCACTAGGAATTTCCTGAAGTGACAGAAGATATTTAGCAGCTATCTCTAACTTACAGTGGTCTTCTATTTTCTCTGTGATGGGGTGTACAAACACCATGCTGAGACATAAGGGGTTAGGGAGAAGTTCTCGGCCCATGTGAGGTCACTCCACTGCGCCTGTGGAGCCTCATCTTGCTGGAGGAGGAGCATGAAAGAGAGCCAGAAGTCTCAGAAGGATGGCAGAGGGGACAGGAGGATTAACCTGTCTTAAGAGCTTTTGAAGAAGAACATAGTAGAAATTCTAACTGCAAGGGATGGGTTTGCAAGCAGCAGCTACCCCAGCCCTCAAAGGGGTCCGGGAAGGAGACCTGGGTGAGGGAGCTCTTTGTCTCTTAGGCTGAAGGCTGAGAGAAGACTGGGTGACTGAATTCTGATCTGGGAGCCTGACTAGATGGGGGCTGATCAGGGACTGCAGCCTGCCTGCAATGCTGGATGGAGTGGGAATGTGACAAATCCCAGGCAGACAGAGTACGGCTCAGGGACATGGATCATTGTGAAGTTATAGCTAGCCTGCAAAGGAGAAGGTTACCAGTTGAGCCCAGCTGGGCTGAAGATTCACTTGCTTTTACTATTTTCTGTTGGATTTTTAGCAAGGGACTTTGAACTTTGTGGGGAGCAGGTGCTCAGAGGTGGCCCAGGGAGACAGTTACAAAGCTAGTTGGGGTCTTTGCTCTCCTTTGGAGTGTTTGTTGTATCCTGGTAGAGCGGGCGGTCCAAGGCTCCCATATATTGTGAACCACTGAGTTGAGGACAAGCCACCCCCAGACAGGAGTCAGGCTGCAGAGCCTTTCTTTTGTCTGGATGCTGAATTCTATATATTTGTGTTGGACTCTGTTAGCTCAGAAAGGAAGAACTTAACCAGTGACCTGGCAGGAGTACCAATTCACTGCCTATTGAAGGTCGACTGCCATCCTGGATTCGTGGTCCGTTTAATGTTCTGGTGTAGCAGTGGGGATTTTAACGTTTGTCTTGTGTTCATACTGGTACCTTACAAGGACTGGAAGTTTAATCTAGTTGAATGTCCTGATTTCTCTCACCTCTCAAGTCTCAGCCCTGGAGACAAAATATAAGTAGAGGTCCTGCGGAGAAAAAGTTTAGGTACCTAGTGGCTGCCTGGGCAACTCCACAGTCAGCAGATGTCTTTCTCATGCTAATCTTTTCAGAATGCTTTTCTGCGATACTGTTAATCAAGCTGCACTGTGAAGGGGAGAGGGGCAGAGAGTGGTGGTGGACACTAAAGCCTGCACTGTGCATGTATGCAAGCCAAGCCTGCCTGGAAGTGCACCAAAGGGTTGTGCTGAGAGCTGGCTACAGAATTGTGAGGAGACAAACTCTTGCCAGGGCTACTTCTGTCAATATAGCTGGAACAGTATAAGGCTTGTTAGGTTCCTAGGCAGCTTTTGACCAAAGCCAGAGAGCTCCCTTAATTTCCCCTATTGTTCTTGCTTCAGAAATTTGGCTTCCAATGAGGAACATTGAGGATAAGGGATAGGAGAAAGTAGAAGAAGCAGTCTGCTGCAAGCAATGGTGTGAGGCAGGGAACTGCTGCTCAACTAATCTGTGAAGCAGAGAGAACCTAACTGTCCCATAATAAACGTAAGAAGTTTCAGCAGAGCTGCATGGCTTGGAAGACAGTACCTAGCAGTCAGCACTATTATCAGTGAGTGTGTCACTGTGAGGAACAAAAATTATAGGTAAACTATAAAATCCCCTGGCTTGAATTCACTGAGCCCTATGAGGAAGCAAGACTCTAATGATAAGTGATATACTAGTCACTGGTTTTATTATGGAAACATTTAGTCTCTTGTAACTCTCATCTTAATATATTTTTCTAATAGAGTAAATAATAATTATGAGTTATAACTGCTTAGTATAGTTCTTACTCCTCAGCAAACAATAAATGGTGGCACCAGCTCCTCACTGTAACTAGTTTCTTGTCTAACTCTAATTCTGAAAATCTTATTTTCCTGTGGAGTAATGTTATCATATTCCATTTGATAGTGCACATTGTCCTAGATTTAATGATCTTCTGTAGTTAATGATGATGAACAACTATGCAGTGAGATGTCAGGTTTTGACAGTGCCTGTTTGCAAACTCTGGTAATTATGCTCAATTGTCTAATTGCTTATTTTATTGATGTTTTGCTGACATGTTTTTAAGCAACATTTTGTGATTGCAGAAAACTAATGGTACAGATCTTTGCTCATTATCATACTTTTATGTTTGATTTGTCTGATTGCTGCAGGTGGAAACAATAGGTGATGCATACTGTGTTGCAGCCGGGCTCCATAGAAAAAGTCTTAGTCACGCAAAACCTATTGCCCTGATGGCTCTGAAGATGATGGAGCTTTCAGAAGAGGTACTTACACCAGATGGGAGTCCTATTAAGGTAATCTCACTGCTCTGTAGTCACAGCTCATTATTGGAACCTATGAGTATGTCTATCAGATTATGAATGGTGATGCAAGGGATATCTGTTCTTAAGCACTTGCAGCAAGATCAAGATGTTCCCATATGTGACAATGCGTCAGTGGTCATGTTAATTTTGTTGATGTTCCTCATCAGTCACATAGGGCTCTGTCAATCTACTGTCCTCATATCCTGTTGTCAAATTGCTGACAACCCTATTAACAAAATTGTTGGTGAGCTACTCACCCTTTATGTCGGGCAGAATCTCCTTTCCTATTTAACCCATAAAGCTTCCTGTTGGCCTGGCATCAGAGACTAATTGGGTGAGGAAAACCATAGATCTTTTCTTAAGAATTCCCAACTCAACTTCACTTGTTCTATTTTTATTCATACACTGCTAGCCTTTCAGCTTGTTTGCATCTGTGTTGGGGTGTCTGAAAAGGAACCTGGTCACAGGTGAAGAAATTGGAGGGGGGAACACACATGGCTTTCTTTCCCAAAGGTTGCATCATGTGTGGGTTTACTATATGTGCTCAGTGCCACACCAAAAAAAAAGTCAGTTTTCAATCAGAACCCCCTTCATAACATGAAATAAGGAAGACTTATGCACATATCTGTATGCCATACTGTGCACTTTTACTGTGAACGTGGCTTCTTTGTAATTCCTGTCTTTACATTTTCCTACTACTAAGCTGTTTTACTAGTTAAATTGTACTTACTGAAATGCAGACTTTTAATTTTCCAAGGCAAATCACTATAAAAGAGAAATTGTTATTGCAATGGGAAGGGTTTCCTCTAGAGCAATTTTCGGGGAGACTGACTGGCAAAGGCCGCACAAGGGAGAAGGCAAAACTAACTCCCTCCTCCACCAGTGACACTTTGCATGTTGTCTGAATCACAAAGTGAGGAGTGTAACTGCTAGGACAGGTTAGAAAACTTGATTTTGGAGTAAGAACACAAATACCAGAAATAACCTTGTGAGTGTTTTAAACCTAATGCGTATTAATTTCATGTGGTGACCCCCTAGTTCTTGTGTTATGAGAAACAGTAAATAACACTTATTTACTTTTTCCACACCAGTTATGATTTTATCTTATTCTCCCTTAGTTATCTCTTTCCAAAGCTGAAAAGTCCCTGTCTTATTAATTTCTCTTCCTTGGGAAGCATTTCTATAACACTAATCATTTTAGTTGCCCTCTTCTGTATCTTTTCCAGTTCCTTTTTTTTTTTTTTGAGATGGGTGACAGATCTGCATGCAATATTCATTTCAAGATGTGGTCATACCATGGATTTATAAGGAGGCAATATGATACTTACTATTTATCCCATTGTTTAATGATTCTCAACATTCTGAGAACTATTTTGACTGCCGCTGCCCAAATTCCCTTGACTTCAATGAGAGCTGAATTGTGCCCTTAGATCCTGTCTAGGGTAGGTTCTCCTGAAAATTATGCACATTTCTGTACTCCTTTCCTGTCTTGTTGAAGATAGAGTGCTGATGTTTGTTGTTGTTTTATCATATAAAATATATGTAAGTATTCATATGTTTCAAAATCACTGAATATTAGACATTAGCCTTGCCAGTTGCCTTTGATCTCTATCTCTCTTTTAAATGTCTGCAATTGCTTTGACGTGTTTGCCTGAGTCTGACCAAAGCTATCTTCATTAGTCAGTGTGCTATAGTAGCAGTTTTAGAAAAGTGAGTCAGTTGCTGCACTAGTTCACAGACAAAGATTTAAAGTAAAATTGTAATCATGTTAGTACTTATATACCTGCTATACTCAGTTGATAATAAGCACTACATTTTGTGTTTCTCCCAGCAAATGGGCTAACGAGCTTGTTTAACTGCAGGAAATGGTTATTCTTTGAGTGACTGCCCAGATTCGTTCCACAGTTGGTGCCTGTATACTCTATGTGTGGCTATCTGAAACCTTTTCCTGCAGCAGTATCTGTTGATTGGTTTGAGCATGCTCTTCTGCCATGCACAGCTGCGTGCAGGTATAAAGGGAAGAGCTCCCTTCAGTTCCTTCTTACCACCTCTGGCAGTTGGAAATCCTGTTCAGTGCCGGAACCGTTTCTTTCTGTTCAATATGTAATGTACCTGGTTTAGTATTTACTATAGTTAATAATTTCAGCTCTTTGAAAAGAAAGAGTTTTTCAATTTTAATGAGGGTCTGGGCACCTTAAAGGCTAACATTTGTTTGGGCATATGCTTTCGTGGACTCCAACCCACTTCATCAGATGCATCTCCACGAAAGCTTATGCCTAAAGAAATCTGTTAGTCTTTAAGCTGCCACAGGATTCTCATTTTTGCTGTACATAGCCTAACATGGCTACCCCTCTGGAAATTTTTCAGTTCTGTTGTTTCTTTTTGGTTTTGGGCGCTGCTGTCAGCACTGAGGGATGCCTCAGTTGCCAGGTTTCAGCCCATGTGCTTCTTGCTCCAGGACCATGCTAGTGAGCACAATAGGCATCGGAAGTGCCTAGTGAAAGGCATGTCCATGTTTCTTGGGAATTCAGACCTGGAACAGAGAAGCACAGGGAGGCTATGCTGAAATTCCAACTTATTAAGGCAGCACTCAGGCCACCATCAGAGCTGTCTGTCTCAGTCTTACTCAGAGACAAGAGTTGCAACTTAAGTTGAGAAACATGCTTCCCATGATCCTGGAGTCCAAGTACTGTTTTCCTCACCCATGCCAAGGAAGAACTATAAGACATCTAAAGAGGCTATGACTAAGGGAAGATCTCCACCTTCCAAGCCTAGTAAGAGGGTCAAGAAGGAGTTGAGTAGAGTGCATCAGAAGTGTAACCACTCCTCCTCCCCATCAGTTCCTAAGTTGGCTCTGTTGTTTCTTGCATTGGAAGGGTGAACCTGGTGCCAGAAGTGGCATTATCCACTTCATTCACGAGACCAAAGCCCACAGGTAAGTGACAATGTGGGAGACCTGGGGGAGGGGATGGAACTTGGGGGAACGGGGACTGTAACACCAGGAATAAAAAAGAAGGTAGTTGGAACACGGGGGTGGAATCGAATAATTATGTTACATGTTCTAATGAAGCTTTAATACCTGAGGCAGGTGCAGGAGGAAAATCCCAGGAGAAAACAATACAAGGAGGTAGATGTAATAGAACTGAAAATCAACTTGGGAAAGTAGGGCAATCAGCCTGGTATCTGAGGTGCCTGTACACAAATGCGAGGAGCCTGGGAAACAAGCAGGAAGAATTGGTAGTACTCGCGCAGACAAGGAACTACGATATAACTGGAATAACAGAGACATGGTGGGATAGCTTGCATGACTGGAGCTCTGCCATGGATGGGTATAAATTGTTCAGGAAGGACAGGCAGGGAAGAAGAGGGGCAGGAGTAGCACTATATGTAAAAGAGCTCTGTGACTTCTTAGAGCTCCATTATGGAAGTGGAACCGAGCCAGCTGAAAATCTGTGGGTTAAGCTTAGAGGAGAGAGAAACAAGGGGGATGTTGTGGTGGGTGTCTGCTATAGACCTCCAGACCAGAAGGAGGAAGTGGATGAGGCATTCTATGGACAAGTGGCAGAAGTTTCCAGATCACAGGCCCTGGTTCTCATGGGGGACTTCAATTACTCTGATATCTGCTGGGATGCCAATACAGCAGTGCATGGGAAATCCAGGAAGTTTTTGGAGAGTATTGAGGACAACTTCCTGGTACAAATGCTGGAGGAACCAACTAGGGGCCTTGCACCTCTTGACCTGCTGCTTACAAACAGAGAAGAATTGATTGGGGACATAGACGTTAAAGGCAACCTGGGCAGCAGTGACCATGAGATGGTAGAATTCAAGATGCTGATTAATGGAAAAAAGGAAAGAAGCAAAATGCAGACCCTGGACTTCAGAAAAGCAGATTTTTGGCTCTCTCAGGGAACTGATGGGCAGGATCCATTGGGAGGCTGATCTGAAGGGGAAAGGTATCCAAGAGAGTTGGTTGCATTTTAAAGAAACCCTGCTAAGGGCACAGGAAGATACCATTCTGATGGGCAGGAAGAACAGCAAATGTGGAAGGCACCCAGTGTGGCTTAACAGAGAACTCTGCACTGAACTAAAGCATAAAAAGGAAGCTTACAAAAAGTGGAAGCTTGGACAGATGACTAAGGAGGCATAAAAAGATATTGCTCGGGACTGCAGGGATAAAATCAGAAAGTCCAAAGGACAATTGGAGTTGCGGCTAGCAAGGGATGTGAAGGATAACAGGAAGGGGTTCTACAAGTATGTTAATAACAAGAAGAGGATCAGGGCTGGTGTAGGACCCTTAGGCTATGTCCACACACAAGCCCTTGTTTCGAAACAAACTGTTTCAAAATAACACCTTATTTTGAAACGTCTTATTTCGAAATAACGAAAAGCTGTTTCGAAATAAGAAGAAAAGAGGGAATCAAAATAGCATGTCCACACAGTGGACATGCTATTTCAAGATAGGGGAGGGGAGGGGCGGGGAGGTTTGTGCAGGCCGGGGCTGCCCCGCCCCTGGGATTCCCCGGCGCCCCCCCCCGCTTCTGCCACAGGTGGGGGGCTTCCCTGGCCCCCCCTGCCACTTCTGCTGGGGTAAGGGGGCTTCCCCAGCCCCCCTCCCCACTGCTTCTGCTGTGGGCAGGGCCGGGGCCGCCTCCCACCTGGGGTTTCCTGGTGAACCCCCCACCCTCTCCTGCTGGCCGGGGAATCCCAGGCGCGAGGCGGCCCTGGCCCCACCCACAGCAGAAGCAGCGGGGAGGCCGGGGAAGCCTTCCCACCCCGGCAGAACTGGCGGGGGGGCCAGGGAAGCCCCCCTTGCCTGTGGCAGGAGCGGGGGGGCAACAGGGAACCCTGGGGGCGGGGCGCTCCAGGCTTGGGGGCAGCCCCAGTGATGGGGTGAGCCGCCCCTGGAGCGGCCACCCCGCGGGGGCTGCAGTCCCCCTGACCAGGCTGCAGGGCTGGCAGCTCCCTCGCAGCCCAGGTAGGGGGCTGAGCCCTGGGGGTGCCCCAGCCGGCTTCTCCCTGCTTTGCCTTGCCAGGGGCAGGGAGGGCGAAGGGGGCTGAGGCACCCATTCCCCCCTGCTCCCAGCAAGGGGAAGCAGGGGGAAACTGGCTGGGGCACCATCCGACCCCCTGCAATCCACTCAGCACCCTGGCAAGGGTGCTGATCCCTGGCCAGGGTGCTGGGGGGGTGGGACATTCCCCCCAGGGTGCTATGCACCCTGGGAGGAAAGTCCTTATTATTTCAAAACAATCCATGTCCAGTTGTTTCGAAATAACCCTCCTTTTGAAAACAAAATGGTTTAAGCCGTTTTGAAAGGAGGGCTCTTGTTTCGAAATGAGGAGCTCCCTCCTTTCGAAACAAGAAAACATCGTGTGGACATAGGGACTTTTATTTCGAAACAACCAGTGTTGTTAAATTGTTAAAGAGGGTGGCTGTGAACTTGGGCATTTAGGTCAAAATTCAGGTCAAGAAGATGAGGGAATTCTCACATCACCTGACACATTTTATTAATGGCAGGTCTTACCAGGCTCATTCTACCAAATTACAAAGGAATACTAGAGCCTGTCAAGATGCCAGGGTAGACCCCATCCTTATGGCATCTAATCTCAAACAGGACCGAATGCAAGTACTATGTTCTTTCCTAAGATTTTGAATGCCTTGACACCCACCCGTCTCCTGGGTTATTAGCTGGGTTGTTAGTCTAGTCCAGCAAAAGAAGCAATTGAGTCCTGTGGCACTTAAAGACTAACTTATTTATTTATTACATGAGCTTTAGTGGGAGAAAATTGCACTTTTTCAGGTGCTTCAAAGAGGGGGGAAAATACAGAATGAGAGGAAAATAAATGCAGGGGAGTGTAAACCATGGGATCAGGTCATACTGTAACAGCAAATCAAAGCAGTTGTTAGGATTCAAACACTAGGAAACAGCATGTAGAGGAAGGTAAAGTCAAATCACCTGTTGTAATGGGAAAAGAATCCATAGCTGCAGTTTTAATCCTGCTTTCACACAGATGAATCTGCATATCAGTTCTTGTTCAGCTCTTAAGTTCCACCAGGCTTTTTGTTAAGCTACTAAGGATAGTGATAATTTTTCAGCCTTCCATAAAATATATTAAACTGCTGACTCTTAAAGTTTAACTCTGGTTAATGAGCTTGCAGTTTTAGTATAAAATTATTTCTCTTCCTTCTTTTATTTTTATATAACTTTTCTACTGTGAAGCAGAGAGAGTTGTGCCATCATGGTGTTTACAGGGATTACTTTTCCAGAGACAACTCTTAACTAATCCCTCTGAGATCATAGCTGGAAGCAGAGAATTTAGAAATAAACCACTATAAATGTGTAATGCTGCTGACTACTAGCCTGTATTTTTTTTAATGGATGATTGTTTAGGATTTTTTTAAAACATCTCTCCTGTTGTGAATTCGAGTGAGTTATGGTGCCTTCAGAGGTTTTAGTTCCCAGGAAAAAGGGAAACTATCTGGAGAAAGCCTAGTTGGTTCTTTGGGGCTAAAACTAGATTTGTCGGACTCCTAAGAGAATTTGAGGCTATGTGATTATGGGGACTGAGTATGTTTACATTAGAAATCAACTTTTTATGGTACATTTTGTGGTCTTATGAGGGTCAAATTCACAAAACTATGAATGTTTATGTATTTGCTTCATATACAAAGCAATGATTGCTGTAAAAACTGACAGCTTATGAGATAACAGAAAAGGAAATCAGCAACTAGAAAAGCAATAGTAAAATAAAGCAATAAATGGAAAGCTACTGTATCATAAATTTGGAAATAAATAGCCAGATTTTCATAAAAGTGCACAAAGAAAATACACCCACAGATGACCAGATATACATGTAATTAGCCTTTTGTAAGTGCAGTTGGTATGGGCTTTAAAATAATTATGGTAAAAATAGTTAGATTGTGTGCTTGCAATTAGGAGAATCTGGGCCTTAAACCAATGTTCATGTGACCTTATAAACTACATGTAATCTTGATGAAACTTGATATTGGCTGCAGGTGTATGAAATGGATCTGTTAAAAGGCTTGTTTTATACCCAGTGCATCACATCTCTCGGCATTTAGGTAGACTGGTCTGCAGCAAGAGCATTTCCAGAGCTTAGTTGTTCTTAGTTGTGCTAAAGGAAGCAAAAGTGTTAGAGGAAAATGGAGGCCCTGGTCCTGTATTCCTTGCACGTGTTTCTATGTCCTGTTATTTACAATGTACTAAAAGCTTTCTGGTATTAGCAAAGAAACCAGGAACGTGGTAGATGAGATAGCCTCCCCCATCCTCCCACTAGTGTCGCAATACCGAATCTGTTCTGTGATTTGTTTCTGTAAGAAATAGTGCTAACAGCAAATCAATTGATATTGCAATTTTAACTAGTGGTCAGATCCTGAGATATTTATTTTGTCCTCTGCCCATACCCTGGCAGAATCCCATTGACTTCAAGGCGAGCTAAGGACTGAGTACAAGCTACTTACTTTGGACTCTGATCCTGTGCATATATAATAGGCTAGAATATACATGTATACTCTTTCACTAAGATATATTTATTATACCAGAGGCCTTCATGTGATTTATGTCAAGCCCTTCCAATTATACTAAGAACAAGATGATTGTAGTTGTATGACAAAATTGATTTAAAACTGCCTCATACATTTAAAAGGGCATTACTGGAATTCAAGATCTGTTTCTTATCTCCCTGTGTTTCTTTTATATATAGTAGCAGCATATTAATTTTAATAGCTAGCGTTAATGCTGTAAAAGGAATTCTCCAGAGCTGTGACCTTCAGAGATAAAGGTTACTGTGCATATGTCATTTAATGTATTAAAATCCATGGGCATTATTTTAAGCATCACTTTTTATCATGCTTAAAATGCTGCTTAATTATTTAAGGGGCAGTGCATGTTCCAAAGAAATGAAAAGATTTGCTGTTTAATTCTGACTGCTTAACTATAATCTTGTGATTTAGCTGGGTTGATGATGGCTTTAACATTATTTAATAATAATATATTTGTAGCCTTTTCAGTTTATGAGGAAGAAAAAAGCTTCATGTATAAGCTTATTCTTGAGGGTGCTGAGCTTGCTGGATATGATTTTGACCAAAGACCTAAGATGACATTAATACGTTTATGGATGGAGAAAGAGAACTCAGAAGGCTCAGAGAGAAAAGCTAACAATGATTTGCATAAAACTGCTAAAATTAACTCTACAATTATGTAGATTTGTTGTGTGCAGCTGTTCCTGTTGAATGCATAAAAACAGTGCCCTATGAGAGCAATTCAAAGCATGTTTTAAGGTATGTTGCTTAACACAGGAAAATATCATGTCTCTATGAAATTACAAAGTTACAACAGCATGAGAATTAGGAATAGAAATGATTTTATCAGGGCAGTGATGTAAACATACACTGCTTCCCTTCTGGTCTCCCTTTGCTTGCTTACTAATGACTAGTTTAATAATACAGTCTAAATAGAATAGTACAAAAATTGGCTTAGCTGATATTGAGTTAAACTGGATTAATTTATTTTCATTTAGGTTAGATTGGAACATTTATCTGCTTAGATTGCAATGATATAAAGCAATGCAGAATTGTCTTTTCCTTTCTTTCTTCATTAGTAACAGACTCTGTTTAGCAGACACTCAGAGCTTGTGTACTACTCTGATATGATCTTACCAGTCTAATTTTGAAGTGGATTTGTTAACTCTGCACTAAGAGCATGGTGTTAACATTAGCACTGTTATACCACAACTTCATATATTGGCTTGATCAAAATATGAAATTACAAATAAAAGACCAATTTCCATTTGGCATAAGCATTTTCCCTAGAAAGAAAGGATGACCTTGTAGTTTAAAACCTGGACTGGGACTCAGGTCCAATTCATGCTGTTGTAGCTTTTCCATAGGACTTTGATCAAGTCACTGAATTCCCCATCTGTAAGATGAGGGCAACAATTCTTTCATTCCATTTCTTTGTCTCTCTTGTCTACTTAAATTGTGGGGTTTTTTCTCTCAGTTGAGGGTCTCTAAACTGATAAACAGTACATATTCATAATCCCAAACTCCACTGAAGTCAGAGGACCAAGGAGAAGGAGGGACTTCACAGAATTGCAATTGCACCTGTACGCAGAGAATTTAATGATTGTTTTCCATTACGGCTAGACAACATCTAAAGGACTGATTTACCCAGAATCTTCTAGCTCTTCAAACAGACATGACCAATTCCATGTAGAGTCGTAAAATTTACGGCCAGAAGGAACCACCAGATAAAATCTTTTGAAATCACAGGCTACCAACAACACCATCACATGGAACCCAACAACCAAAATTAAATCAAAATATCACAGTGCACAAGTGAGACACCTATCATTGTGGGGAATTGATTAGATGAGATATACTCAAATAATCTTGGCAAGTGACCTGTATTGAATGTAGCAGAGGCAGGCAAAAACACTACTAATCTGATCCAATTTAAAATTGCTTCCTAATCCCACCTGTGGCCACCGATTAGACCCTGAGCATGTGAGCAAGAAACAGCCAGCCAAATGCCTGTGAGAGAGAAGGCTCAGGGCCATCTCAGAGCACTGGCCCACCCCTTTCAGTCCTCTAATTCCAGATGTAGTCATTTCTGATGAGAAGACAAATAAAAGTCACAAAACCCACCAGCATTTTCTGTGAGGTGGGAGCAATCCTTTCCTCACTCCTGCTTCTCTCATTTTTATATGGCATGTGGCCCCAAATGACCTGTACACAGAAAATACAATAATTTTCTTGAAGGTGCTGGGTTTAATGGCTTCTAGTGGACAAGACTTGCTGAACACAATGTACAGTAAAGGACTGGTAGGAATGGAGTCATTTATTTATCTATTGTTTCTGCGGCAGGACTCTTCACTGCTTGTTTTTAGTTCAGATTTCCTTCTTTTACCACTGGACTGGCTTGCTTTTACAAGCAAATGCTTAAATCACTCAAGTTGTGTATGTTTTAACTAAACAGTTAAAAGCTGCAGTTCCCCTTTAGAATTGTTAAGACTGTTGGTGATGCGAATAGTCTCATCATCAGCATGTGGAAATCTGTACTGTAATGTTCCTTGCTCGAGCTGTGGTTTCCTAGCAACGTCTGCTTTTACCTAATGTCTAAATCAGTCTCCGTAAGCTATAAAATATCCTGTTTCAGGTTGGCTAACTTCAAATGAGAAATTATTTGTCATTTTCATGCAGAAACATTGCTGCAAAAGAGCATGTTTGCACAGAGAATCATTTTTAGAGAGTGTCTGAACAATGTGGTTATGCAACAGTAGTTCACGTGCTAAGTGACTGAGCTTACCAATGTTAGCCCCTCACATTAAAGGTAATTCCTTTGCTGAGAACTGAAAAGCTACATAGTTCATGAGGAAGTTGCACATTTCCTCTTATTTTTAGGTGTGTGCTGAATAGGCAAAAAGCCAAATTCAGCTGTGTGTATTTCCATTGACTTCGGTAGGGTTTCATCCCCTGACACATCTAAGTTTTGCCCAGAGTCTTTTACAATACCAGCTAAGAGGAGTTGACCTATAACTCAACATACTTCCCTGTTTCAGGGTATGTTGTTCCATCAGAGGGTTTTTCATCACTACATCCATTTTAACTCCAGTACTTCCTTTCACCTGACTTAAATTATGTATTTTCTTGATTTTTGTAAGAAAGACCACACTCTTTATTTCCAATTTCTTTTCCTTGTGAAGGGACTCCTTAATATCCAGTCACGCTGTGCATCCCTCTCTGACACTGTTGCTATATATATGCTGCAATAAAAAGGGAAATTATAAGGAGATTTAACATATTTGGTAGTTCTGGTACAACAAATTTATGGTATATGTGAGTCTGAGAAGGTGAATGGAGCGTTTATTTACTGAAATGGTCTTTGTGACTGTAGCAAGTCTACTGAAGGTGCTCTCTGCCAATAATGAAACCACTTCTGTGAACAGCAGTACCTGTGTTGGCAGGAGAAGCTCTTTCACCAACACAGCACTGTCCACACTGGTGCTTATGACAGTATAATTTATTATCTCTCAAGGGGACTGTTTATTCTTGTGACTGAATGACATATATTATGCTGACATAAGCTATTGTGTGGGTATAGCCAAAATGTGGTGACTACGTCAAGTGTGTAACCTTATCTCTGCCGATGTGTGGCTTCTGCACACACATCTCGGAGTGCACAAGTCAGTGGCATACCAAGAAATTACTGGGGGGGGAGGGAGGGGGAAATGTCCCCAGGCACCAGCCTGAGAGAGGGTGCTAGGGGGGAGTGAGTATCATCCTGGCCAGGAGCTCTTTCCATGTGAGTGCCCAGCTCTTCCCTGGAGGCAGCTCCTCCCTGTCTTCCTGGACTGAGTAATTGGTGAAGGGAGGCAGCAGGGGATAAGGGTGGACCTGGATCCCTGGGAACCAGCTGTTGGGGATGGGAGAGGGCTGCCATCCAGGCTTCCTGCTGCAGAGGCTGAAGCTGCAAAGCTGCCCCCAACCCTGAAGGAGTCTGGGAGCTGTGACCACCCCGCACTCCAGCCTGATAAAGCTGCACATAGGGGACCTCAGCCCAGCTGCAGTTCCCTGACCTACCTGGCTGGGATGAGGGATTCCCTCAGCATTGCAGTGTGGTACCTAAGGGAGTGTGGGAGGCAGACCAGTTCCTGGGAGGGGGGCTTGGGGGCAGAATAAGGGTTGGATGGAACCTGCTCAGGTGGGGGCTGCCCCTGAATCTCCTGCTGCAGGGGTTGAGGCTGAGAAAGCTGAGGAGAAGGGGCAGGGCTCAGGACTGTGACCAACCTCCTCCCCTGTCCCTAGTTGTCCTGCTGCTGCTTGGGGCCTGCAGTGGGAATGGCCAGCAGGGCAACACCACCTCCATCTCTCCAAGCCCCCCCCCGCCCTTGCTTCTCTAATACATGCTAGTGGTATACTGAGGGTCTCTGGCATGCAGGAACAAGCCTGCATTTGTGCTCTCCACATGCAGAGCAGGAGAGCAGGAAGTGTCCCAGTGTCCCCCCGATATCTGTACTTTTGTGGGGTACAAATGTAGGTTCTGCTGCGCAGTGCCTGCGTCCTCCCCTGCAGCCTATCACTGCTGCTGGTGAGGCAGCCTCACTCCCTTGCCTTGACTTTGGGGCAGCCCCCACCTGAGCAGGTTCCATCCAGGCCTTAATCTGCCCACCCCTAGCCCAAGGAGTCCCCATGGTTCCCACCTTCCCTTACTTACCACCCTTTTCACACACACCCAGCCCCACTGGCAGCTGGGGGATGGCACAGGGCATCTCCTGCAGGGGAGGGTGGAGGCACAAATGTAGGCATGGCCCCTGTGTGTCAGAGACCCTTGGTATGCCACTGACCTAAGTCTTGTGTTTCTTGCAGTATAAAGACTTGTACAAGGAAGGCCAATGTCTTAAAGTAAGGTGTTTGTTAGTTGTTGTCATCTTCTTCAAGATTTTGGCTCCAATACATGCCAGGTTTTTGTGTGATTTGTGCACTGCACCAGGATATCCAGGCATCCTGGTCCTCTGGGAACATGACAGGGAGCACCCAGATTAATTACAGTGAAATCTATCCACATGTAACCATACCCATAGTTCTTCTTTCAGTAATGTTCATATGGTTAATCCACTTCACGTGCGTGTGCACCTTTGATCAGAACCTTTTGGTAGCAGTGTTTGGTTCACTCATGCTCTCTAGCTATCCCCATGCTGCATATCAAGCACTGTGTCAGACAAATTGCCCTCAGTCCTTTTCTTACTGCCTTGGCATTTGACAGAGCGACTTGTGGTGTCCACTTCCTTAGCTGGCTTCCCTTTTAGGTGTAGTTTTTAGTAGTTCTGATGAATTTGTTTTTAGTGAGCAGGGGTTTTTTTTGTTTGTTTGTTTATATTAGTTTTTAATACTTCACTAGTGTATATGGGGGACTTTTGGGAAATGTCCCCTCCTTCCCGCTCTTCTCCAAAAGGGTCTCTTCTTTTCTCTGAGTTGTATCTTTCTCTCTGAGTTTATGCCTAAATTATCTGGGTTTAAGCATTTCTACACTTGCCAGGATTCTGTCCGATTTAGTGATGGCAACGCTCACTGTCTCCCCTGCTTAGGAGAAACACATATCCAATGTAAGTGCAGGATTTCTTTAGGGATTAAGAGCAGCTTTAGGAAAAAAGGTGATAAATCTTAAGTTTATCATGCTGGGTAACTCTCTTTAAGTGTCTTCAGATCTGGACCCTGATGTCCCCCCATACAAAGGTCCCTGAATGTTCAGTGTGGCCCCATTAACTTCCGCAGCTCAGTTGCCTTATAGGCTATTTCTAGATCTGTTGGATGTTGGTGCTAAGAAATCTAGATTATCTCAGAGACCTGCAGTTTCAGAAACCTCATGTCCCAAGAAGGGTACAACTGATGCTGGGAGTTCTCCTGGTGTAGAAGGACCCTTGCATTCCAAGGTTCTAGGTACCTCTAGATCCCATAGCACCCAGCATCCACAAGCTACAAGATGGTTCTTTCTGTCTCTTGTGGTGGTGAAGAGATGGGAAACACTATATAAAAGTTAAATATCATGGAGTGAGTCAATGTACAGCTCAGAGAAGCTTAATGTTAAAATGGAGATTTATACAGTGCAACCACATCTGAAGGAGCACAGTAGAATTAAAAGGCAGTACAGAGAATGCTGATAGACTTGAATTGCAGCCTTATTGGCTTTGTAGGAATCAGTGCTTCCAGTGGCAGCTCTAAATAGGAAGAAGAGAAATGCCATTCTCACTATAGCTATTGTGGCACATGGTACCTCAGCTGCAGTTGCTTCTGTCTTTATGGCTGTTGATATGTTTTCAGCAGGCTGCTGCTCTGAGCTATATTGCTGTAGGATCTGCCTCTGCCTGAGCTGTGGCTGTGCTGGTGATTGTGCAGTCTGCACCTGCCTTTCAATTTGCCTGTTTAAAGAACCTTCATAGGAACATTGCTTGGTGATAAACAGACTGGGGGCTTCTGTCATTGTCCTGAGGTTTTATTTGCCATTTATCTCTGTTTTGGTGATGCTTGTCTCAGAGCCAGTATTTTGCCCTACCTTGGTTCTCTGATCCCCTTTCCAAAATGTCTGTAGGGAAAAATTGTCTTGTCCAAATGCATTTTGTTATCCAGTGCCAGATGGTGCCAAAATCATAACTTCAAGCAATGTACATCCCCTCCAAACACCAGATGGCACAATGCCTCCAGAAAGTGTGCACCAACCATGACAGCTGCAGCATGTGCTTGCAGTGCATGGCGATCTACATTCTTGGGTTTGTTTGCAAACCAGAGAGCAATCCTAGCATTAAGCCAAACCTGCCTGTGCTGGGGAAGGGATCTGCATGCATGGGATTGAACAAGAGGTGGAGGAGGCTTCTTAGGCTGCCTGCTGTCAGGGACCACAGCTCTTGAACCCTGGTCTAGAGGATTTATAGGAGCCCATACTTTGTAACTTGCCATCTATTGACTTGCTAACTGTTACCAGATTTAGGAGCTGAACTCTGCCTAAGGACTCCAATCTGGGGCTCTGGTGGGAGTGTTGATTGGTTCCCTACTTGTATTTAAAATAGGCACAGGAACAGGGAGCTGTCTGTATAGCTGTGTTTCTCTTGCATCATGTGTTCCTACTACCTGACTTTGCTTTCCAGGTGACCTGACCTTGCTGCTGCCACCTGACACCCTGTTTGTTCTCTGGCCTATCTCAGACCTTGACCTTATGTTTTCTGATCTAGCCTGGACTCTGATTCCTGCTCTGTCCACTAGACCAGATAGCTCCTATCCCAGCTCTAATATCTGCTCCCAACCTCCCTTGCTCAAAGAAGCTAGTGTTAGCCACTATCTTGCTCTTACATTTACTCTCATGAGATATGTATTCCATTTGCGTGAAGGTACAAGATGAGCAGTAGTACTGTCCTACTACCCATTCTCTTCAGTACCACAGAGAAGAAATATCACAAGCCACTCTGTCTGAAATAGCACTCAAAATATTGAGCTGTCATGTCAAATCGTTTCATCCTAACAAAGCTCTATAACAGAAAGGATTCAGAGTTTCTTATAATCAAACTAGCCTGTGCCTGTTTCAGTGGAAGAGGCAGGTTTTTTGTTTAGTTTAAGAACTATAATTCCAAAAGGCAAACTTCCATAGTCAGTTTTAACTCAAGCAATACAAATAAATGATAAATAAAATGCTAGTACTGAACAATGCAACCTTTCTGTATGCCAAATCTATCTTCATACATTTTAGATGCCCATCACTTTGGTGTACGTCACCTTTGTGACCCTGTTTCCCTCTTTTCTTCTCCAGGCCCCTCATTAAAAATATGACACATGCTAGTTTTACTAGGAGGATGGGCCATGTACAGTGGGACCCTGTATTGTCATAAAGCCATTTCTGCATGAAAGGTGCTTCCAGAGTCTAATTTATCTTGCTCCAGAAAGTAAGAATGCTCCCCAAATTTCAGGAATTGGTGCTTGTATGATGTGGGATTGGAGGTGCATCATCACTTTCTCAAATCCCCTGGAGGATCTTGTAGATTAATTGTTTTGCAGATGATGCTACATGCTCAAGAGACCCCAGATAACTGGGCTTCAGGTGCTACAGTAAAGGAAAAGATGCACCAGTTAATAGCTATTCCCTTTTTATCCCCTGTGAGAGGAAAAGTCATAATTTGCTGGACTGAGTGGCATATTTTTCTCTCTCTCAAAACTCTTATTTTTCTGAACTATTATTGAGCAATCAGTTCAGATGGGTCAGAGTGTTATGTGATAATACTTAGCCTTCTGGTTAAGTTGATAAATTCAACAGCATTGTTCAACTGAAACAGACAACAGGTAGGTTCCCTGAGGGGGGAAAGAAAATCTTGTGGCACTTTTAAGGACTAATACATTTATTTTTCACATGAGCTTTTATGGGCAAAGTCCCACTAACTCATGACAAAAATAAGTTTGTTATTCAGAAGTGCCACAAAACTCCTTGTCTGTTTTGCTGAACTAGGCTGACAGGGCTACCCCTTTGGAACTTCCCTGAGAAAGAATGCATTTCCTGCCATAAATAAGTGCACATGTTAAATATCTAATACCACTTCAGCTTCTTTTCTTTTGAGACAGAGAATATTTTGGATAAAAATGCTAATACTCGAGGGGAACTTGAACAGAAGAAACTGCTATCTTTGGTCTCTTCCTCAAGTCAAAACTAGCATAGGTCACTCAGCTTAAATGCATGCTACAAAGACTTTGTTGGTTCACAACCTATTTTGTACCCCAGCAAGATCTTCAGTTTTTGAGTTTTAAGATTTTTTTAACTTGTGTTTTAAAATAAGTTCTTAAATGGAAAATTTTAGGGGGATCCCCCAATATATCTCTGCTGCTTTGTAGGATATGGAAAACACAATCTGTGATAAAATGTAAAGGTGCTTTGACAGGTAAGGGGTAATTGATTTTTTGCCTATAACATGACTGATCTGGGCAGGGTTATAAAAAGAAAAGGAAGGAGTCCTGTGGCACTTAAAGACTAAAAAATTCTGGTACTAAACCTATGGTAGGGGACTAGGGCATGGCTTCCTTCCTCCCTGTTGGCTGACACTGGAAAGGCTCCAGAGGGTTGTTTCCCAGTAGGGAGAGTTGATTTTTTTCCCCTGCTATTCTTGGAAATAAAGCCAGCCCTGGGGAAGGGGATGCGAAATGACCTCTGTCTGGATTTTATTTTTCCTTCCATAGCTGTTGAGTTTGCACACCAGCCAACACATGACCTTTGAATCATTTACTCAACTTCCGTGGTATGCAGTCTAATAGACATTAAATATGTCTATTAGTAAACATTCATGCCTTTGGTAATATTAAATCCATCCCTGTATCACTGTATGGCCCATACAGAATTTATGTCCTTCTTATCCCCTATTTTGGCATCAGGGTACAGTGTGAGAACTGTATAGACCATGTACTGTTATCTCTAGAGATGGGCAATTTTCATTTGGGAACAATAGGGTTTTTTTTTAGTTGAACAGTGTGACAAATGGGGTTGCTTGGGCACTGTGGGTTGTGTGCTTCAAGCTTGGCAGCCAGCTTAAGCACAGCTGTCCCTCCTCCAAACGTCCTAGTATTGTTCTCTCCTAGGGCTTCTTGCCTTGGGGCTAGACTCCTCACCCTACAGGCCACAGGACCTGGGTCCATAAGGTTCATCTGGGCAAGCTTGCCCTGTCTGATTGTACCTTTTTAGGCGCTTACAGCAATAGCTACTAGTCAGTTTTCTTCAGTACTCCATGACTGATACTTACTCCACACAAATCTCTAGTCCTCCAACCACCATACCCAACACTGCTACCAGCTTCGGAGACTCTTCTATCTACTATGGTCAATCACACCCATTGGTCTCAAGTTCTCTACCTAGTCTCAGGTGCACTAATTGGCCTCAAAGCAGCTCTGCCCTAGTTACCCTGGAAACAGGGATTTATTAAACCTGGAGTTGATATATATCTACATCTGACAAAGAGGGTTGGAGCCCATGAATGCTTATGCCCAAAGAAATCTGTTAGTCTGTAAGGTGCCACAGGACTCTCAATGTTTTTGCTGTACACAGACTAACATGGCTATCCCTATGAAAATATCTATGTTCCAGTACCCCCCTGTAGCCCTCAGGCTTGACTGCATCAAGACAGTGTGATTCTAAATTAATGAAATCCTAATTTTAGTTTAAGTGCAATAAGTCTGGCTAAAATGTCTACCTGTATTTTAGAGTTTAAACTGCAAGGCACCACTTAAAAGAGGTTAACAAATGTGAAGATTAGTGTATTAGCAAATGTATACGGTTCTAAAAACCAATAGTAAACAACCCATTCTGTAGGAAGGAGTAAATATTTAGTGGATTATATGGAGAATTAGCCACACATATCCCATTAATGTTAATGGAAGATGACTGATTAAATTCCTAAGTGCTCTGCTATAATGGTACCCCCCGCAGTCATACCTCAACAGAATAAATAAAATTCACTGTGTGGCTGACAAACTGACTGACAAATAGGGCCAGTCATGACAGATTTAGATGGTGGGTCAAGACAACTGGCTAATCTCCCTCTTTTTGAAAAGAAAGATTCCTAAATATCATTCAATACATAGAGTACTATGGGACAGAAGATAATTGCTATTGCTGTTTACAGAATATCGACTGGTTTTCCAGGACTGAGGCTATTCAGAGCATTTACAGAATCAAGTGCATTATTTTTCTTTAGGGAAACAGCCATTTATTTCATTTAAAAGAGGGAGCGTATTACTTAATCATGTATTCAAGGAAAATAAGCAAGGAGGCTGGGGGCATTTAAAGACTAACAAGTTTATCTATCGCATGAGCTTTTGTGGGAGAAAATCCCATTTTGCCAGATGCTTTGAAGATGGGGGAACTTACAAAATGGAAGGAAAATAAATGCAGGGAAGTGTAAGTCATGGGATCAGGTCACACTGTAACAGCAAATCAAAGCAGTTACGATTTAAACACTGGCAAACAGCTCATAGAGGAAGGTGAGTTCAAGTCATCTGTTGTAATGGAGAAAGAATCCATAGTCACAAATTAATCCTGCTTTCACACAAACAAATTTGCATATCATTTCAAATTCTGAAGTTTCTCTTTGAAGTCTTGATTTGTTATCTGTTTACTTGAGCACAGCTATTAACAAATAATCAACAGAGTGATTAGGAAGATTTAAGTGCACAGCTACTAGTTTTCAAATGTTGTGATTTCTGATGTCAATTTCGTGCCCATTTATTCTTTCGTGCAGCGATTGCCCTGTTTGTCCAATATGTACAGTGTGGGGGCATTGCTGGCACATGATGGTATAAATCATATTGGTGAATGAGCCCTTGATGGAATAGCTGGTTTGATTAGATCCTATGATGGTGTCTTTTGTGCAACTATGTGGGCAAAGTGGTTTGTTGTAGGGCTATGTGCCTGCTCTAATGTTTCTGTTGTTAGCTCTATAGTTGCTGGTGAGTATCTGCTTAAGGTTAGGGGACTGTCTGTAGGTGAGGAGAGGACTGTCTTGCAAGGCTTGAGAAAGTGAGGGATCATCTTTTTAGAATAGGCTGTAGGTCCTTAATGATGTGTTGTAGAGGTCTGACTCAGGGCTTGCATATGATGACCGGTGGCATTCTGTTGTTCTCTTTCTTGGGCTTCTCCTGTAGTAGTTGACTTTGGGGTATCCATCTGACTCTATCAATTGGTTTGTTTATGCCCACAAGTGGGTACTGTAGTTTTAAGAATGCTTGATAGAGATCCTGAGGGTGTCTGTCTCTATCTGAAGGATCAGAGCAAATATGGTTGTATCTGAGGGCTTGGCTATGGGTAATGGATGTTGTGATGTGTTTTTGATGACAGTTCAAGAGATGTAGGTAACTAGAGGCCCTGCAAATAGTGTAGTGGCTAGCACCTGTGCTTAACATGCAGAAGGTCCTAGGTTCAGTTCCCAGGGGGTTGGACTCAATGATCTCATGAGGTCCCTTCCAGCCCTATGATTTGATTTGATTTGATTTGATTTATACCAATCAGTAGATTTTTCGGTGTAGGGTGGTGTTTATATGCCCATCCTTAATTTGTACTGTGGTGTCCAGAAAGTGGATCTTCTGTGTTATGTGTTCCCAGCTAAGTTTGATTGTGGAGTGGAAACTGTTGAAATCTCTGTGGAAATCTTCAAGGGCATTCCTACCATAGGTCCAGATGATGAAGATGTCATCAATGTAGCATAAAGGGAGTCTCTTTTCTATACAATCATGTTATACATTCTATAGAATGTATGGGTAACAGTAGCAAATTTTGAATAAGGAAGTACATGGATATCTCTGTTGTTCCCATTTTCAAACATGTTCTCACATACTTTGAAAAATTTAATGGCCCAAACTTTCAAAAATTATTTGTGGTCTAAATGCCTGTCATATGTTAGCTGGCCCTCTGAACAGCTCAAGGGCTCAGCCTACCTTTGGCAGGCTCCTCATGGGGGAGTGAGGCATCTTGGGTTTATCTGGGCGCAGTTTACTCACTCAGTGACTGCAAGGCAGTTAATTAGGCAGGGAGGTACCGAAGCATGATAAAAGAAAGCTATTCCCAGTGAGGTATTGCTAAAGGACAGAGGCTTCTGGGGAGAAGAACAGTCCCCAGTACACAGAAAGAGAAAGCTACCAAGGAGAGGGCTTGTGGGGGGTGGGGCGGAGGCCGCTAAGGGTATGTCTACACTGGAACCTTAAATTGACTTAATCTCCCTTAAACTGACTTAAGGAAAACCATGTCCACATTGGGCTTTTATTAAGTTGGCTTAAGCACTTGCTTAAGTCAACTTAATTACTCCAGCCCTTAAAGTCAAATTAAGCATTAAAGTCAACTTTATTAAGTTGACTTAACACATTGTAGACAGGGTTGTCTACACTGTAGGCTTTGTTAAGTCGACTTAATAAAGTTGACTTAACAGAGCCCTCCAGTGTGCACGTAGCCTTTAAGTAGACTTTAAGTCGACTGATCTTTTAAGTTTACGTTCTTAAATCGACTTAAAGTCTCATTGTTAAGTTGACTTAACTTAGCCCTCTAGTTTAGACGTAGCCTAGGAAAGGAAACCAAGGAATAACAATGAGAGACCTGTGGCATGCACCTGACAAAGGAGGTTGCAGCCCATGAAAGCTTATGCCCAAAGAAGGTTGTTACTTTTTCAGTGCCACAGGGCTATTGTTTTTGCTGACTAACAAGTCTACCCTTCTGGAACCTGAAACCAAGGAATATTATTCCTAGGTGGCAGAGGCTCTGAAAGGGATGATCTGTGAATACCACATCTCAGGGAAGGACTTCAGATAGCAGCAGAATCCCCAGGCCTGAGGAATTTTATCCTGTCTAGAGGAAGGGTCTTTGAGTTTGAACTCTGTAAGGATCTTAACCCAAGAGAAGAGATCCTTTCCCATCTGATGACAAGAGACCCTGATCTCAGAAGAGAGATCTGTATCAAGAGGGCCTCATTGAGTATGTGATCTGCACATAAATGGAGTTGATGGACTGTGGTTAACTCAGCCCCTCCCCTGCCACTAAAGATGCTTGTGTGCAGCCCTATGTGTGTAATGTTCTGCCTTTTGATTTAAATAAGCTAGACTGTTCAATATGGTTATCAATTAGTCCATATAGGAGAAACTGAGACAGAGATTTCCAGGATAGCCCATGTTAGTCTGTGTACAGCAAAAGCAGCGAGAGTTCTGTGACACCTTATAGACTAACAGATTTCTTTGAGCATAAGCTTTTGTGGGCTTCAACCCACTTAGTTAGATGCATGAAGTGGAAACTACAGTGGAGAGGTATATATACACATGCCAGAATGGAGGAGGGCAAGTGTTAGCAAAGTCAGTTCAGAGAGCAGATGGGGCCCATTCACACCAGTAGATCAAAGGCAGAGAATGTGTGAACAGATGAATCACTTTTTTTAACATGCTAACCATTCTAAGTGTCTATTCAGACTCAGCCTGATGGTGTCAAACTTGCAGATTAGCTCCAACTCTTCAGTTTCACAATGAAGTCTGTTTTTGAAGTTTCTTTTTTGAAATATGACAACTTTCAAGTCTGCCACTGAGTATCCATGGAGGTTGAAGTGCTTTCATATTGGTTTATTGTTGTTGCCATTTTTGATATCCGTTTTTTGTGTCCATTTATTCTTTTACACAAGGAAAGTTTGGTTTGCCCAATATACATGGCAGAGGGGCACTGCTGGCACATGATAGAATATATCACATTAGTGGACATGCAGGTGAATGAACCCATGATGGTGTGCCTGATGTTGTTGGGGCCCGTGATGGTATCCCTGGAGTCAATGTGTGAGCAGAGTTGGCAACAGGGTTTGTTGCAAGGATAGGTTCCTGCGCTGGTGTTTCTGTTGTATGGCGTTCGGTTGCTGGTGAGTATTTGCTTCAGGTTGGGAGGCTGTCTGTAAGCAAGAATAGGCCTGCCTCCCATGGCTTGAGAGATTGTGGGATCATCTTCGAGGATAGGTTGTAGATCTTTGATGTGTTGGAGAGACTTAAGTTGGGGACTGTAGGTGATGACCAGAGGTGTTCTGTTGTTTTCTCTGTCAGGTGAGTCCTCTAGTAGGCAGCTCCTGGGTACCTGTCTGGCTCTGTCAATTTGTTTTTTCACTTCACGAGGTACTGTTGTTTCAGGAATGCCTGGTAGAGATCTTGTAGGTGTTTGTCTCTGTCTTTCTGCTCTGATCCCTCATCTGTTCACACATTCTCTGCCTTTGATCTACTGGTGTGAATGGGCCCCATCTGCTCTCTGAACTGACTTTGCTAACACTTGCCCTCCTCCATTCTGGCATGTGTATATATATCTCTCCACTGTAGTGTCCACTTCATGCATCTGACGAAGTGGGTTGAAGCCCACAAAAGCTTATGCTCGAAGAAATCTGTTAGTCTATAAGGTGCCACAGGACTCTCGCTGCTTCTGAGACAGAGATGTAATTGTGCTGCAGAGGACCTCTAGTGGCACTCCAGCAGTAAGGGCCTCTCCAACAGTGCCAGATAAGAAAATCTTATAATGCAATTATTTGACTTCAACTGGAAAGCACAGGCTGCATAAGACCATGAGGCCACTGACATTTAGGGCAAGATTTTCAAAAGTGACTAATGATTTTGAGTATCTGGAATTTAAAATACCTTAAAGGACCTGGTTTTCATAAAGTGTTGAGCACCCTTTTTCTAAAAATCTGGCCCCTACAGGTTGTTGCAATTTGGGCATCAAAACCATGAGTCACTTTAGAAAATCTTGACAAGTTCCAAAGGGGCAGCCATGTTAATCTAGTTCACAAAAGAAGCAAGGAGTAGTGGAATTTTCTCCCATGAAAGCTCATGCGATAAATAAATCTGTTAGTCTTCAAGTGCCACAGGACTCCTTCCTTCTTTTTTTAGAAAATCTAAATCAGTTGGTGTTTGTTAGTATTCAAAGCCAATGTTGATTATTTAGACATTGTGCTTTGTTTATATCATTTGGTTGTCATTTGTTAGCTTCTAAAATTTATTTTCACAGTGTTTTTCATTGTTCAGGCATCTTGAAACAGTATTTAAAGATTAGGCCGGATACTTTCTGACTTGTACACCTTTCGTTTAAATATGATCTAAATGCCTAAAATATGTAGCTTGTAACAAATCATCAACCATGGAAAACAACATTGATGTCCAGATCCCATTTTGAACAAATATTTCATTCACTTTAATGAGTGCAGGATAGAATCTGTGGATAAAAGCCAGAACTGTTAATATGGATACCTGAAGTTAGGGATCTAAATACATATTTTGTGCATCTAAATAAGTAGTCTGTAGGCTAATCCAAAGCTCAGCAAATTTAATGGAAAGTCTCCCATTGAATTCAGTGGTTATGGATCAGGACTCTGCAGGTGGAGCTCTGGAAGTTTTGCATCTTAAAAAATTAGGCCATTTATGTAAAGGTCTGAATATAGATATAGGCCAAATTTGAAAATGTTGCCATATATATCATATTCAGATACGTATACTTGCATCAGAATTTATGATGCTTGAATTTTGTTCTTTGATTGTAGAGGGAATGATCTTAAAGGCAAAGGGCCAAATTCAAAGGGATGCTGAATGCCTGCAACTCCCACTGAAATCAAGGTGAGCCACAAGTGCTCAGCAGTTCTGGATTTTGCTTTAAATATGTATTATTGTCATAGAATGGGTACCTCTCTGCAAATGAAATTTCAGTTCCTGCCTTGCAAAGAATAGAAGGATCAGAAGGTTATAGAATTATGGCTCTCCGAAGTATTAAATAAACAGTTAAAATTTTATTTCAGTAGCAGCTTCTTTTCCAGGTATGATTCTATGCACTATGGGGACAGTGACATCCTTATTTATATTTAAATTTGTATAATGCTGTGGGACATAAAGAAGATATGGTTTTGCACCTGTGAAAGCATTGTAGCCTTTCAGATCTCTATGTACTTAGTCAGTGTTCACCTCAAGCCCATTATCTGTCTTTTTTTAAATGAATAAGTTCTTCATCACAGAAACTGAGTTAATAACCAAGGCTACATCCCACACAAAATTATATTTAGGTTTAGGTGGTAATAACAAAAATGTTGAGTCATCAGAACAAACTGAAGTAATTCCTTAAAATACAACTTTTCTGTTAAGGGCCTGGTCCTGCAAACACTTACGTGATTGATCCATATTCACATTAGCCTTTCGTAGTCTTCTAGACTACTGTCATAACTAAGAGCTTGTTTGCATAGGAATTATTCAAGAATACCTATTCCTGATAAACTCCTTGTTTGGATGCTCTGATTCTAAAATAAGAGCTCCCCATTCAAAATTAGTTTAATAAACTTTGAAAGAGGATGAAGTTGATTTGGTGTAAATATGTTCACAGAGGGAGCTAATCAGCAATAGATAGTTTGCTTTAAATTCACACCTATGTTAATCCAAATTAACTTCATTGTAGACATGTCCTTAGGTTTGAATGATCAGGCTCAACTAATGCTATTTTTCAGACTTTCTGAACAGAATAGCATTAGCATTTTAAAGTAGTTTAGAGATTTTAAGTGTAAAGCACAAATAATGTACTCTTTAAGAAGCTAGCAATCAATAACATTATGATTTTAATAAGGCAAAAAAAAATTCCCCAGTTTCCCAATACATACTTCAGTGACTTCTTGAATCTGTATTAACTGAGAAGTATATTTGGAAAAATTAGATTATCATGAATCAAATTTAACTTGTGAAAGTTACTTCATAATACCTGGCAGTGTGAAATAACCTTTTCAGTGTAGGGAAGTCTCAGAAGACTTAACTGCTCAAGCAGGGAACAGGAAGATATTTTAAGGGTGTTCAAAGTAAATGAGAATTACCTATTTTTTAGGAGAGAAATCCAATATTATAAATGTACAAGGAAGAGGAAGTTGAGATGGTGCCTCTGCTCTTTAACCTAGCAACAGGGATCAGTGCTATGTAAACTTTAAGGCTTTTGGAAGGCTAAAGAGAACTTTTACTCTCCCTTCCTTACAGTCAGGGGTTAAAGTATAATTTGGCAGGCCCTGGAACCCTCCTAATTGGGCAGGCCACCCTTCCGTATCCCAGCTGCTGCCCCTCAAACACCTTCCCCCCACCCCTGCTCCTGCCTCCATCCCAGCTACTGCCCTTGGCCCCAGTCTCGCCACAGGTCCACCAACCCCCCGCTGTCCTGCGCCCTCTTCCTTTGCTGCCCTGGGCTGACCCCCCTCCCCTGTGCCCTTTCCTTCCCAGGCCAGCTGACCTGCTCACAAACCTGACCCCCCTTACCTGGCCTCAGGACAGAGCGGCTACAGCCTGGACCCCAGCCCTGGCCCTGGTCCTGGTCCAGCCTGAGGCTCCAGCCCTGAGCCGGCTCTCACTGAGCTTGCTCAGAGGTTCTGAGAATGCTCAGTGAGAGCCGGCTCAGGGAAGGAGATTTTAAATCTCCCAGCTCCCTGCCAGCTCGAACGTGGTGGAACACCATTCTTGGACCTGCTATTTTTAGGGGACTCCACATTCAGTGAGGCCTCCTAAAAATAGAAACTGGAACTGGAATGTGGTGTTCTGGGGCCACTGTTTTTAAAAAGTAGGCCCCAGAACACTCCATTCTGGCTCCATTTTCTATTTTTAGGGGGCCTGGAATGCTGAGCTCCTAAAAGTAGTGGGCCTTGGAATGGCGTTCTGCTGCATTCTGGCTTACTTTAACCCCTGCTTACAATGTTTTACAAATAAAATAATAAACTTGTTCCAAAGGATATCACTTCTCCTCTTCAGTTTCTTTATACTGAAGGAATAAGAAAATGAATCCGAAACAAGTTTATCAGGTCTCTTTCACTTTCTGTAGCAAACAACTCTTGTTCAACCAACAGCCAAGCTGCCTGCTTATTACCACAGCTAGGTTAGCTTTCTTAAAGAAGAAGTAGATTAAGTTTTTTGGCCCCTTAAGCAGAGCTGTAACTACAGCGGGGCCAACGGGGCTTTGCCCTGGGGTGCCAGAGTGGCTTAATGGAGTTGCTGTATTAAAGGGCAGTTTTCACAGTGCCAGCTCTAAGTGCTGCTGATAGCAAGGGGTGCATTTTGAATGAAACGCGCCCTGGGGGGCAAAGAGAACATTATGGCTCTGCCCTTAAGTATTATCCTCTCCCCTGTATTGTATCAATTTATTTCAGGCAGACCAGAGCTGATGGTGTGGGAGTTGTATGGGCAGCTGTTCACATGGCCAGCAAAATCACAGCTATGAAATACAGATCTGTTGGGAAAGATGAAGGACTGTGTTTCAGAATATTCTGTTTCAGCTCAATATATGTTTTAGGAGCTATAAGGTTATTGACTTCCTTATTCAGTTATTTTTAGAATAGGATTTTTAAAACATTAGGTGACTTAGAAGCCCAAGTTCCAATGACTTTCATTTTGAAAATCATCTTTCTTGGGTATCTAATCATTCCCAGCCACGATGTCTTAGAAAAGAACTGATTGAATAACTAGCTGTAAATATAATATCTAGACAACTGTGTGTCTTTCTTCTATTCACCAATCATCCATTAGTCAATCTTGATTTCAGCAAATATTTTTGCTATTCATGAGTTTTTGCCAAACAATTTGTAGCCATTGTGTTTTTCACAACCTTTCCATCCTGATTTTTTGCTATTTGCTACATATTGGTTGCCTAAACTACATGGCATTATTTCAGTTTCCTGAGAAGATGACAAGCTTTCACAACTGAGCAGTAAGTGACAAACATGCTCTTTTCCCCTTGTTCACAAGGAAATATGATTAATCTTACAAAGAACAGCCTTCCACAAATAAATATAGTAAATGTTTGGAGGTTTTGGTAGGAAATAATAGCCATTCAGGATGTGACTGATTGTTTGCAAACATGATTTTTTTTGCAATATTAAGTTTATTTTCATGTTAGGACTGTCTCTTACTGTGTGTCAGTATGGTGTGTAAGCCAGTGGGGCTTTGAGTGCAGCAGGAACCTCTAAAGTAATAGTAGTAATAGTAGTTGATGCTACATATGGATCAGAGTAACTATATTTCTTCTATAAGCCTTGCTGAACAAGTGCACATTATGCACTGTGCACACATCCTAAGTGCAATTAATTCCAGTATGCTGTGAGACATATGGTGAGCCACCCGTTTGCATTATAAAAGAACTGTGCAGATGTGCTCATGGAATATGTATCTGTGCTTATTTATATAGTAAGAACACACCTTTAATTTATCCTGGCAAGGACAGGTGCAAGTTAGCTGTGCAGGTCAGAAATATCTGCATCTCCTTGCTGTGACAGTACCATAAGCTTCATATCATTCCACAGCCCACACAGATAATTAATCATTAGCTATTTATTTTATCTACACTAAAATGAAAATGAGATCTACAGTCATAACTATTTTATAGGGAACGTTTAAAAGTATTAAGAACACAGGCATAGATGCAGATTAAACATTGATCGTATTTCTCTGAATGTTTAACTCTATCCCTGCTATGGACATCTGAAGCAGCGTTAATGGATGTTATAGGGAACTCTGTCCAGACTAGGAATGTAAAAGTCTACATATTTTTAAATGTGAGTCATCTGGTTTTGTTTAAACTGGGGAGGACCCACAGTTGGGCTTGACCTCCCATGAACAAGAGCTTCTCAGCTCTCCCCCCTTTCCACTGCATAGCAGGAAAGTTGTGGGAGGAGTGGATGGTGGTGGAGACCAGCTGCCGTAAGCATCAAAAAGTCTCCAGGACTCAGGACAAGGAACGTTGATGTCTTCCCCCCCACATAAATACTGATGCTCTCTCCTTGGAGCAGCCATCTGATGGGAGCCAGGAACCCACCAAACACCACTGCCTTGGCAATGAGGACCCGAGCCCAGCACAGTTCTCCCTCTCCCCTGCCTCCAAATTTAACTGCTTAAATATTCTATTTTTAGAGAATTCAAACTGGTCTTTGTTAAACAACTTCTATCATCCCTAGTCCAACTCTGCTTGGCTAGGTTGCAGCTGAGGATCACTTACAACCAGAACATTTGAAGATGGAGATGGGTAATCAGTGGAGAAACCAGACTTTCTCCCAAAGGAAAAAGAAGAACACAGAAAAGAAAGGAAAAAATAACTTTTAGATATAAGTGCACAGCTTTGGATGGCATGTCCATGGGAATCTCACAATAGGTTGACAGCAGTAAGCAGTGATGTCAATGGGAATTTAGTTGAGAAACAACTATGATGAGGCCAGCATCCAAAAGATAAGAGACATTTTTAAAAATTCCTTCAATAACCAAGTTCCAAAGGGGCAATCATGTTAGTCCAGTTCACCAAAAGAAGCAAGGGGTCCTGTGGCACTCGGAGACTAACAAATTTGTTTATCACATGAGCTTTCATGGGAGGAAAATCCCGCTTCATCAGACGCTTGAAGTGTCTGATGAAGTGGGATTTTTCTCCCATGAAAGCCCATGCAATAAATAAATTTCTTAGTCTTTAAGTGCTGCAGGACCCCTTGCTTCTTCAATAACAAAGTGTTTTGAGAGCCACAATGGTCATAGCCTCCTGGTGGAGGGAGCTGGACCAGGTGCCCTGCCTCAGGGTCTACGGGCAGAGGTAGGGGGTGGGGTGGGGAAGAACATGGAGCCTGGCACAGGCTTCCCTCAGGGTCCTCCAGTGGCAGGGGGAGGGGGGCACCCAGAGCCACAAGTGAACAGCTGAAGAGCTGCATGTGTCTTCAGAGCTGCAAGTTGCAGACCCCTGGACTATGGCATTGGCCTCTATGAAGTCTGCAGCATAGGACAGAAGGAAAGTCTTCCCTAATCCATGCCAGTGAAAAAACCTAAATTGCTCCTTCACCCCATGTTTTCCCTGCTATGGTGCTTGAATTATTTTCTTCTCACAGTTCAGAAAGGAGATGTAAACTATATAGAGAAAAGAGGTGGGAATTGTATAGGGTCAAATATAATGCAATAGGTTATCCCAGGAAAACATCCATGTTAATACATGCTGTTGTAACCAGCAATGAGTCTGACTGCAGACATTCCTGAGCCCACTTTGTGCTGTGACTTGCATCACAATAACAATGCTATGAATAATGTACTTTGCAGGACCACTAGCCTGGTACAGTCACTTCATGTTTTCTCTGAGCGCATTATCAATTTACTGTGACAAGGTTCTAACACGAGGAAAAGACAAATGTGTTTTGCCATTACTTTGGGCTAGCAGAAGATGATACTGTTATAGGCCAATGCAAACCTCATAATGATTTCTCCATTTTTTGCTCTGCTTTTCCTGTTTACTGAATAGGAAGGAGGTAGCCTTGTTCATCAGTCACTGTCACCCCACCGTGTTTAGGTGGCCCTCCTACCTTTCACCCCAACTCTTGCTTCATCTGCTGATGGAAATTTGTGATGTTAGATTTTATATGTGGTTTATAAAGGGCCAAGGCAGAGTAAATGGGCATTACAAAAAATGAAAATCAGGCTGTAGGCATATGAAATTTGAGGTTTACAAAATGTTAACTGTTTAACATAGATTAGACCAGGGGTTGGCAAACTTAACCAGCCCTTGTGCCCGCCACACCCCCCAACTCTCAACAGGTGCTAACAGGTGCTGGGGCCAGCAGGGGACAGGAGCCATGGCACTGGCCAGCAGAGGCCAGGAGCCTTGGCACATGGTGGCTTTTGTGGCCTCAAGCTCCTCTGGAGGGTGGGGCCAGCAGGGGACAGGAACTGTGGCACTATCCCTGCACCCCCCAGCTGGGGTTTGGGGTCAGGAGGGGACAGGAGCCACAGTGCGCAGTGGTTCTAATGGCCCCTAAGCCCTGCTGGGGATGGGGCCAGCTGGGGGGAGCAGCCACAGCACCGCAGGGCTGGGAGCTCTATGTGCTGCTTTGAATACTTGTGCATGCCACCTTTGGTGCACATGCAGGGAGTTGCCAACCCTGGATTAGACTCTGCCATTCTTTGTCCTCTTCCATGTATTCTCCACCTCCCTCTTTTTCTCCCTTAATCCCCTTCTTCATTCTCTTTCTGTGTCTTTGCCTGTCTTCTGTGCTCCACCTCCTTCATCCTTTACTTTAGAGCAGGGCTTCTTAACCTATAGGTTGCAACCCCAAAATGGGTCACCATGCCATGTAGGATGGATCGTCATGATCTTCTTTAATAAATTGAGAAAGGAAATGCATTATTTATTCAAAACTGAACCATGGGTCACAAGGCTGTCTCAAATTTAACCAGGGTCCTGGCTGAAAAAGGTTAAGAAGCCCCACTTTAGAGGGTTAACACTTTCATATATGAACAAGAATTATTTTGTGGAAGTTGTACAGCCTGTGTCATGCAGGAGAGCACACTGGTGTCCCTTCTGGCTCTACAATCTATAAAGCTATTCCTGCCTCTCCCTCTTCTCCTTTGCACCCCCATTCTAAAGCCTGGTAACACATCCCTATCCCAAGCTGTAACCTTGCCTCCTTCCCACCACTTCATCCCACACTCTTTCTACACTTTATTTCCCCTCAAAACCCATTGCCTTCCCCGGCCTCTGATTTCCCCCAGCTGCTGTATCAGAACAGCTTTGAAGTCAGTGGCAAGTTAATTTGTATTTTAATATTGTTTTGCACAGATGTCGCAGGTTATGCTTTAGTCAAAAGCAAGTTAGTAGGCTCAGTACAGGGGTAACATGGCGACATGTGTTATACAGGAGGTCAGATTAGATGGTCATAAAGGTGGTTTCTTGTGGGCACAGGGTCTTGGAGGCTGGTGCTGGGCCAGATTCCAAGGGGGCCAGGGGTTAGAGGTAGGTCTTGGGCACAAATTGTCCTTCATGGCAAGGGTGTAGACAGCCCCCATTTTCTGGCCGGGACCCTTGGCTCTTCAGGGTGGATCCAGCCAGTCCTAATGACACTCCAGTTGCCTAGGCAGCCCATCCGTTGCTGTGCAAAGGCTGCAGTGGCTGCCTAGGGCCAGAGTGTGTGCAGCCCACCCCCACCCGTCTGCCTGCAGCACCACTACTTGCCCCCCCATAGGTACTCTCTTGCTTCATGGGATCCCGGATTTGGACTGAAAGGGCAACAACATACACGCAGAAATTCTGTCCTGATCATACAGCAGTTGTCTAGCCCTATTCTACACTTAAGGCTCTTTTCGGGGGCAATCAACTGGCATTTAAGCAAGGCATGTAAAATGCCTTGCATAAGTGCCAGCGACTTTCCAAGCTGCAGGGCACACTCAGGAAAGCTGACTGCAAATCCCTTGTGGTTGGCTTTCCCCTATGTCTCCTGGGGGCCAGGACTTCCAGGTCTGACTTCCAGGAGCGCAGCAGCAAGTTCATACTTGTTACTAAGTGTTCCCGGTATGCTGGGCTGACAGAGGGATTTTGCCACTGTCAGTGTAGACATACCCCTAGTTTTGGAATTAGGAAGGGGAGAGAAGCAAACCTAGAAGCTAAGAAAGCATTAGATTACAAGGGGAGTAGACAATCCCTCTTGTCAACACTTAGGTAAAGAATGTAGTGAGAGTGTTATTGCTTGTTGTCTCATGCTTATTAGAGAAAAGTTGTAGCAATGCCTCTTTCCTCCCCTCTTTTGTAAGTTCCTTGCTAAATAATGTGTAGTTATTTCCATTACAAAGATAACGTTTGTCAAGGTAAAGCATCTGCATTTTGTAAGCTAAAGCTGTAAATAATAAGAGGTGACTATAATTATATTCTTCCTATAGTTGTATTCATTTTATAATCATTATGTTACTAAATGTGTGTGGGGGGGAGTTAGAGTGTTGTAGATAGTGTGTATTTACATGTTATTTTGGACAAGTTGTGAAGTAGTTAACTTGGAGCTCAGTTGGTTGGTCAGGAGATGAAGGGGAATGAGTGAATTAGATGCTGTAGCTGAATAAACTGTTCCTTATCACTCCACCTGATTTGGATCTTATCTCTCTGGACCTTTCAACATAAATCCATGAAATGGTCTTCGAAGTAACATCTCTGTGTCCTTTGCAGGGAAAGAAAGTTAATAAAAAGTGCTGACTTTTCATGCATCATTTAAAGAATGTCAATAAGAGGGTTTTCACTTACTCTAAAGCTGTCAAGATTCAATAATAATGACTCAATTTCCATTGAAAAGGAGTCATTCGGTTGAGTTCTAATGTTTACAGAAGGTGGATTTTGTTAGATAAAGCCATTCATATAGTGGTAAGGTCCTGTATTCATAGATTGATAATTTGGAAGGAACCATTATGATCAACTAGTCTTGACCCACCTAGCATAGAGGAAAAAAACCTCATCCAAATAATTTCTGCAAGAAGCTCATGAATTCTGGGCTTGAGACAGAAATTTGTAGAGGAAAATGGGGATGTGAGATGCCCAAAATAGAATTCCCAAGAAGTACTATGGCAATTTGGATGGACTATAGCTGAAATCTTTTGAAATTTCCTGATTTTTTTATTTGTAATTTTGTGTAAAATTTAGATATTCCAACTTCATGTTCTGATTCAGGATGAAAACAAATGTTGAAATAGAATTTCCCATGAGACAGAAATGCCAACTTTTGACCAACTCTGTGAAAAACTGAGGTCACTTTTCAGTTGATATAAATACATAGCTCTGACATCCCTGGGATTATGTAGATTTTGAGCAACAAATTTAGTACGTTTCAGGATACATTAGAGAGAGTCCATGAGAATTTGTGTTCCTTTCTATGAAATAATATCTTTGTGCAATTGATTTGCTACATTCACTAAGGGCTAGAACCTTTGCTGACCCTGTGCCAGCCCCTCTTCCAGAACTCTCAGTCAGCAAAACAAAAAACAGTGGCCACTTCCTGAAAATTCAGTAGCAGCCATGACTGGAGGAGGAGGAGGGCTAGCACACTGCTGTAAACAACTGCCCAGAGCTGTTCCTCTCAGCATTGGAGGGTCCCCAGGCATGCTACAGAAAGGAGCTGCCTGTAGCAGGTCTTCCTCAGGCATACGACTAAAAAGACGCCTCCCAGGCACGCTACTGAGAAGAGCCGCTCTGGGCAGCTGCTTTCCGCAGTGTGCCTGGGGACTCTCTCCCCAGGCATGCTGCCAAAAGGAGCCAGGCTTTCAGTGGCAGGAATGGCAATTTCAGTGGTGCTGGAGAGAGTGCTGTGCACTGCTCAAAACAGGCTCACATGCCACTCTTGACATGTGTACCTACTCATGGACTATGTTATGCCTGCTGTGTGGGCACAAAGGTGGGGTGGGGAGAAGATACAAGTGGCTTGGCAAATGGAATGATTTCTTTCTGTCTGTTATAGTGTAAGATCTCCTAGAGAGAAGAGGTTGAACATGACCCCAGCCCCATAGACAGTGAACAGCAGAGTTGGTTTGTGCATGCCAAAGAAGCTATGGCTCATCTGATGAAAGGGAAGCATTCTTGACTTCTGGGATAATGAGTCTTCACCACCCCCAGTGCAGAACGGTGCTTAAATGGCATAACTGGGTCCCTAGCTAGTTTTCAGCTGTAGAAAATAAAGATCTCTGTGCTTAAGTATGTGGCAATTCAAATAATGATGACAATTCTCCAGATGACTTTTCAGTTAAGTGGTGATGTAGACAGAGCATGAAAGGAAATACAAACTCAGTTTTTAAATAACTGGGTGCAACAATGAAGAATCTAACCTTTATCCAATATATTTCTTCCACTAAGAAATTATATATAACCAGGGGTTAAAGTAAGGGGGAACACATGGGGAATGGAGTCCCAGGCCCCCGTATTTCTAGGCTGGCAGCGTTCCAGGTCCCCTAAAAATAGAGGAGTGCAACAGAGCTCTGTGTTCTGGGGGCCCCCCTAAAAATAGCACGAGCAGCCAGAATGCAGAGTTTTGGTGGCTGCTCCTTAAACACTGCTCCTCCTTAAACCTAGCTGGCAGAGAGCTGCAGCAGGCTAGGAGTTTGTGAATCTCCCCCCTTCAGGGCAGAGCAACTTGTGGCTGGAAGTAGCTTCCAGCTGGTCAGGCAGCCTGCAAACAGCCGAGGTAAGGGCTTTGGGGGGGACTGATGGGAGATTTGTGTGTGTCTGTGTCTGTCTGGGGGTGGCTCTGTGTGTGTGTGTGTGTGTCTGTCTGGGAGTGGTGGGCATTGGTGCAGGGGATGGGTTCTGGGGATGGGTTTTGGGGGGCCCACCCATGCAGAAGGATTCCAGGGCCCACCAAATGATACTTTAACCCCTGTATATAACCCTCAGCCTACCTCTGACTCTCAAAAAATCTCAAACCACTTTGAAGGACTCTTTAATTATTACAAGTAATGAAAATTCTTTAAGTGATTCCAAAATATGTATGATTATGTTTTCCTCTTCACTTTGGAATGGAATCTTACATTTATAAAAAGGACAAAGCTCCATGGATTCAGTGGCTTCTTTTACCTTTTTGAATTTGATGGGCATGCTTGATTTGTAGGGAAGGGGAGGGGGAACGAAACCCTTTCAAATATGAACAAAGTCAATAATCGGTGCCTTTGGAACAACATGTGAAACCTTTTTTCAGTATAACCAGTCTTAAGTGATTCTATCCAAAGCATAGATTTGAAGAAGTAAACAAAGAGGGAGATACAATATAGGTTAAGATACAAAAGTCTGTTCAGGTTCATTTTAATACATTTATCATACAGTAGGATGTCACAGTGACAGGTAAATAAGCACAGTTTTTGATTATCAGAAACCGTGTGAGTAAACTTTTTTTTTTTTTTTTTTGGAAAGCATAATCCCATTTTTAGGGAGCTGGACCATCTGTAGTTGAAAAAGATTAAGTTCATTCAAGATAAAAGTTTTTATGCATACAAAATAATTTCATTTGTTAAAGTATTAGCAGCAAATTTGGCTGTCTGAGTTTGTACTGCTGCTCTGTTGTGAAGAAAGTGCCTGTTTATTTTTATAAAGAGAAAAAAATGATTGACTTCAAAGAAAACAAAGGAGTCACCAAATAAGGTTCACAGAATTTGTACAATGGAGAATGGTGGTTGTAGAAAATAAACTTTAAACATTGCTAATTTCTTCTGTGGAGATTATAAGAAAGAAGTATATTAAGGTTCTTTGAATTTGCTTACAAAACCAGATACATTTGAAAGTAGACTAAAAGAAGAAAAATCAAGTTATTCTTCATATATAATCCACTGTGGTAAAGTCTTGTAATGAGATTCGAGAGATACCTTAATGAAGGCAATTGTTGCAACTTTATTTGTATGTACAATACACTACAGACTGGGCATTTCTTGTGCTTAACAGCCAAAAAAGGGGCAGCTAATCTGCATGGACTTTGTATTTGCATGAGCACAATTAGATATTAACATAGTCTCTCTGTGTGGGTGCAGGGCATGCTGGTAAATTGTATGTGGGTTCATTTGATCACAGATCTGTCAATACTTGTATTTTAACTGAGGAGGGAAATGAAATATTGTTTTTCATAGTATGCTACCGTTTTGATTATATAAGCTCTGTTTAGTCTATTTGGTGGAAAAGTCACCATAAGCAACAAAGAACTTGAAATGAGTGAGCAACCCTGTGTTTTCAGCCTGATAAAGGTAGACAAAGGGTGGGGGATAGCATTAGCTCTATCAGACTATGTCTACACCACAGGGCTTTGTTAAACCGGCTTAATAAATTCTACTTTAAGCTGACTTAAATTAGACCTTACTAAATCTGCTTAGAGCGTCCACAGTCAAAATGCCAAGAGACTGCTCCCATCCACACTGGCAGCTGCTAGGTCGCCCTAGGAGTCATGCATTGTGGATAGCTGGCCCACAGTGCACCACAGCAGAAGTTTCCCTCTCTCCCCATCACTCCTTTACTACAGGAAGTGAGTGACCACACCACCTTCCATGCTGTATGTGGCAACAGGGAGCACAGAGAGGTCAGGGACCCTGAATGCGGCCCAGCAGTGTGCCAGCACAGCATTCCACACCCTTCCTGTATTGCCCAGACTCCTCTGGTTCTGGACCAGGCGTCACAGGGCAACTGCCAGCACAGGGGCTGGGCGCAGCAGTTGTTAAGACACAAACACTGGGAAACAGCACATGGAGGAACGTTGAAGTTAAATCACCTGTTGTAATTGGAAAGAAATCCATAGTAACGATTTAATCCTGCTTTCACACAATAATCTAAAAGAAATACCAACTTTCTTTCTTTCTATGTGCTGTTCCCCAGTGTTTGAATGTTAACAACTGCTTTGATTTGCTGATACAGTGTGACCTGATCCTATGTCTTACACTCTCCTGCATTTATTTCCTACCATTCTGTAAGTTCCCCCATCTACAAACTGTCTGACAAGGTGGGATTTTTCTCTCATGAAAGCTCATGCAATAAATAAATTGGTTAGTCTTAAATAGTGCCTCCAGACTCCTTGTTTATTTATTGGGGGGGGGGGTCAGGCTGGATAAAGGCAGAGACACGCAGGGTCGGGCTGAGAAGGGGCAGCCGTGCAGGATTGGGCAGAGAAGGGCAAAGGGGGAGACACACAGGTTTGGGCAGAGAAGGGGAGACAAATGGGGTGTAGCTGAGAAGGGCAAGGGGAGAGACAGGCAGGGTCAGGCAGAGAAGGGCAGACACACGGGGTCAGGCTGAGAAGGGGAGACACATGGGGTTGGGCTGGGAGGGGCAAGGGGAGAGACACAGAGCATCTGGCTGGAGAAGGGGAGAGAGACATGCAGGATCGCAGTGGAGAAAGGGAGAGAAGCCCAGGGTTGAGCTGGTGAGGGGGACAGAGTTAACGCAGGGTTGGGCTGAGAGGGTGGATGATGTGGGGTCAGGCTGGAGAAGGGGGAGACACAGGGTTAGGATGAGGGGGGGAGACATGCAGGGTCAGGCTGAGAAGAGGGGAGAGGTGGGGTCAGGCTGCAGAAGGGGAAGGGAAGAGAGACACACAGGGTCGCACTGGAGAAGGTGAGGATGAGGGGTCAGGCTGAGAAGGGGGAAAGACACCTGATCAGGTTGGGGGAAGAAGGGAGATGTTGGGTCAGGATGAGAATGGGGCAGATGCTGAGTTGGGCCGAGAATGGGGAGAAACGAGGGTTGGGCTGAGAAGTGGGGGGAGACCGGCTTGGGCTGAGAATGGGGAGAGATGTTGGATCAAGCTGAGTAGGTGGAAGGAGGCTGGGTCAAGTTTGGGAACATGAGGAGTTTGGATGTGGGGTACACAGCTGAAAATGCTCCCAGCTGTATTGTGCCTTCTCTCCAGCCCCCGTCCCCATATTTTCTATAGTTAGGAGGCCAATTAAGTCAATTTAAGGCTATTCCTGGGCCACATTGCTTATAGTCAACAACAATAAATCGACTTTATAAGTGGAAGTTATAAAGTCGACTTCAGTGACTGGGAAAGTCGACTTTGCTGGCTTGAAGTGTGGCCTGGGCTTTATTTAAGTTGACTTAAGGGCCTTTCAGTTGACTTAAAGCCACAGTGTAGGCATGAATTCAATGAGCTGTGCCTGAAGCACTGCCTCACCCCTGCCCCTCTGTTAAAAGATAGATTTCAGTTGGTTCCTTGTGGAGCCTTCCTTTGTTATTTTGGACAGAGGAGCTGTCTGTGGTGTTCTGAAGTCAGGAGCTGAAATCACAGAGGGCTAAGGCCCTCTCTTTAAAGCTGAAATAACTGAAAAGTGACCGGTGGGTGGAGCTGGCAGACAGCGGGTGGACCCACTGGATGGTGCGACCAGACAGTGGGGGGCCAGAGAGTGAGAGTGAAGGAATGTGGGGAATTTTGCAAGCTTCCTTCCTAGTCATCTAATTGCATCAGTCTTAGCTAACCTTGTGGCAATCCCTCCTTGTGTGTCCTGAATTGCCTTTGTCTAATGCAGTGGTCTCTAACCATTAGGTCACTATATACTTCTGAAAAGCAATTGCCATTAAAACCTATCAGCACTGTGCCATTTGCTGGAGAAAGGTTAGGGGCCACTGGTCTAGTGTATATAGAAATAACCAGCACCAAGCGTTCTGCAATGCTACTAATAATAGTAAGCAGCATGATCTTTTGTCTGGGTATCCCAGTGCACTTTACAGAAGTGGTTATTATCACAATTTTAAAGATCAGGTAATTGAGATACAGAGCAGTTAAGAAACTTGGCAAAGGCCACACAAGGAGTAAAGGGCTTGTGGAGTTAGTAGTAAGATCTAGATTGCTTGTCTCCCAATTTCCTGCTCTAATCACTAGGCTGATTTTCTTAGAGACCATTTTGAGTTTATTAAACTCATTTGTATTGCTTGAATAATCCTAGTTTTGTTTTGCTATAACATTAGTTCCACTGGAGTAGAGAGGTAGTTAACATCTGCGAACTCCTGTAAGAATTTAGGCTCTGATGCTCTATTATTCAACCAGTTTTCCTACTAAACATTCTTTGAACCAGGGGTATGAAAAACCCACAATTTTCCTTAAATTATCCAGCAAAATATTTTGAGTTACATTCTTTTAGTGATATTTTTGTGTATTTTTTAAAATTTCTCTGGCACTCTGAATTATTTACATGAACATGACAGGTATCAATAAAATTAGGTTGCCTATAAGTAAAAATTAACACTAAACCTCTAACTCATGAAAAGAGGAATTGCAAGAACAGAGACTCCTATAAGGCTTGGGGGAGAGTGCCTGGCTAATGGGTTCAGATTTAGGAGAGAGGGTGGAGTGAACTTATTAACTGCTGTAGGGGGTTTGGTTTCTTAGAATTTAGAAATATTTTGAAGATGGAAAGTTGCTCATTTTCCAAAGGGATAACCATGTTAGTCTAGTCCAGCAAAAAAACAAGGAGTCGTGGGGGGCGTTGAGACTAACAGATCTGTTAGTCTCAAAGTCCCCCACGACTCCTTGTTGTTCTTTTTGAAGTTGCTCATTGCCTACCAGTACCCCATACAGAAAAGATATCTGTTTCTGGGGACTCCTTAAAGGCAAACAAAATCCTAAGACTGGAAGTTGAAGCTAGACTAATTCAAGCTGGAAATAAGTCACACACTTATTATGGAGAGGATAATTAATCATTGGAACAATTTGCCAGGGGATGGGGTAGACTCTATATGTATATAAATCAAGACTGGACAAGTTACTGGGCCTGATGCATCAATTACTGGATGAAATTCTTTGGTCTATGTTATGCAGATGAACAGATGAAAAATTCTCTCTTCTGTCCTTAAAATTTGTGAATCTGATAATGTGGTGCTATATAAAGCTGGCTAGCTCATCTTACTTTTCAGTGTTCATGGTATAGAATTCTTCAGTTTTTTTCAGTTTATAACTGTAGAAAATTTGAAAGCTGCTGAACAGTACTACAAATTGGTGATTATTATTTAGTGATTGCCAAACATCACTGTTGGAAGTGATGAAAAGTGTAACTATATTGTTAAGCATTCATGATCATAAGAAAATCAGTTTTCTCTGATTCTTCAAATCCAGCATGCCATGGAATTACCAGTAAACTTACATTATTGTACTAGAGGAGAATACTGTTAAGTTTGAGTGTGGAATAGAGAAACAAGTGGTTGTTCCATATGAAATATATGTGTATATATATTGCATTTAATTTTTCATTAGGATTTTTCTCTCTTGTCGGGCTTGCTCTTTATTTGAGTCTCTGTTTTTCACTGTGTTCTCCCTGCTCTATTTGTAATATTTTTTCTTGCCTTCTCCTGATCCATTTTTCTATGTCCCTTAAGCAGAATGCGACCATAATTCAGTTCAATTTAACATTGTAGATAGGAAATTTCAGTCTTCAAGTGAGTTCCAAATTAGGCAAAATGAATTTCCCATTCCTAGCTGAAATGCACTGCACTAAATCATTTCCCTGCATCGTAATTCAGCAGGAATTCTGTTTATCAGCATGACAAACAGATGGATTCTCCAGTAATCAGTTAGAATTCCAGCATTTATTACATTGTCTAACCAGTCTTTCAAAAAATTAGTATAGTTAAATAGAAAGAAGGAAAAGATTTATTAGATTATCCAATCCCATCTTCCTCACCAGTGTCCCTACGTTACCTTTTCAAGTGTTTTGTGTGAAGTGGTATTAAAACACCTATATGATATATCTTTGTTTTCTTAGGAATCTATTACTCTCATTCATATTTCACTTTTGACTGTTGAGAATCTTCTCCTGATATTTGGCCTAAACTGCCCCCTTTTTAATTGCATCCTATTGCTTCTAGATGTGCACTCATCTACCACATAAATAATTCCTTTCTGTCTTTGACATTAACACTTTACAAATATGTATAGACTATTCTCATGTCCACCTTCAGTCATAGTTTAGCCAATCTGTGAACATTTATCTCTTTTAATCTTGTTTCATACATCAGTCCCATGAGTTCTTTGAACAGATGCATTTTCTCAGAACTCACTCCAATTTGCCCTTATCTACGTTAGAAATGTGGGAAACAGATATGAACACAATACTCTAGGTGCCAATGAACCAAGAGCCCTACAGAAAGGAATGTCACCACAGTTCAAAATTTTACATTGGCCTATCTTTATTTTTGCAGTCATATCACATTGCTAATTCAAGTTTAATTTGATGCCAGTGTTCACCTCTGAAACACTTCATGTATTACTATTTTCCAAGTTCTGTCCTTGGATTGTGTATCTGTGCCTTGAATTATTTCCCCTAGATGCATTAACTTACATTCTATGACAAGGAAAAATAAATTCAGTCAATTACTCTAGGCTGTTTTGTGTTATTTCTCAGTCCTAACTTGTGTTTGCAGTGCCCTTCAGTTTAGTATGTCATACAAATTTAATTAGTCTGTATTGTTTACTATTGATCATTAATGAAGATGTTAAATAAGACCAAACTCTATTAATATCATTTATTAGGTGCATAACAGTCAAGATCCAGGCTTACCATTTGTCTACTGTACATTTCATTCATTCAGTAAATTTTAAATCTAGTTCAAGATAATTAAATCGGGTGAGATGTTTCTTTTTAATACCATGATGGGGATGTCGATGAGTGGGTGGGCAATTTTCCAGGGGCTGGGCAGTTGGGAAGATAGACACATATCCTCCTTTCCTCCACATACAACCCTCCTCCAAGCCCCCTCCCCACACTTGTATTCTCCATCCCCTCCTGAGCGAAGCTTATTTATTATGTGCCATGCAGATTCCTGGGCATGCTGAACAGGTGGTATCTGCTAGTCAGCTTCCCACATAGATCAATCATCTCTCTGGGGATTATAAGGGACTTGGTCCAAAGGCATAGCCATGTTAGCCTAGTTCAGTAAAACAAACAAACAAGGAGTCCTGTGGCACTTAAAGACTAACAAATTTGTTTTTTGCATGAGCTTTCCTGGGAGAAAGCTTTGTCAGACACTTTGAAGGTGGGGGAGCTTACAGAAAGTAATTTACAGTAACTGTAAGTTCCCCCCACCTTCAAAGTGTCTGACAAAGTGGGATTTTCTCCCAGGAAAGCTCATTCAAAAAAGAAATTTGTTAGTCTTTAAGTGCCACAGGACTCCTTGTTTGTTTGTTTTAAGAGACTTGGGAAGCTGATAGCAGATACCTCCTCCTCAGCTGCCTGGGAACATGTGTAGCACACAATAAATAAGAAAACTTAAAGACTAACAAATTTGTTTTTTGCATGAGCTTTCCTGGGAGAAAGCTTTGTCAGACACTTTGAAGGTGGGGGAGCTTACAGAAAGTAACTTACAGTAACTGTAAGTTCCCCCCACCTTCAAAGTGTCTGACAAAGTGGGATTTTCTCCCAGGAAAGCTCATTCAAAAAAGAAATTTGTTAGTCTTTAAGTGCCACAGGACTCCTTGTTTGTTTGTTTTAAGAGACTTGGGAAGCTGATAGCAGATACCTCCTCCTCAGCTGCCTGGGAACATGTGTAGCACACAATAAATAAGAAAAAAAAAACTTCTATTCAGATCTCAGCCACCCGTTTGGGGGATGGGGATGGGGATGGGGATGGGCATTGACTGTTCTGCCCTGGTGCCCAGAATTGCTGATGTTGAGTCTGTGCCATGATCATGGTCTCCTTAGATGTTATCGATATCTATTTCTTAATCATTATTTTCCTGTTTTATTGTTGCTAAAAAGTAAACTATAGAATACTAGTGGCCATGATCACTCTTCTTTACTCTTTGGAAAATCATGACTATGATTAATCTTTCTCTGCCTCTTCAGTTGTCTATAAATTTCAGAAACAACTGTTAGTGGATTAATACATTGTAGCTAATTCTCTTCATCCTAGTCTAGCTATAATTAATCCTGCCTCAAGAAAGGGGACTCTACTAGATTACCTCTTGAAGTCCCTTTCAGCTCTAAATTCCATGATTTTGTGTACGTCACCTGGACCTGATCTTTCAAATAAACATGACGTAATGAGAGATAATATATATTGTTGTCAAACTTTCTATAAACATTTCACTCACATCCATGGAAATGTTATTTCTCAATCACCTTTTCTTCCTCCTAATTTCAAGTTACTGAATGACAGTGGGAATAGCACTTTTCATTGTGTTTCAGATGCTTGTATGTGGAATTTCTGGTTCTTTCTGCTTTTATTTTTTTCCCCTCTCCTGCCTCCAGTTTATTAAATATCTGGCTGAGAAATTGGAATTTATTTGTAAAAGAAACTTGGGTCTTTGTCTGTAACTGTAAGTTTAAGACACAAAAGGGATTGGTTCTTTGTGTGTGTGCGCACATTTATAGTTTACTCCAGCATCACCATTTACCTTGATTACAAGGTTGACATAGATGCAGGAATTAAAAACTTCATGTATGACAGAACTAGGTGGGGTTTCGTAAATCTTGAAAATGCATGCATTTCCTGGAAATCAATTATTAAATGTTAATCACAGGTTAAGGAGAATCTTCAGCAACAAAAGTTAAATTGAGAAAATGTCTTTTAAGAGTCAGTTGACTAAGTTCTATGCAAAGAAAAATCAGACAAGAGCTAAACCAGGAAAAAAGTATACTATGATAATGTTGGCGAAGAGAAGTCCAGGGTTAGGCATCTGTGGTCTTTTTGCTGCTAGATTCACTGAACTAATTCCATTAAAGATTGGCTGCATAGCAGTGACAAAGAAGTTAAAGATAGCTTGGCTTATCATCTGCTGCAGCATCCAAAGCCAAATCATTGTCTAGCCATTTTCAGAGGAACATGCTGTAAATTACAATACATAAATGATGAACTGTACATACTATATACATATTGTAAACTGTAAATAAATGCCATAAATAACAGAAGCATAATTTCTGTCTTTGTGTGTGTGGGTGTGCATGTGCACATGCCTGTGTGGGAGTGAGAAAGAGAGAAACCTAATCTCTCTTTGTGTGTGTAGAATGTTGATTGATTAAAGACTATAAAATCAGGTCAAGATGATTTTGACCAAAACCCAAGTAAGTTAATGTTTTAATGCTTATTTGCAGGGGGGAAAAATTGCCCGAAGCTGTAATGAGTGGTTTGTACTGGAGTTGTGTATTTTCCGTACTGTGAAAATGCTAAAATTATACCTAAATGGCATGCTTTGGAATTCAGAATTGCCTTGCTACTGTATGTAAAATGAAAAAGAGAAAGAGAATGAAGCATTTCTCTGATATTATTTTATAATTAAATGTAAATAATGGCTTTACCACAAATTAATTTTCTCTTCTTGATTTTGAAAAGCAAGCTGGGAACAAAAGTACAGAATCCCGTTCTCATTAAAGGAGCCATGAACCCATTAAAATATGGTTTGATGTGCACTGCACGTTTTTCTCTTTATTTGTCTTAGGGTTTTCCATAATTCCCTTTACCATAGCATTCAAGCACTTTGCCAGGTGGATTAAATATTTGTGCTGGGGTCCCTAGTAGACTTCATGGAGCTTTCTGCTTTTCTCTTCTTTTTGATTAAAGGGAGTCTTGTAGGTTTTTTTCCCCTTCTTTCTCTTACAATCATTGGCTCGTCATGGTGGAAACTTGGTGTCAAAGTGGAGAGTTCTGCAGATTCCCTTTAAGGTGGTCTGGGTCTAGATTAGTTTGGTCATTGAAAGGCCATTACATGACTGAATCCCCATCTGAGTATGGTTTATCTCCAGCTCTTATGGATTTGGTCATGTTCTTTGTGGGTATGTCCACACGTCTCTTTTATTTTGAAATAACACTGGTTATTTCAAAATAAAAGAGATTAGGGCCACACAACATATTCCTATTTCAAAATGATGGGCTCCATCATTTCAAAATAAGAGCCATCATTTCAAAATAGCTTAAACCTTTTTTAAATTGAAACAGCTGTTATTCTGAAATGGTTGTTTTGAAATAACACCATTTGGATGTGTTATTTCAAAATAACCATTATTTTGAAATAACACTTTTGTCCTTCTGCTTCCCAGGGTGCCTTCCTTTTAGCCTATATTGGGTGGGGGCATGGCCCAGGGAGGGGGCCATGTTGCCACACCTCCCATGGTGCCCCTCTCCTAAAGCGAAATAGCAAGTCCTGTGTTTGGGCATACAATTTCGCTTTGAGCTTTTTCCTTAATTTGAATTAACTTATTTTGAAATAAGGACTTTATTTCAAAATAACTCATTTTGAAATAACGATGTACGTATGGACATAGCCACAGGTTGCATCCTTTCAGAGTTGCACATCGGCGTGGATCATGGAGGAAGATGCAGCTGTTGTGCTCTGTTTATGGTTTTGATGATAAGGGCCAAGACTTTTAACTTTTCTCAGACCTAATGCCATCAGAGATCTACTGTGTAATGAATTTTAAACTTTATTGCATTCAAAGATTTATCTTTTTCCACTTCATTGTGGGGAAGGGTTGCAAGTTATGGAGAAATTATTGAAATCAACAAATCCTTCCAGAGCATTTCTGCTGAAGTCTCATGTTAGTTAAATATTTTTATGAAATTAAAACAAACAGTGAATAATTTTGACAAATTCAAGAGGTATAGCTGTGTTAGTCTAGTTCAGCAAAGCAAACAAGGAGTCCTGTGGCACTTTTAAAGATGAACAAGTTTATTTATTGCATGAGCTTTCTCATAAATAAATCATATTTTTTCATTTATACCATATCTGAAATATAAACATCAGCAGAAATCATTTGTAAACTTGTGTCTTAGTTTCAGTAAATGAAGCTGCTACTTTTTACATTTGCTATGGTTTGATAATCTAATGACCTTGGCTGACAAAAATGTTACTTATATGCATTTTCTGTAGACTTTCCCTTCAGATAAAACAGCTCTACAGTATGACTTCTATGAACATTGTGTTGAAATCCTTTACAGATTGTCTCCCATTGGCAAGTGTGATAACTGCAAGGTCTTCTTAATTTCCCATGGAGTTATTTCCTTAGTTCAGTGCAGTTCTTTCTGGGAAGTTTAGAAATTCATTGTGTTCTAACCTGTGTTTTGACCTCACTAAGGATGAAATTCATTTCACCAACATAGTCAGAGCTGCTGGAGGATGAAGTGCTGAGAGAACTGGTGGAAAGATATCCACTATCCCAGACTGCAGCCATAAGTAGTGGTTAAGAGTCCCATTTGCAGGACTTCCATGCAGTGGCAGGACTACAGGATCAAGGTGAATGTAACTCCCATGTTCCTTGCCAACCCCTGTGCTGCCTTCTGTGCTGGCCTTGCAAGCAGGTGGAGAAACCGTCTCTAGGAGCTTAGAGTTAGCTATAGATATCTCTCACTTGACTTTTGTATGAAGCTCCTTTCCTTGCCCTTCTATCTTGGGATTTAAATGATGTAAGGGTTTCTGCAGGTGAAATCTTCCAAACCAGGATGAATTTGAACTGTATGGCTATGTCCATACTTAGGCAGTTTAGTCAATTTAAACTTAAATTGATTAAATAAAATCACTATAAAAGCATTAAATTGATTTAACATGTCCCCACTAGAAACTCAAATCGAAATAGCATTCCATGGACAGGACTTGCTAGCTCAATTTAGGAGAGGGGCACCATGGAAGGTGTGGCACATGGCCCCCTAGAAGGGCCCTGCCCCCACCCAATATATAGAAAAAGGACAGTACCCTGGGAAGGAGAAGGGCAAAAGTGTTAAGCTGAAATAAGTTAAATCAGCGTAACACAGCCACATTGCGTTATTTCAAAATAACAGTTTCAATTTAACTGTCACTTTGATGTACTAGGTTTTATTATATCAAAATGACTTTCCTTATTTTGAAATAAGAAAATGTAGTGTGGACATGCAATCTTTTAAATTGAAATAATCAGCATTATTTCAATTTTAAGACTAAGTGTGGACATATCCTTCATGTATTTCCGTTTTCTATTATGGAGGCACAAGCTATGACTCAGTTAGATATAGAACTGAGTTTTGTTCATACATATAGATCCCCCTGGTTCAAGGAGAGTTTCATTCACAGAACATCCATTAAGACTAATGGACATTCTAATGTAGGACTAGGACTTTACTTTTTCTCCTATACTTCTGGAATCCCAGAAGCACATGCTGATGTCTGTTTCTTTTGATAGGTGCAGAGGAAGATAACAATAAATTGTCTTTTTTAAGGGAACAAATAAAGAAAAAGATAAACAGAGAGAACCAGTTTTATAAGATTAAACTCAATCTCACTATTTTTTAATGTAAAGAATTTTTGTTCACCAAGTATTTTGAGCCTGTGGCATTTCCACTTGTTAAACTATCACCCAGCCCATTCCGTGCATTTCATGTGACAGCACTGAGACACAAAATTGTCCTCCTACACTAGAGAATTTACAAATTACTCTTTTTTTCTGTTTTTGGATTTGAGTTGTGGGGATACTGGGAATAATTTTCCACTGCTATGTGGGCTCCCATGAATGATTAGCAATTTTAAGTGCTTCAGTGCACAGATTCACATAGTAATTAAGATGCTGTGGTGAAAATTACTATTCAAAGGAAACAATGAAAAATTGCTTTTGATTTAATGCATTGTCAGCAATCAAATGTATTATTATTTGTATGTATGTATGAGAGGGAGTGATCAGGGGAGCACATGTGTGAGAGGGACCACTTGTGAGTGGGAGAGTACATGTGGGAAAGAGAGTGCGTGTGAGAGAGAGGGAGACCAGGTGTGTGTGAGAGAGCGCATGTGTGTTTCTGTGTTAGAGGGATGGAGAGAAGTAACTTATGAGTAGCACATTCCCATCAGTGTCTGTTCTTTGTGGCTCAAAATTCAGAGGAGAAGTCTCAGAAGACTTTCTGTCCTCCATCAGCTATTTCCAGGATGTTAGTGGGTTTTTTTCATGTGGCTCTAGGGCAATATCTGGTCCTACGTCATTCTTACTTCAGGTGTTCACTCATAAATTATCACATTCTATCCTGCTGTACACTCTGTGCAAACTAATCACTTTGGGATACAAATCATACCTAAATCTAATGGGAATCTTTCTGTTGATGTCAGAGGGTGTGGCCTCTCATCTTCAATGACCATACTCGCTGTCCTTGAACACCCACCTAAAGCTACAATCATAATTTTCTACCATATGTGGAAACATAAGGGAAAAAACTACTGTTTGACCATCATCACAAGCAATGGTTGAAGCTTCTTTTGGTGGAATAGCTTAATAAATCCTTACTCTGCTCTCAACACTGATCAGAATAAAATTACATACTGACCAAAAGGCTGATTTTGTGGGTGTGGCATGTGTAATTTGTTTAGCAAGCATCATATTGATTACAAGTAATTGCTTCTCTTTGTGCAAAACTCATATAATTGCCATATAGAGCAACTGACTAATTAAATGGATTAATATGGTGATTTCGATCTTAGGCAATTTAATTGTCACTTTATTATATTAATTTGGGTGGTAGGTGTTGACTTTGATGTGTCACTCATTCACAGGACCCCTAATTCCTACAGAAAAAGGCTAAATTTTCTTCATTAGAAAAATCCAGGTGTTTCTATCTCCAACTGCCTTTCAGTAGACAGGCAAAATGTGTCCTATTGTTAGATTCCATAGACCACCTTGTGAATTTCAAAATGATTTAGATTTTGCTGTAAGCATGTCTGCACCTTGGCAACAGTCCCATAGTGAGTTGCACTGTGATGTCCTTTTTCTGAAAGATGCTGTGATGTTTATAAATTCATCTAAGAATATGGGTAACCCACAGATTAAAACATGTGGCCTGACACAAATATCAGTTCTGTCAACTTAAGGCTCTGGAAGGGAGCTGAAGTGTACATTTGATTGAAGAGTTTGAGGTTGTGATTTCATAGTACTGTTCTTTGTGGATGTTGTCTCATGTCACTAAATTTTACAAGTAGATGTTCCAATGTAAGACATTTTGTACCTTTAATGTAGCAATTGTAATTCTGTACTGCTGATGGATACATGAGTATATGATATCTTACATTTTATTTATATAGTTCCTTTTATCCTAAGGCCATGGTTTTCAACCTTTCTTTCTTTGGGACCCATTTGAAAAAAAGGTAATTTATGCCCATAACCCAACCATTCCATCTTTGAACAATGCATTCCAGTCTTCCGGTAGCAACAGCAGGGGGCACCACAAAACAGTACTTCAGGGTCTCCTTTTCTTGGTTTTCCTTTTCCTAGCCTCCGTTCTCCTCCACCCACACTTTTATAACTTGAACAGTCTTCCCACCCATTAGGAGCTCCTTGCTCTTTTCTTTTAAATCCCTCCTTAAAACCCCACCTCTTCTGGCAGTCCTCTAGTGGCTTTTTCTCATTTTTCATAATCCCTACTCCTGTACTGTTTCATTGAGTTTCTTGTCTGTATTGTTTTAGCCTGTTTACAGTAGATGGTAGATCCTTTGAGATGTGGAGTATGCCTTATCTTTGTTTGCAAACCACTGTGTAAATTTATGGGAGCTACGTAAATGGTTTTAATATCAATGATTAATAAATTAAGTTCCTCTGAGGCATGTTTACAATTTGAGTCCTGGATATGGGCTCTGAACAATAAGGAAGACACTTTTAAATCTTACCATATAGTAGCTAGAGTTCAGCTGGAAAACATAGGTTGCACATAGATGATATTTAGTCTATAGCATTACATCATTCAAGAAATCAGTTTCCCAGAGATTTTTTAAGTGTTTAAAAAGGACAACTACTGTTAATTATGTCCACTTATTGCAGAGCACAGCATTTTATAGAAGCATTATTTTTCCATTTGTATTTTTGTATTCAAGGATTTTCTTCAATATTTATGTGGGGAGATTGAATTTTCAGCAGGGGTCCAAAAGACAAAAGTCTCTTGTGCTTTGAATTTTAAGCAATTAACTGGATCATGTCTAGTGTGAAAGTAATGTGATTAGTAAAGAAAGCTATTAGGGAATCACTTAGTAATGGTGGAATTGAGCTCATGCATGCCTACAGCTGCGCTCATTTAGTATGCAGATACATGTAATGAAATACTTATGGTCCTGTTTTAAAATGATGTAAGTTAGGATGTTTGTGAATTTTTAGGGGATGATCCATTTTCAAGTCATCAGTAAACATCTCTGGAAAGCACAGAGGTGTTGTCTGTGGAATCATATACAACTATACGTTTAGTCTTCTGAAGGTGGTGAAAACTTCACAGCAATGGAATAAAAACATGGAGTAAAGAGATTGCTATGTGCAGTTATAGCATTATGCTTCCCAGATAGTGTAATGTTTTAACTTTTAAGGTTTAGTAATTAAAGATAGCAAAGCCGACAGTAGTTTCCATTTGCTGAATGACTCCCTCTGTTCCATCTGCTTCCTTCACTCTAGTTCTGTCTCTCAGCCTCTCTATCAATCATCTTTTCGACATTTCACCATCAAATTGCACTTGAACAAGATCAAAGTTGTAATCTAATTTTCTTCTCAAGGCTGTCTTCTCTATCACTGTTAATATACCCACACATCCTTCCTCTCACTCATGTCCATCGCTGGAGTATCATCTTTGGCTCCTCCATTTGCTTTGTCACATGTATACAGGCCCCATCCAAATGTTGCTGCCAATGCTTCTCTAAAGTTTTAGAAATCCAACCTATTTCTTTCTATCTACACAGCAAAAGGTCAGTCCAGGTCATTTTCACTCCATCTTGATCATGGCAAACTACTTTCTTTTGGCCTTTTTGACCCCCACATCACCTCTACTCCACTCCAGCCACTGCTACTAAGGTCATTTTCAGTACCTGTTGTTCTGCCCACATCACTCTTCTCTTTGAATCCCTCCAGATTCTCCAATGCATCACATTTAGGATTTTTGTACTCAATTTCAAGGCCCACTGTAGATCCATCTCCCTTTATACACCTGCTTGTGTCTCACCACATGGCTCCCTCCACTTTGACAATGGATAATCAACCACTTCTATCTCAGCTGTAGAAACTTAGACCTCTAACTTCTTTCACAACTATCTTCTCACTTTTTCAATCAGCACCTCATACATGAGGCTGCTCTCACCAAATGTATCTGTATGGCCTGTCCCCCTCATGCTTCATATCCCTCTGAGACCTGCTTAAGAGTAATTAGCGAGCTAATTAAGGGATTGAGGAGCAGTTAGCATAGTTGAAATGCAAGTATTTATGCTGTTTATTAAAAACTTCTGTTTATAAGCTTGAATAATATAGATAGATTTTGCATGTTGTGGTTGTATCCCTCACTGCCCTTTCCTATGTCACTTGTCATTCTAGATGGTAGGGTCTTCTGGGCAAGAAATGTGCAGACCCATCTTCCTATATGTTTTGAGTATCAGGTAGCCTAGTGAAGCCTTGATTCTGATTGGGGCCACTTTGGGATCCAACAATAGAAATAGTAAATGCTTATTAAATATACACCTCACATTGAATAATGTTTATTTTTCCTAACAGCAGGTATTAAGTATGGGCTTGCAAACCCTTCCTTACATGATATGGGCCAGTTTCAAGTGCCAAACTTATATGTAGTATTTGCATATGATTCATGCATAACATTTACATATTTAAAACAGGCATAATGTTTTACAATGATCCATTCTTTCAAATTGTGAAAAGCTTTTTGTATGAAGGTGTAGAGCTTCACAGTGTGTGACCCACCCTGATGAGCATCTCCTGGTGATGTTATGGGGAATAGCTCAAGTAGTCCACTGTCCAGTGGCCCACCCTTGGTCACTAGCAAGACTCTAAGTCTCTCTTCAGGACCTCAGCCCTCTGGCTGAGTCCTCCAGTCTCTACCCTTCCAGGGTGTGAGTCCCACTTGCTGGTCCTGGCCACTCTACTCAATGGCAGTGAGTATAGTGCCACCCTGTCACTCTGGGGTAGTGGGAAGGGACCCAGGCTCACCCACTTCTCCGGGCCACAGCCCAGGGACCCTAAGTGCTGTAACCTCAGCACTAATGCTGCTTCCTCCATCCAGTCCCTTCCCAGTCTTTACCTAGACCACTTTCCCCACAGCCCACAGTTGCACACCAACCCTCACCTCTGGGCCACGCCTGCACAGTCTGATCCCAGCTTGTTTCTTCAAGTGTCTCTGCTGCTGTCCCTCCAGGAACCTTCACCTCTGGACTGTTGCTCCAGATTTCTGCTGATATCCGTGCCTTTAGAACACTGATTGCTGGAGAGCTCCCAGTGGCCACCATCAAGCTCTCCAGGGTGCTGGTTCCCTTCCCTGAGCAGCTGACCCAATCTAAACCCTTAGTCCCTGTGCACCTTTTTGTACTGGGCTGCTGCCCCCTGCTTGGCCCTCAGCTTCCTTCATTCCATTGAGTGCTACTCTCTCAGGGCCTTTTAACCCCTTACAAGCCATAGCAGGGAAACAGCCCCACTACACTAGGATTTCATCCATGAGTTTAATAGAATTACTTTATTAATCAGGGCTCTGTATTATTTTCTATACATCCTATTAACATTTTCTACCTCTCATGTTTTAAGGGGCTGTTTCTTCTGAAATAAACAATGTACATCCACCTTATTCGTGGGAAGACGTATTAAAAGATATTAAAACATAATTCTTTTTCCAACTTACTATTGCCCTTTGCTCAAACTGAGAAAAAGTCCTCTAGTGCTTCAAAGCAAACAATAAATTTGATACAGAAATTTCTTTACTAATTTGAAATACAGGGCTTTTAAACCCTTGGTAATAATGTAAGCAAAAACAAGAATTGCAGCATTCATGGTCCTTCTATACTTCGTCATTCTGTGAGTATTCTAGCCCCGGGTAATCTTGGCATCATGATGAGAACCTTTTATCTTTTCAAAAAAATAGAAATTATTTGGATGAAGTCCCAAAATAAGTTTATTTTTGCCAACAGCTTGATAGACAGCTATGATTCCTTTAATAATAAACTGTCTTTTAATTGTTACAAATCTGTACCTACTTAATTCAGGTTTCAAGGGTAAAGGCTACACATTTTGAATTTTGTATAAAATTTCTTTCTTCTAAATGAAATAGCATCTTGATGTTAAAATACATGTCATACCATAATTGAAAGTGGTTGCTCATAGCAGCACTATATACACAGACAAATACAGTTAAGCTCAAGAGGAATCCTTACAGTTTAGCTAGGATTTGTCAAAGCATCTTGTATTTTTGTTGTTGCCGTAACTTTGGTGATAAAACCAAATATATTCAAGATGGTAAATAGTATTTTCTTCCCTAGGCTAACTGGTATGACTTTGTGTTATCCTTTTAAGTGTTTTTGTTGATCTCAAATGTCTAATTCATTTACTAACTCATTAACTTTTCAGTGTCAGTATCTCTGCAATACTATGTTTGGGGGAGAAAAAGCATTCAGCAATATCATATGATGTAATCTCTATTTTTCAAAAAGCTTCCCCCCCGCAATGAGTTTTAGCTGCTGGTTGTGATATGCAAAGCTACCAAGCAAAGAATTTGATAAGTTTTATGTCTACCCACATTATTCTCAGCAAGTGTGACATTTTGACACTGTATGACTTACAGCTATACGACCTTGGTATATGGAAAAATGTCACATTGCCACAATGTCCATTTCCCCAGGTTAGCTTTCTAGAAGACATCTATGAAAAATAAGAAGAGATCCTTCAAGCCAGTTAGGTGTGTGCATGCCCAGAACACCAAAGTTTGAGAATCTTACTATTTGTAATGCCTTTTTCTATCTGTGTATCATTAGTATGTACCATAGTGTTAGCTAGATTTAGTATTAGTTACCTTTACTTATACATTCCCCTGTGATTCCTGCATCAGGACAGAACCATTGTTCATTGTGTGTGGGGCAAAATGATCCTTGCATTTGGTGCTTGGTGTACTTAGACATGGCTCATGTCAAAAAGTGGTTTGTGATTTGTAGACTCGTTTGCAAAATGGGCTCAGGTGGATAGGCACCTTCTCATAAAGCACCTGCTTAAACAGGAGATGTGGCCTGCTTTGGCACCAATGTCCCTGTTGGATCAGAGGTTGCCCTTGGGTTCTGAGAGTGCTGCTGCTTTGCATTCTGGAGACAAAATTTCTTTAGAGAGAGAGAGGGGCCACTCCTCATCGTCTGCATTGAGAGAGGCTCCATTAGACCAATCAAGACAACTCCAGATCTCTTGGGGACTCTTCTTCTTCCCCAGGAAGGCATGGGCTAGCATCGATGGCCCTATCAACTCCTCAGTATCACACAGGGAGATTAAAGATCCTATACAATCAACTCTGGTTCTGGCCCAGAGCTGTCTGTTGAGTTAGGTGCTGAAGGGGGCAGTTCCAGCACCAGCTGTTTCCTCATGGGTAGTGTACAAGGTGGCTACGGACCTCCTCTGCTTTTCCATCCTGACCTCACCCTTGGTCCAGGCCTTTGCCACAGCTATGGTGTTTATAGCACAGTTGGCTGGATGGGCCACTGAAACTTTGCTGTCATCACTGCGTCCTGATGTGCCCCTTCCACAGTCTGTGAATGCAGGGCTTGGTGCAAGGGTTCTCAGTGGCAGGAAATTCCTTAGAACAGTTGCATTGGGGACTTCAGGTATTATCATGGTGGTGCTCATCAGTGTCCTTTTTAGCACCATCAGCTGTTTCAGTATTGCCAATAACTTTGGGGCTGACTCTGTGGCCTTGGGAACAATAGAGAAGTGTTCAGTAGTGGTGGTACCATTCCCACCATCAGTGCCAGTCCCTCCTTTGTTTTGGGTGACAAATGAGTCAAATCAATTACTTACCACCCTCAGGACTCTACTTTTATCTTTGGAAACCTGAGACTCCTCTATGTCAAGGCTGGCCATGTCCTCCTCTCTCTCTTGCTATTGCCTAACTCATATCAGGGACTGTTTAAAGAGCACTATGGCCATAAAGATTGGCATTCATCTTGTGGTGAAGATGGGAGCCTGGCCTGATGACTACTGGCTGCCAATGTCCTATCCTTATGCAGAATGGTCTCCTTGGAATCTGTGGGATGCTCTTTGGTTGCAGAAGTCATGTAAGCTTTTTGAATGGTCTGCAGCTGTCTGCTTCTGGAAGAATAGCCCTTTCTCTTAATAGTTTACTCATCCTAGAGCCTGCAAAGGGTCTTTGGAACACATTGATTTTGGTATTGCCTACAGTGAAACATAAGGAGAAATGCTGCTTTGTTCTATGCAGGAATTTGAGAGTTTTACTCCTCTGTGACCCCAAATTCCCTGGTCATAACTGTGGTGCACAACAGATCCTGGCAGGGCAGATTAAGGACATTTCTAAGGACAAAGACTTTTAAAACATGAACTTACTGGCAGGAAGATTTATACCTCCTTCTTCCTGCAGATGCAGATTATGAACCAGAAGGCTTTGTTGTCCAAATACAATTTTGTAAACCAGATAAGTTAGCAGACCAGCTGCCTGAAGCCTCCAGAGAGGAATTTCAGATACTTATCATGAAAGGCTGCCCAGTAGCCAAAACATCATTTCTGTCTGTACTGGACATCATAGATTCTTCATTCAGACTTATGGCCTCTGCAGTTACCATGAAAAGAGCTTCCTGCAGAATACAGGCATTGCTCCCAACATCCAACAGTAAATAGAGGCTCTGCCCTTTAAAGTTGAGATTCTATTTTCAGAGAGGACCATTGAGACTCTGCCTTCTTCCAAGGATAGCAGGGCCATACTACATTTCTGGGGTGGGGGGAAATGAAATAAAATATATAGGCAGTGAAGAAGCAACACTATGGTGGTGAATCGCAACAGCTGCAGTACTTTCTGTACCTCACCTTTGAGCAACCTTTTCCTCCCTTAAGACAATGGGACTATGTTAGAAAGGGCATACATTCCAGAGGAGTAAGCAGTCAGATCTGAGTTTGTTCAGTGAACACATCTTCCCTGCTGCCCCCAAGTACCCATTTTGACTCCTTGGTCCACAGCAGTGGTTTGATCGTCGCTCCTTTTCCTCTTCCGCCATTTGGGGACAGCCTGGCTCACTATTATCACATTCAGGTCTTAATTACAAGTGACAACAGGGTCCTAAGCACTGTAAGGTTGGGCTATGCTATTCAATTCCTCTCTGCTCCTCCTCGCCATTCTCCCTCAAATCCCTCTTCAGGGACAGGTCTCACTAGATGCTGCTCCTTGAGCAGGGCTCCTCTTTATTTTCTTTAGGAGGGATAGAAAACGTTCCTCTAGAACAGGGGTCTCAAACTCAAATCACCATGAGGGCCGCATGAGGACTGGTACTTTAGTCAGAGGGCCGAACCATTGAAACCTTTCCATACAATGTTATTGCAAATATTGGTAATGATCATGTCATTGCGGGCCTCAGGAAATAGCATTAGGGGCCACATGTGGCCCGCAGGCCACGTGTTTGAGACCCCTGCTCTAGAACATAAGGGTCAGGGCTTCTATTCCTAGTACCATTTTGGTTCCAATTCCAGAGGAGGGGGGTCAGACCTATATATATCAAATGTGGGAGGTTCCAAACAGTCACTCTATTGACTATCCTCATTGCATTGACTCAGACCAACTAGTTTGCTGCTCCGAACCTTCAAGGCACTTATTTCAGTGTGACAATTCTCCTGAGCCACAGAAGATTTCTCTGGTTGATCATGGCAAATCATCATTTCACAGCCTTTCCATTCTTGTCTGTCTGCACCCCCAGTTATTTATCACATGTATTATTGTGGTACTTCAGGGGGAAGGAAATCCATGTTTGTTTATGTCTGGAGAACTGGCTACTAAAAGGCAGATGTAGAGAAGATTTTTTTTTCTTCATGTATGCATTACGCTGCATTTACTTAACCATCTGAGTCTTATCCTAAACACTGGAAAAGCAAGTTCACTGGGGCCCTAATACACTGAGTTTGAGAACTTTTTTGCTGATTGACTGTTTCCAGACGACAGTTCTTGATCTGTAGTCCAATTTTTTTCTTGGTCTGCAGTCTTAGCCTTCTACAACAATTTTCATGAGTTTGAGGCCCCTGGGCCACATGTCTGCTTGTGTGCAAGTAGCTCCATTTGCAAGATTGCACCTTTGCCCTCTTCAGATGTGGCTCAGGTTAGTTTACCATCTGACACTTCACGCCTTAGACAGGTTTGTTGGCCCTTCCATTTGTCCTGGACTCCTTGAACTGGTGGATGGATCAGAGGAATGTATGTCAAGGCATTCCCTTTGTCTGGCCTTTACCAACCAGAACTGTGGTCACTGATGTCTCCCTGGTGGCTTGGGGAGCACATCTGTGGTTGATGAAGGTTCAGGATCTGTGGCTGGAGCAGGAAGTTTCACTGTATAGCAATGTCTTAGAATCTTCAGGCTACCTACAAGGCCTGTTCCATTTTTCTAGACACCATTAGTGGTTCATATATTTATTAACAATAGCACTGTGCTGTATTATGTGAACACGCACAAGGGAGCTCAGTCCAGGGTGCTCTGTCAAGAGGCAATCAGTCCGTGACAATTCTTCATTGGAGAGAGTGCCACTCTGATCGTTTCCCTGGGAACTAGAATTATCTCTTGGTCCATGTCAGCTGGAAATTTTCCTGAGTCACGAGTAGTCCCTAAAGTCCTTTGTTCTGTGAATTGTCTTTGTGACTTGGAGCATGCAAGCAATCAGCCCATTTGCTAGAAGGGATGACAGGGAACGTGGTCTATTCTGCTCGTGATGGTGCCTTGTTCTAGGCTCCATGACTGAGGCCTTCCATCTCAGCTGGCAGTTGATTCTTCTATGTAATTTTCCTCCAATAACAGTTGTTCCACAGGTCATGCTCAAGCTGAAGTGAATTGGGCCAAGGTCATCCTCATTGTCCCACCATGGTCCAGGTAGTATTGATTTGCAAACCATTTCACTCTGTCAAGTCAACCTTCCTTTCCAGCCAGGCCCACGATCACAGAATCACAGCTGAACCTTGCATCCCGTGCTCAGCTCCCTGCATCTCATAACATGGCAGCTCTGTAGATGAATAAGGAGAAAGAGCAATGTTCAGTGACCATTCGACAGATCATACTCATAGCAGAAAACTGTTTACCAGAATGGCTTATTGGGCAAAGTAGAAGTATTTTTCAAAGTGCTCATTGACCCATGAAGATCAGCCAATTTTAGACCAGTATTCAAAATATCTTGAAGTACTTGTTGCATCTTCTTGGAGTACATTGGAGAGGCTGTCCTGCAGTCCTTGTTTTCACAGATTCTGAGCCCCCCTTCCTGTGAGTCATATAAGTGCAATGCACTGCTGCATCTACTTGAAGAAAAAAGAAATGGTTACTTACCATAACTGTGGTTCTTCAAGATGTGATGTAGATGTGTTTTCCATGACACATCCTCTGGTCCCTCTACATTAGAATCTAGTCTCTGGGTGTTTGGTGTGAAGGAAATGAAAGTTGGAGGGCCAGGACATCACCAACTCATATACCCAGGGGAGGGGCTGTGGCCATGAGGCACAAGCACCACTCTTCTATAGGTACTGCTGAGCAAAATTCTCCAGCTTTGGTATGCTGGCCACACACACCTAAGTGTAATACATGTCTGCATAACATCTTGAAGAACCTCTGTTACTATAAGTAACCTTGTCTTCTATTTGTTTTGACCTAATTCTAGCATATAATTGAAAGAACTGACAGAACAGACCACAATAAGTAGTTTTGTTTGAGAATCTTTAATATATCTACAAAATATCAGTGGAGTAAATAGTTAGCACTGTGAGTACAATTCCATTCTCTTAAAACTGTGCACAAAGCAACTAATCCTTCCACCACCATTCCACAATAATAAATCATCAAAAGTACTGAACTACTTATGGAGAGCTGACAGCATTCTTGACACTGAACAAAAGTGGAGATATCACTGCCTCTAATGACCTTACTGAAGGAGGTCTGGTGACTTTTACTGATGTGAATAGTCATTCCTCCAGCAACAGTAGCATGTGCTATTTGTATGCATAAGGACTATTTGTGTCGATATTGACTGTAGGCTCTGCTTCTTGATCATAAACAGAAAGCATGGGCAAAATAAAGTGGAAATGCTACATACTGAATAATATTCTTGAAATAAAATATGAGATTAGAACTCACAAATGTTGTTTGAGGGCACACCCTAGCTCTTTAGTTTAAAGGTACTTGAATTAATTCAATAGTTTCCATCAAACCTGTACTGAAAGAATTGAAAGCTTAACTGAAAGAGCTGTTTACTTACAGAACGTTTTCAACCTAGATTGTAATTGACAGCATTACTGAGTATGGCAGTGCTTGTGAGAACGGTTTAGTAATATCACATCACATTGTTCAGTGAATCTGGAATCAGTGCCATGTGTGTTTGTTAGATATGGGCTTAGTACACAATGGGAATCCATTTTGCATTCTATAGCTAAGAAACCAAACCAAAAGAACATGTATTTGCAGGGGGAGAAATGTAGTCTGTGAAATAACATTGGATGATCTTCACCCGTCATTTCTCAGGGTTTCACAATTGCTTGGAAGTGTTATAAAACGTTGAGATGTGCTGTAACACTAAGAAATGTCAACAATTATTTGTTATACGAGTAGGCTAGTGATGATGTAATTCCAGTTTATATTGATGCTCTGCAAAGAATATTTTATGTGATATTAAAAAAAATGAGTGATGGGGGGCAGAAACTGCAGACTAGATGAATCAAGGGATTTAATAATAGGATATGGAGACTTCTACTACAATGTTACTAGTTTGAGTCCAGTTGTCAAATATGATCAAAATAAATCCATATAGTTTGATTATTCATTTTGAAAGGGTCTTAGATGGTACCTCCACTTGTTCCAGCCTAATTTAATCTCTAGATCCCAGGCAGTTACAGGGGAATGGGTGTTCAAACGGATGTGCTTTCTTTAGTTTGTTAAGGATTTGTGCCTCCTGAAAGTCCTTGTGGTAAAATTATTTTTAAAGCACCACTGTTTCAATCTTCGGCATCTTCATGTTTGCAGTATCTCCCCATCTGACAAAATGATATGTCATCTTGGCTATGTTCACACATAAATGGTTGTTTCAAAATAAGTTATTTTGAAATAAAAATCGTTATTTCAAATTAACTTAAATCGAAATAAGCAAATATTAAATCAAAATAAGGAAAAACATCAAATTGAAATAGCAAGTCCAGACATAGGACTTGTTATTTCAAATCAGGAGGGGAACAGCAAGGGAGGTGTGGCAACATGGCCCCCTGGCAGGGCCATGTTGCTGGCCAATCGCATGAAAGCAGGAACTGACCTCACCTCCCTGTCCATTGTGACTGACAAGAGGTTGCAAGAGAAATGGCTATGGATGCTCCCTATGTCCCATACCATCCTTGAATGCTTGGTAGATCCTCTGCTAGCCTGCAGGTTACTCCCCTGTTGTGGGACACACTCTTCCTTGAGTCCAATGACCCGAGGGCTGAGCGTCCGACCATCATCACAGTGGCCCTCACAGCGGCCTTAGCTCCTTGTCCCCCTTCCGTGTCACAGTGCATCTGGGCACTGGACACCAGCACAGACTGGTGGGAGCGGGTTGTCCAGCAAAACTGGAGCAACGAGTAGTGGAGGAGGAACCTCCAGGTGAGTAAGGAGACCTTCCCTCACCTGGTTGCTGAGCTCACCCAGGTCCTGCGGCGAAGGGGCATGGTGATGAGAAAGGGAATGGAAGATGGCCACTACCAAGTCCCAGAGGTCTGTTGCCCATCTCTTCGGCATTGGGAGGTCCACCATTGGTGAAGTGCTGCTGCAGGTCACCCACACCATCAATATGATCCTGCTGCCATGCCTCGTCACCCAGGGAGCGCTGCAGGACACCATCACCAGCCTCACCACCCTGGGGTTTCCAAACTGTGGGGGGATACTCAATGCCACCCACATCCCTATGCAAGCCCCACAGCACCGGGCAGCCGAGTACAGGAACAGGATGGGATACCACTCGGTCACGCTGCAGGCCCTTGTGGACCACTGGCACATATTTCAGAACTGCTACATCGGATGGCTGGGGAGGGCGCACGATGCTAGGGTTCTGCAAAACTCCTCCCTGTACCAGGGCATGGAGGTGGACACCTTCTTCCCCGCTCCACAATATCACCATTGGGGAAGTTGAGGTGCCCGTCCTCATTGTCGCTGATGCGGCCTAGCCCCTCTGCCCCTGGCTCATGCGCCCCTGCCCAGGACCCCTCAATGCCAGACGGCAGCTTTTTAACCGCCGCATCAGCCACTGCCGCCAGGTGGTTGAGCGGGCTTTTGGCAGACAGAAGGCCCGCTGGACGTACCTCCTCACACGCCTGCACCTCACCAAGGACAGAACTGGGGAGGTCATCAGTGCCTGTGTGGCACTGCATAACCTCTGGAAGCTCTGGGGGGAGACAGTACCCGCCATGTGGGAGGCCGAGGCAGAGTTTATAGATGCCTGTTTCCAGCAGCTGGAGGTGTTGGCTCTGAGGGGGTGAGTGATGCTCAGAGCAAGTGCTGTGAAGGAGGCACTGAAAGACCTGTTTGTACAGGAGGACATTTGAGGGCCAGACTTGCCCCACCACACCACCCGCTCCCCCATTCTGCCACAGCCAGCCCCCACCCAACCCACCCACACCTGAACCCAACCCAATAAAACACGAACTAGAACTGTTCTGTGTCAGAACTTTTATTTACAAAAAAAAAGGGGGTCAGGGAATTGGGGGCTTGGGAGGCAGCAAGGTTCAGATACTGTGGGTGGGGGCAGAACTGGGGGGGGACTGAACTGGGAGCTGGGATGTGGGGTGGGGGTTTGGGGACATCAAGTTGGGTTGAGGCTATGGGCAAGCCACCCCTGGGCTGTGACCTACTGTCCCATATCCTTCCCCGTGGCCACCCCAGGTTGGGGGCGCTGGCAGCTAGGGACAGTGGAGTGCCATGGTGGAAGTCCCTCAGGGTCCTGGGGTGCCAGGTGGTGGGTGATGTGCCGCAGGCTGGAGGCAATGTCACGGAAGACTACGGTAGGGCTTCCTGTGCCACAGCCTGCCACTCCATCGCCGCAGCCTGCTGCTCCATCGCTGCAATGACACGGTCATCTGCATCTGCTGCCCCCTGGAACTGCTGGATGGTGGCCTCCTAGCACCTCCCTTGCTCCTCTCGCCAGGCCCAGGAGAACTCCTCAGTTCTCTGGCTGAGCTCGAGCAGGCTCCCCAGTCTGGTGGGCTCTCCTCCTTAGCCTCGTGGTGGTGGGCAGGCTCGCAGGAGTGGGCCAGCAGGTGGGTGCACGAGATGCAGGGCAGAAGTGAGAACAGTTGTGTCTCTCAGCCTACTGGCCTTGGCTGTGTGCAGCCTGTCAGCTGCAAACACCTCTGCCCTGACTGCCTGTGGGATTCCCAATCTGTGTGCAGTGTACACTGCACTCAGGGGGCACGTGGCCTCGTGGCCTACAGTAGTGACCTGTACTCAGCAGAATGTGGCCCAGGATGTCTCCTGAGGCCATGTGACAGCAGTGTGGGCTGCAGGCTCTCTGCCCTGCATGCTGCCACATCTGCTTATTGCCACCCCCATAATGAGGGACCCCCATCCCGCTTGGACCTGGGACCCTTTCTGCACATGCCTTCCTGCCACCTGCATCCATGGGAGACCTGTTGAATCCCCCATGGGCCCGAGCCCTGCCTGTCCCAGGGCCATGCCCCCCTCAGTACCCATGCCATTGCACTCTTGACCCTGCCTGCCTGGGGCGGGGGGGGGGGAGAATACTCACCAACTGGCATTCCTGATGTCCGCCTCGATGTCCCCTGCAAGGCAGCAGCCTCTTCAATCTCCCCCTCCTGCCCCTTTTCAGGAGTGCTGGCCCTTTCCTCCTGGTTGGGGAACAGCTCGGTGCTGGCAGATGGTGTGGTCCTGGGCTAGCTGGTGTCTCCCACATCCAGGGAAGCCTCAGTGTCTGAGGGGCCTCCCTTAGGGGACGTGGACAGGGTGCGGGGCTCGTCGGAGTCCACTGGCTGGGAAGGGAGGCTGCTGGGCTCCTGGTGCAAAAAGTGTCCAGCTCCTCAAAGATGGAGGAGCAGATGGCAGCAGCTGGCCCTTGGAGCTGCCTCGCCTCCCTGACCTGGGCGTAGTCCTGCCGCAAGCTTGTCACTTTGGAGTGTACCTGCCCAGTGGTGCTCTCATAGCTCTCTGCAGACAGGGCCTCTGTGATGTCCTGGTACACATCCCTGTTTTGGTGATGTGCCAGGAACCTGGCACAGATGTCATCCGTGCCCCAGATCTGCAGGAGGCAGAGGGTATCCTCCCGGGACCAGACAGGGGCCCAGCGTCGCCCCTGTGCTGCAGCAGCTCAAGCCTTAGCCATGCTGTCTGCAGCATGCAGGCACAAGACACCAGGGTGGCAGGGCACTTCCTGCTTCCTGAGCACCCTGGGAGGAAGAAGGTCAACTCACGCTGAAATCGAAATAGCTGTTGATTCCAAACCACACATCTGAACAGCATTGTTTCAAAACAATCATTTAGAAATAACCGCTATTTCGATTTCACCCTAGGTTTTATTGTTTCAAAATAAGGGATGTTATTTTGAAATGATGAGGGCTTATCATTTCAAAATAAAGAAACATCGTTTGGACATATCAACTTTTAATTCGAAACAACAGTTGTTGTTTCAAATTAAAGGCCTCGTGTGGACATAGCTGACTGAGATCATGTAGAAGAACTGAAATGAAGAGTACTAATGCAACAGTTAGTTAATTACACCTAGTGCCTCTTCCCAGAAATTTAAAGAAGTTATTTTAAGATATGTGCTAACCATCACGGCCAAAAGTATCCTTCTATGATTTATCTAACAAGGTACTTATAAGACCATGTTGCTGTTGTTTTTGATCACTACAGCCCATTGTAGGATAGAAAGGGGACATTTTACTGTCTGGATGCCAGGTAATTTTATTTTAAATAATACTTTAAAAATATTTAGAAATGAGAGACAAGAAAATAGAGAAACAATAGAAGCCAGCTCTAAGTCTGGTGAAAAAATAGAGAAACAAGAGAAGCCAGCTCTAAGTCTGGTGAATTGTTATACTTACTGCAATTATTTTAGTCACAGGGGCTCTTTTCCCTACCTTAGGACACATCATCATCAGGACCAAGCAAAATAATCACAATTGTTAACCATGGTTATCTAATTATGAAGGAAAGGAAAAGACATAATTAAACAAAACTCAAACAACAATGCAAATGATAAACAAGTTAATTCCATTACTATTCCTTCTGTATGTGTCTTGATGGAGAACATTTAGCAGAAATTACACATCTGAGAGTGAACCTGCTTTGGTGGGCCTGTGTGTTTAGTAAATTGAGACAGATATCTTATTTTCCAAAATAGTCATAAAGCCAGACTTAGTATATCATTTGATAACTGAGAAAGTTTATGAAGATCAAAGTAATTTGTTTAAGGAAATATGGATCTTTTTCCTTGTTAATAATAATTAATAACTTCACGATTTATAATTGGGCAAAGTAAGCAATCTTGATCAAATCATTTGAAATTGAAGAAAATACATAAATCATCTACTTAAAGGAACCTATGTAAAAAGATGTCTTGAGACAGGCTATTTATGAGGATGAATATCTTAAATCCAGTTAAATTCTACTGTTTCTTTGCTTACAATGTTTAGTCCTGTTGAGGGGCTGCCATGGCCTGGCACCTGCATCAGTTGATGTATGCAGGGGGTGAGGGAGTCTGTGCTCTACCAGAAATGTACAAACAGTAACTCTGCTGCTCTGCCTTTCATGTTGCTTGCACCTCTTGGGCTACTGACTACTCTGTAGTTGCTGGTGAAGTTCAACAACCCTCCATGGTGTGTGGGGTCCTCTGTCTGTGTGGACGCTGGTGGCACAGTCTCTCTTTGGGGTTTACATAGCAACCTGATCATTTTAGTATTTAAGAACTAAGAAAAAGCTGTAAAATATTTCCAACCACGTATGTTTTTCCTTAACGTTTAAATGACTCAAACAAGGGTTTCCATTAAAAAGAAATGGGTGAGGGTGGAAGTGATAGGCTCATTTAATGACCTAACTGTAGTGCTTGGATAACATATCCCTACACTCCTTTTTATAATCAGGTCTCTTCCTAAAACAGGAATGTTTTACATGGCTGCAAACCATTATAGCAATTCAACTTCTTTTGAATATTTTGTACAAAGAATAAATTTCAATAACATACATCTTTAAAATCTAGCGCAACAAAAAGTAGCACAAAGTTAAAGCAAAATGCAGCTTTTTTGAACTTGCAGAAGGCTTGGGAAAATAAAAATCCTCATGACTAAGGAGGACTTATTGTTTGTCTTCAGACACAAAAAAAAACAAACAAAAAAACCCAAACAAACAGAAGCCTCTTGGAATGTCTTTGATTTGCTTTACCCTTAGTAAGATAACCACCTAAACATAATACATATTATCATAGTTTCAAGATTTTAGTGGCTATTACACATTTGTAGATATATCTTAATTGTCAGTAAAGGTAGAACATTGTTACATTACATTGTAACATAAATATAATTTTTGCATCAATATTGAGTTCTCTGCCATATAGTGTCTTGTAAGTGATTATTTTTTCATGTCAGTAATCAAGTTCATATGAATGTAAGAAGTTATACTTAGGTTTGGCACAATTATATATAGACAGAGATATAGATAATATTTGTTTATTGAAAAGCATTTTGTCAGTTTTTAAATATTTAAATTTTTATGCTTATGGGAAATCATGGGTGATTAGATGTGTGTCAGATAATAATCAATTGATAACAGTAGATGTTGAGATTTAAAAAGTTAATGCTTTTTAACTGTCCAAATGAATTGTAAACATCACTTGTCAAAATATACAAAACAAGTATCCTTAAATCAAATTCCAAAAGATTCTCAAACAGCATTTTTCTTGTTTTATCTAGATGTAAATTTTTATCATCAGTGTAAATGTTTTTTCCATTAGCTGTTGTGTGTATTTGTGCAATGAAACTGATGCTTACAAACATTAATGATTAAAAAGTCTTATCTTTTCAAAACTACTTGTACTGAAAAGGTATCATATTCATCCTCTTTACTTTTTAATTTTGTGTGTATTACATGGGAGGAGTGTAGTATTTCACTGCCACTTTATTATCTTCTTAAACTGGATATTGGGAGTGGCCTGAGCAAATATGGTAAAGAGCACTCTGACTTCATTAGCAATGGACTGAGCTGCTAAAGTTGCTAACACAGGTTCTTGGGATATTATTTTTTCCCCAGATGAGAATAGGGATTCATTCAGGATCAGTTCTGGCTGGAGTTGTTGGTGTGAGAATGCCACGTTATTGTCTCTTTGGAAACAACGTCACTCTTGCAAGCAAGTTTGAATCAGGAAGTCATCCACGTCGCATCAATGTCAGTCCAACCACATACCAGTAAGTGCTGCTAGCCTTTCTTATCTGCTTTTATTTGAGCTCTATTTTTTGAGAGAAATCTTACAATGCATCCTGTAGTTCCCTTCAGCTCCCTCTGGGGTAGCTTCAAAAACTCCCACCCAAAGGAAATGAGTGAAACACGGAGAGAAGCTGGAAAGGCACATTCCATAGCTCTTTTATGATGCTGCAGAATTTACTGCTGCAGAGCTAAACATGAGCCATTGACAGCCCAGAGAAATGATGGGGACCTGACCCATAGAGCAATAAATCAATTAGCTGAAAACAGCACTTAAGTGGGTTATGTCTATTCTACCTCTCCCATTTCATGTATCCATGAATACTAATACAGCTTTTGGCTGAGAGGTCTGTTCCTCACTGCTGTGTAGACTTGAGGTGGGTAGGCACAACTCTGCTGGTTTAATAACAAGTGTTTAATTTTACTATTAAGGCTAAGATTTCAGAGTTCTCTATATAGTTGAAAGAAAAACTTCTTATTTAGCGCTGTCAAGAGGCACTCAATTAAAACATTTTCTTAATGTAAGAAAAAGATAGAAAATGGCAAAGCATTCTCGTCTCCATCCCTTTGGAGAAATTATGCAAATTCAAAGCCCTTTTGATTAAATCAGATTATAAGAAACAGCTGGCCTAAAAAGAAGTTCCTGTAATTGTTCAAATTTGACAGATTGACTATAAGAATTTCTTTTGCTTGGATTAGTTCTTATGCACTCATTTCTGTGTCAGGAGATCTATATCTCTCTGGTTCTGAAGTAATGAAGTAATTTTCTGAAGCATAGCTTTGCCAGGCTTCAGCAGTTTGCTGAATGCCGTAATACTGTGTACCACCAATTGAGCCTTGCTGGTTTTCTTTTCAATCTTGCATCTCCATATTTATTTTTCCTGGAACAATCTAGTAAATTGAAGTTTTAAATGGAATTTCTTTATCCAAGACTTGAAGCTTCAGATATGTTAAAATGTAAAGCAGTGGAAGACTATTGTAAAAAAATAATTAAAACTAGTGAATGAAATGACATTTATGTAGAGAACCCATTCATATTAGATAAAACTTACACAACAGAAGACGTGCAGTTGCTTGAATGAGAGGGAGACATACTGAGTAGACTTTTGATCATGAAGTACCCAGTTGCACGGTGATAGAGAAAAAGAACTGGAACCCAGTCTCAGGTATGGCAAAACTCTGGATGCTGTTTAATTAAAATTAGAAAAGATCCTCTTTAAAAATATAGGAACATAACATCTTGACACCAGTGTAATCAAAACATAAAAAGGTCTTGTTAGGAGTTTTTCCTGGTACATGGGCCCAGTGCTGGAACAGGGTACTTTGGTGCCAGGGGCGCACCCGTATCAAGCAGCACAGAAACTACCCTCAGATCAAGCGGCGAAATGGAGCCACTCAATACATAGCAAGGGCAAAGGCTGAGTTGCCCTACCCTAGTTACGGCCTTGCTGGGCCTAGTGATTCCTGGGTGCTGATTGCCAGGGCTCGCTCAAGGGGCTTTGGTGCCCCAAGCCAGCTTTTGATATTGCACCTCCCCACATGGCAGGGGCAGGGTCTGCAGGAGGCAGAACCTGGCCTCTGGTTTAGTCTGGCTAGTCCTGCCCTCAGGGAGTGAAACAGCCAGCCGAGGGGTGGAGTGGGCCAGCCCAGAGCCCGGACTCCGCTCTCTTACCCCTTCCCTGGGCTGGCTGTTCCTCCCTAGGGGCAGGGAGGTCTGGCCCAGAGGCGGAGCAAGTAAGAGGAGCCCAACCCATGGGCCAGCCTGTTCAACTCCTGGGGGCAGAATGACTGCTTCGGGGGGGGCAGGAGCCTGAGGTCTGGCTTTTGGGCTGGCCCGCCCCCACAACTGGTGCATTGCCAAGGCTGCCCTTGAGCAAATGATGCCCCAAACCAGGAACTCATTTGCTTATGGGTTGAGCTGGACCTGCTGTTCACCCGTTGAAGGATAATTTTCAAGAAGTGAACGTCAACCTAGTTTAGAGTTAGTCCAAGCTCTTTACCCCACTTAAATCCCCCTTCAGCTCTATTTCAAAGACTTCTTGCCCTCTATTTCTGAAGATTGTCTCCATTCCCATCTGTTTGCTTTGCTGGTTCTAAAAGTCCTGTCCATATCCTTTAGTCATTTGAAGAATTGAGAGACTCTGAGGTAGTTTACACTGGTACAAACCTGATACCTCTGCTGTAATCCTGCTGAAGTCAGGGGCATTGCTCCAGTTGTCGTTGATGTTGTTGGGAGAAGAATTTGGAAGAATCTTATTGGCCAGGAAAGCTAGATATATGTTTTTGTGAGTCTGTTAAAAGCTCAGCACAGAAGTAACTGACTGGGACTATTCATAGATTTTTAGAACTCTTTTCTTTTAAAGGCCTTGTGCTGTTCCTAATGGTTTCAGTGGCCATTCTGTTATTACTTGGGCTGTGAAATGTAGCCTGTCTATGGAATTAGAGAATGGGTCCTAAGATGTGTTATATCTGCTTTGCACCACATCACCTTTAAAACCAGTTTAACTAGCCCAAGGATGATTGCTCCTGTGTGTGACCTTCTGATGATTTAGGTAGGTGCAGAGGTTCTTACATCATCTTCTACCATGCTGCAAGTTAGGGGTGTGACTACAGAGTTGGGATGGGGCCATGTCTTTCTGTAGTCCTGCCAATACCCAGCTGCCAATTTAATACTTTAGGTAACTGGCTGCTTGCATGACATAGAATAGCTTTTAGGGTACTGAAAGGTGTGTTGGAGGAGACCCCTGAAAAACAGCCACCCCGGATTAGGGGAGAACAAAACTGAGCTTTCCATTACCTCCTTCTGAGTTCTGTCACTAGCACTTTGCCCAAAGGGCTTACGATTTGTCTCCATTCTGAGCAGACCTAGGAAATTTAATTCAACTATTTTTGTTAATCCAAATTTACTTTCTCAATCCCATTTTCATTTCAGCCAAATGGAAAACCTCTACTGTCTTTAACACAGTGTTTCCCAACCTTTTACTTTATGCAGACCATTACATCTTCATCAAAAGCTTTCACGGCCCACCACTCTGCACTCCCTGGCCATGAGCCCCTTACTGCAGTCGTCAGCCACAAGCCCCTTATTGTGCCAGCTGTCTGCTTTTCTCACCCTGCAGAGCACATGCAGTGCAGCCCTGCGCTCCCCGGCCTCTAGTCCCTTACCACCCCTCTGTCCGCCATAGTTCTGCCCTCCCTGGCCACAAGGCTGTTAAGCTCCACCACCCATCCCCCTGCTCTGCCTGGCCATGAGCCTGTTATTCCCCCCACCCCAGCGGCCCTGCACTCGCCTTACTACTTCCCTTACCATGCCCCTGTCTTCTGCAGCCCTGCACACCTCGGCTCCAGCTGCACTTTTCCCGACCTGCTTCCTTGTGGGCCATCTGCAGTGCCCTCGTGGACCACAGGTTGGGAATTGCTGCTTAAACAAAATGGGCCAGTGTAGCAATTTTCCCTGTTCCTCGCACCCCCGTGTCCATCACCCCAAAATTAACCTAACAAGAAAACATATAACCTTGTATTTCAAAGGTATTGCAGGGGGAGGAAAGCATATCTCCTCCATTGTGTGTCTGAGACAGAGTCTCAAATGATTGAAATTCCTGGGTAAAGCTAACAAATGTGTACCTTCTGACTACCTTTGCAATCTACCCATTTGAGGGGGGAGGGCAGGAGCAACATGCTACAAACTGTGCGTTCCTAAATATATGGCACTGCACTGCAAAACTAAAATAATTCCTTATGTTAAGATTCATATCTGACTAATAATGTTTTTTGCGTAACATAATTGCTTTTCCTTACAACACCAGAGTAACAAGAAAACAGGACAACTACTTAACTATCTTGACATTTGAAAATCACTCATCACCCCAAACCTCTTTCCCTTTGCTAGTTAGTGGAGTATGCTGGGATTTTGTTTTCAGATTGCCCTCCTGTCTATCTCATTCTAAACATCTGAGTGGTTCTCAGGGGATATGCATAGTTTTGGGGGCCAGATTGTCTTTTAATATTTCCAGAATATGAAAGCAGTCTGTACATCCTGACAAGAGAATGGAAGGCACTCCACAAGGGGATCTTTTTCATCCTCCAGTGCCTCCTACAGTGCACTTTTCGGTGAGAGGGTTCATTTGGCGCATTCATCCACGAAGATAATGCCAAAAATTAACCCACGGGGTTCTGAAGGACTTACCTTTCTTTCCCTGAGAATGCAAGCTGTCTTCTTCATTGCTTGTGTTGTGTGAAGAAGTAGCTCCTTTTGTTTATTTTTAAACTTGCCACTTACTACTTTAATTGGGTGACCTGGGTTCTTGTCTTATGAGAAGTAAATAACATTTATTTACTTTCTCAACACCATTCATGATTTTATAGATTTTTTTCCCCTTACTTACTAGTGTTCAAGGTGTATGTGTGCCATGGACTTATACAGTGTCAAGATATTTGCTACCATTCTGTTAGCCTTTTTGACTGCCACTGCACACTGAGCCAACATTTTTAGAGAACTAACCACAATGGCTCCAAAATGTCTTTCTTGAGTGGTAGCAAACAAGGAATCCTGTAGCACTTTTAAAGACTAAAAAATTTATTTATTGCGTGAGCTTTCTTCAGCAAAGTCCCACTTCATCAGAGGACAGAAGGTAGCATCTCCCAAGAAACCACATGCAAAAAATAAATTTCTTAGTCTTTAAAGGTGCCACAGGCCTCCTTGTTGCCAAGTTTCAAAGGGGCAACCATGCTAGTCTAGTTCAGTAAAACAAATAAGGAGTCCTGTGGCACTTAAAAACTAATAAATTTATTTACAACATGAGCTTTTGTGGTAGAAATCCTACTCCATCAGACGCTTTGAGGAAGCTGTCTTCAAAGCACCTTCACGAGGTGGGATTTTCTCCCACAAAAGCTCCTGCAGTAAATAAATTTGTTAGTCTTTAAGTGCCACAAAACTTTTTGTTTGTTTTAGTGGACTAGGCTAACACAGCTACCCCTCTGAAACTTGAATGGTAGCAGTTTATTTAAACACCATCATTTTATAACTTTTTGGGGGATTACATTTTACATTGTGCATTACTTTGCATTTATCAACATTGAATTTAATCTGGCATTTTGTTTCCCATTTACCCAGTTGTGCGAGATCCCATTGTAACCTTGCAGTCTCCTTTTGGATTTAACTCTTTTGAGTAATTTTGTATTATCTGCAAGATTAATCTCACTGTTTCTTTCTTTTTCCAGATTATATATTAATATGTTAAACAATAGTGGATAGATCTCTGAGGGTCACTGCTACTTATCTCCCTCCACTGTGAAAACTGATAATGTATTCCTACCCTTTGTTTTCTTTTAACCAGTTACTGATCCATGAAGGATCTTCCCTCTTTGCCGTGGCTGTTTACTATGCTTAAGAACCTTTGGTGAGGGACCTTGTCAAAGACTTTCTAAAAGTCCAAGTACACTATATTCATAGGAAAGCCTTGCCCACATGTTTGTTGATCTCCCTCCAAGAGTTCTAAAAGATTGATGAGGAATGATTTCCCTTTACAAAATTTGTGTTGACTCTTCTCCAACAAATCATGTTAATTCTGATCATTCTATTCTTTATAATAATTTCAGCCAGTTCACATGGCACTGAAGTTGGGCTTGGTGCTGAAGACAGACCTATAGTTGCAATTGTAGGTAGACATTAGTATTAGACATGCAAAGCTCAGCTATAAAATGCGTATTTAGAAAACCTGAGCAAGATGTTAACACATTTTAATGTATTTTTGTGAAAATCTATCAGTCTTTAAAGAGGAGAAAATACTTCTACAACCCCTGTGCACTCTCTTTATGGCAATACAAAAAGGAAATAGGACTGAAATCTAAAAGCCCATAGTTATCTTTTCGTTAGATCCAGCAGCACTCTGTGCAGCCCTTCCTGTCACTCATTCCAAGTTCAGTTTTTCAGGATATGTGCAAGTGTCCTCACCTTAATTTGTTGTTTTATTAAATTTAGTGCTTCCTTTACCTGTTCTCACCTTCTTCTTCCTAGGGCTATAAACAGGCTGCCAGACGACAGCAGAAGAATATTCTCTGTGTTGTTGGGGTTTGATTCCCTCCCCTCCCCCTGCAAGAAAGCTGAAGAAAAACTATTTTAAACCTGTTTCTTATTAAATAGGCCATAAGCACTGGCCTTTTCAGGAATCTAGTTTTATTAGTTAAAAAGAGTCCATTTTCATTCAGCTTTGACTGTTGCTCTCCTCCTTCAAGGTGTCCTAGGGTGAAACCATTTTGCTGATAGTTCGTTTAACACTTCGTCATACATTGCCATTTCGATGGGTGCATTGAGCCTCTAAAGGGTTAGTATGTCTTTGAAAAGATGTGTCTTGGCTCCTTCCCATAGTAGCCATTTGAAACAATTCCCAAAAGCAGGGTTTTGCACACCGAGGTAAAGCCTGAGAACCAGGGCTCACATTTTGGCTTTATGGAAGCAAATGGCAAAACTCCCATTCCCCTTAGTGGGGCCAGGATTTCACCCCATGTCAGTGTGTAATTTGTACCGAAAGAGGTGTTTGTGCTCAACCAGTTAAGAGCTGGAGCTCAAGCAGATTTTTTTTTAACTTTCATAACTGATGTGGCAAGCCCAGAGATATCAGGGCCAATGTTCCCTCTAATTACTCGTAGACCATGTGCGCAGACAATTTCTTTGTGAGCACCAATATTAGTACTATTGAATTTTTTTGTACACACTTCATTTTGTTGTGTGCGCAGGTTTCATGACCTGTGTGCGCACGCACATGCACACAGCTTAGAGAGAACAGTGATCAGGACTATGAAATGCCAAGCCTAACAGTGCCAGGGCTCAGCCCTGGCAAGCTCTGGCACAAATTAAACACTGTCCAATATCCTCATTGTGTCTGAGATAACCTCATAGTTCTGAACATGGCATACACATGCTCAAAATTTCCAAAGGAGGAAGGGGAGAAAGTTCCAGGGTGATCTCAGTGGTGGATTATTCATGATAGGTATTGTGCACAGCAAGATGCAGGAAAAAAATGTGTGGCCACAATATACAAAGAATCAGTAGATGGCTTTCAATAAGTTTCTTCTATGCCTCTCAAAAGAAGTAGGTTTACAAGACGGATTTTAGAAGAATGAACTATAGGTCAGACAGGAGAGACTTTCTACATGTAGCAATGTGGTGGAAAGTGGTTTGGAAGACGCTAACAAATGGAACATCACTGAGAGTGAAAGAAATAGTGAGTGATGCAAAAGAGTTGATGGCTGATAAGTAAGAAGGGACAGAGTTATGCAAGATCCTAAGAACTTGAACTTAATACAGTAACACCAATAAAAATAATAATAAGCCGGTATGGCTGTTAGTGACCTTCTGTTTAATAGGATCTGTATGAGTCTGCAGCGGTGCATAAAACTGGAGCACCTTTAGTGCTGACATTACATTACATCAGATACTTCTGTTTTTGTTGTATTACTGGGCTGATGAATGTACCCAATGTATATTGTTATTTAAAAGAATAGGGCTTCTTTAAAAAAAACAACCAAACAGTATGAAAAAGAACTGCGTTTTCATCTTTACATTGTTTAAAACTACCGGCATTCCTCATTACATATTTGTACCTTCCCATGCCCTGCTGTGGAAATTCTAGCCCAATTTTTGTGCTTATGAAGCACACAACTACTGACAATGTGTCTAACATTCTTCAGCTTTCATATGATAATATGACATTGCATAATATAAACAGCTTCCAAAATATAATCACACTTTTAAAAGGACTTTATTGGCTTCAGATGTTTCCTTTTGAGTCCGTAATCTGCCTGTGTAAGAAGCAGAGTTTAAAAGTATAAATATAACATTTACTGTTACTTAGCAACAGCAGTGAACCTCAGACAGCTTTCCTCCAATTACACCTGTCTGGAAAGAACTCAAAGATGGAAAGACAGCCAGACTTACAAAGGTTGCCTTAGAATCTGTTGGGGATAAAAGCTCGTTTTTGCCCAAAACATCTTGTTCTCTTGCTTCGTCTTAACTAGGTTCAGAAGGACTGAATACCCCGGTCTTTTCTGAATCCCTGACCATCACCAGTAGATCCTGATTGGAAACACTGGACAGCTACAGCGAACCTTCCAGTGTAATAAGTAGGGATTGCCTATGGAATATAGGAACCAAGTGTTTGACTGTATCCGAGTCATAAAAGGAACTGAAGGAAAATAACACAGTCCTCAGTTCAATAATTGTCCTATGTGGGCTCATCCTTAATTTAGTTAAGATGAATAAAATCTCCATTTTCCATACTCAGGAAGCACCTACAGTCTGTGGCTTCACACGCCTCTTCTACAGCATATAGAATAAATTTATTCTATTTTTATTTATTGTTTACAGTTTTAATGTGTTGTTTGTTTACATAATAGTACCATAATATCTCTATATTTATCCTATTTATCTGTCCAATAATATTACCATATAGTGCCTTTCCTCTGGGGATGTCAAAGCACTTAGCAAATGAGGGTAAGCATCATTATTCCTATTTTACAGACGACCGTTTTTAAAAATAGTTAACTTTTGTTGCCTCCTTTCTTCTGCCCTGCTTTCCAATTACCACCCCCCCAATTATATTTTGGAAGAGGCCTACAGAATTTATCAGATATCTTATAATTTCTATAGATTTTTCAAATCATCCTATAGAATTTTATATAAAACAATCCCTGTTATAGAAAAGTTTTTAAAAGTGTAGAAAGAATATAATTCTCCCTTAAATTATATAGGTTTGTAGAATAATTTGAATAGAAGCCTGATGGATTTCTGTAGCACTCCATTGACTTATTTAATCTCTATTAAATTCTGTAGAATTGTTTACTGCAGGGGTCTCTATACTGAATAACCAAGCTGTTTCAAGAGCTTTTTCAGATTAATTAAATGCTAATTCTAATAGATGTGAAACTAAAGAAGGCTCAAAGGCTATCAGTTCCTGAAAGCGGTGCACGTACGGTATTCTCAGATATCGTCAAGCTGTTACACTTTTCTCTAACTCTCTAAAACAGACAGCAGACCTACTAGCTGCTGAGCCGCAGTGTATAGGAACAGCAGGATCCTCCTCACCAGATTATTGGGAAATACAAATAGCAACATTGCAAAGCCAAGGGTAGGCATTTATCAGGTACTATACTGCACTTTATGTGATATACAATATGTCCAATAACAAAAGCAAAACATAGGACATTGTCCCTTTTGGAAATATAATACAACAGAGTTCCAAGAGGGAAAAACAGCAAGACAATTACATCATTGCCAAAACCATAAAGGAAAATGTCAACAGACTTAGAACCAGATAGCCTCAGCTTGGTATAAGTCTTCATAGTCTAAAGAATCCTTCCACAGTAAATACAAATTATAGTACTATGCCAAAGTCATTAAAATTTTGTACAAAATGGATACATTCTAAGGAGTTAAAAACAAGGGTGATATTACAATAGGGATGTACTACAGGCCACCTAACCAGGAAGAGGAAGTGGATGAGGCTTTTTTTCAACAATTAAAAAAAATCATCCAAAGCACAGGACTTATTAGTGATGGGAGATTTCAACCACCCAGAAGTCTGTTGGGAAAATAACACGGCAAGGCACAGATTAGCCAGCAAGTTCTTGGAATGTATTGGATACAATTTTCTATTTCAAAAGGTGGAGAAAGCTATTAGGGGAGAGGCTGTTATCGTCTTGATTTTGACAAACAAAGAGGAACTGCTTAGTTGAAAGTGATCATGAAATAGTAGAGCTCATGATTCTAAGGAATGGTAGGAGAGAGACCACCAAAATAAGGACAATGGATTTCAAGAAGGTAGACTTTAGCACACACAGAGAGCTGATAGGTAGGATCCCATGGAAAGCATGTCAACTAGGAAAAACAAATAAAGACAGTTAACAGTTTTTCAAAGAGATGGTATAAAATGCACAAAAACAAACTAATCCAGTGCACAGCAAGGATAGGAAATATGGCAAGAGACCACCCTGGCTTAACCAGGAGATTTTCAGTCCTCTAAAAATGAAGAGTCCTATAAAAAGTGGAAACTTTGACAAAACACAAAGGATGACTATAAGCAAATAACAGTTATATAGAGGAAGAATCAGAAAGGCCAAAGCACAAACTGAGGTCAAACTAAATGAAGGCATAGAGGGTAACAAAAAACATTTTAAAATACATTAGAAATAAGAGAAAGAGCAAGGGCAGCATTGGTGTATTATTCAACAAAGAGGGGAAAAAATAACAGAAAATGTGGAAATGGCAGAAGATCTAAATGAATTTTTTCATTTTGGTCTTCACTGAGAAGGTTGGTGGTGACTGGATGCCTGACATAGGGGAAGGAAATAACAACAGGATAGGATCAGAACCTAAAATAGAGAAAGAACAAGTTAAAAATTACCTAGACAAGTTAGATGTCTTCAAATCACCAGGACTTGATGATATGCACCTTAGAATACTCAAGAAGCTGACTTAGGAGATATATGAGCCATTGGGTATTATCTTTGAAAAATCATGGAAGACTGAAAAGGTCCCAGAGGAACAGAAAAGGGCAAAGGTAGTGCCCATCTATAAAAAGGAAAATAAGGACATTATAGACCAGTCAGCTTAACCACTATACCAGGAAAAATAATGGAACAAATAATTAAGGAATCCATTAGCAAGCATCTAAAAGAAAATAAGGTGCTAAGATATTGTCAGCATCGATTTGTCAAGAACAAATTATGTCAAACCAACCTGATAGCTTGCTATGATGGAGTAACAAGCCTTGTGGATAGAGGGGAAGTGGTAGATTTGGTGTATCTAGACTTCAGTAAGGCTTTTGATACAGTCTCACATCACCTCTCATTAATACTTGGGAAGTACAGCCTGGATGGAACTACTATGAGTGAAAAGTTGGTTGGATAACTGCTCCCAGAGAGTAGTTATCAATGGTACGGAGTCATGCTGGAAGGCATAATGAGTGGGGTGCCACAGGGATTGGTTCTGGGTCCAGTTCTGTTCAATATTTTTGTCAGTGATTTAGATGGTGGCATAGAGAGTACGCTTACTAAGTTTGCTGATGACACCAAGCTGGGAGGGGTTGCAAGTGCTTTGGAGGATAGGATCACAGTTCAACATGATTTGAACAAATCTGTGTGTGGGCACCCATAGCCGTGCCACTGACTTGAAACTATAGATCATCCCCAAATCTGAAGTAGTTGTGGGTCAGGACAAAGTCACAAATTTCAGTTACCAGGAGTGCCATGCTATCATCCAGGAGCCTGTTCCTGTTGGCTTGTAGTCCATCTTTGTGAGGAATGTTGTTGTAGAGGGCTTCTACATCCATAGTGGCAAGGATGGTGTTTTCTGGGAGATCACCAATGGATTGTAGTTTTTTTCAGGAAGTTGGTGGTGTCACAGAGATAACTAAGAGTGCTGGTGGAGTAGGGCCTGAGCAGACAGTGCACATAGCCAGACAATCCTGCTGTGAGAGTGCCAATGCCAGAGATGGTGAGGCATCCAGGATTCCTTGGTTTGTGGATTCTGGGTAGTAGATAAAATACCCCTGGTCAGGGGTCTTGGGATGTGTCCATGTAGATGTGTTCCTGTTCTTGCCCTTCTTCAGCCTGCCATGTGTATATATACACCTCTCAACTGTAGTTTCCACTTCGTGCCTCTGATGAAGTGGGTTGGAGCCAATGAAAGCTTATGCCCAAAGAAATATGTTAGGGTATGTCCACACAGGCTTCTTATTTCGAAACAACAGAGGTTGTTTCGAAATAAGAAGTGGCATATCCACACGACACGCCGTTATTTCAAAACCATTAAACCTCACATCTAATCGAAATAGCTGTTCTTTCAAAATGGTTGTTTTGAAACAACGGTGTTTGGACACGTTGTTTCGAAACAATGCCTGAACGGCCTTGTTTCGAAATAACCATTTGGAAACAACGACTATTTCGAAAGCAGGCTTTCGCTTAATTCAAATTAACTTATTTCGAAATAAGGACTTTATTTTGAAATAACTCATTTCGAAATGGGTTATTTCAAAATAATGATGTATGGGTGGACATAGCCTTAGTCTTTAAGGCACCATGGGACTCTTGTTTTTACTCCTCAAGAGTGTTCACCCAAAATAACCAGGGATGAGACGGTGACCAGTAAGGAGGATCTTGATCTTAAGTATGAGTATAAGCACAAATAGAGTATTCAGCTCAGAGGTGGAAGACCTCTGATTCAAGTTCATTCCCCCCATCTCTCAAAGGGTGTGTTCACACAACAGTCTTATTTCGAAACAACAGAGGTTGTTTCAAAATAAGAAATGCCATGTTCACAAGATGTACCATTGTTTTGAAACAACGGGTTCCGAAACAACGTTGTTTCAAAACAATTGTTCCGAAACAATCCCGTCAGAACATGTTTTTTTGAAACGACGGTGACTCGTTTAGAAATAACTGTTGTCCGAACATGCTATTTCGCTTTGAGCTTTTCTCCTTAATTCAAATTAACATTTTCTTAATTCAAATTAACTTATTGTGAAATAGCACCTTATTTTGATACAAGTTGTTTTGAAACAACTTGTATCGAAATAACCCCCTGTGTGTGAACGTAGCCAAAGAGTTATTTGAACTAGAGAGAGAGAGAGTACAAGTATGTGAATGAGTCTGTAGCTGGGTAGTTAGCCTACTTAGCTGGAAGTGGCAGGCCTTGTATCCAATCCCCACTGCTCACATGGCTGTTAAATTATTTATCCAGCATGAAGGAGCCCTACATTAGAAAGTCCTGTAGCACAGTGGTTACAGCACTCACCTAGGTGCTAGCAAGTACCTGCTCAAATCCTCCTTCCCCCATAGGTAGAGGAAGGACTTGAGCCTGAGTTCTCCCATATCCCAGGCTGGTAGCCTCACTCCTGGGCTAAATTTATGAGGGAAGTGATATGGGCATCTAATGGTAAGCACAGGTTCATGGCTAGGAATTGTTGGCAGAGATAGGTGCCCCCCCCTCCAACTTGACTTAGCCACCTAGTTTGGTGATGGAGTGAAGCTCAGCATACACCTCTCTTATCACCATCTGCTTGCCTAGTATGTTGGTTTAGTGAATCAGCCTAAGGAGTCTGTCCCTCCCAAATCATTGTATTGGAGCTTAATGTTTCTCTGGATCCCTAAAAGTAAGGTGTAATACCTAATACTTTTTTTGCACATTCAGATTTTAGGTTTTTGAAAATCCTACTAGGCAGCTAGGTCCCATTGATTTCAGTGGAGGTTATGCACCTAGGAACTGTGAGTGGCTATCTGCATCACTAGATGTCTAAATAGCTTTAAAAATCTGGTCCTCAGATAGTTTTGAAGATTTTATCCCTGATTGGTTTGATCTGCCATGTTGCTCCCCTCCACCTAGCTTTGTTAGGACCCTTTGAATTTTCACACCATCCTCTCTACTTTTGATATAATTAAAGTTACCCTGGCACACAGCAGCAGATAGTTAAACTCCCTGGTTTCCCACAGAAAAAAGGGCAAAACATGGAAAAGCGGGATTACTCAAAGGATTACTCATTGTTTTTCCATCAACCTAACTGATTTTGAAATCTGAATGTTATACACACTAACTGAGAGCAGGGAAAGTTGAGCCTTCAAAGGAAACTTTGAACATTGTCCCACTAGATGGGCTCCTGACTCCCTATTTCTCATACAGTGGTGCTGCAGTGAGGATGCAACAACCTTTGGCTGAATATTGTCTAGAAGTGTAAATTATAGGAAAGTGACAGTTACATTCTTAGTCAAAAGATCTGTTGTGGTTTCACGGAAATAATGAACATGGCACAAAGAGAAGACTGATTTCAGATGAGCAAGAAACACTTCATTCTTGCATGAACATAGTTTCTATTTTCATAGGAAGGGAAAGGCCCCATTCTCTTCTCCTGTGTACCTCATCAACTTCAATAGAGTTAAAAGGGATGTAAATGACTGCAGAATTTGGCCCCTTACTAATGGGTAACTTGTATATAATACTTCTATTATTACTGCAAGGACATCCATAGTAGTTGCATTTTGAGAAGTTATCACAAAGGGCTGAGTTAGTGACACATTGCAACCCTGTTCCTGAGAATTCCTGACTTTTAAGTTCTAGCTTACCTTGAATGAGACCTGACCTTCCCATTCTTTGGGAAAACCCTTGTGGGAGACCAGAGGAGATGAAAACTCAGTGAGGTTTCCCCATCCTGTCAGAATGAAGACAGAATTAACTCCACTTCAGAGCAAGTGCCAGGGTCTGTGCACAAAGCCTTTGGAAGTCTGAGTGTTCAGCAGACCTTTCTCCCCACTCCATTCCTCTGCAGTTGCACCACCCAGGCTTCTCCAGCTGTACCAGGACTCCCCTGCAAAGGGCTTCCCCACTGCAGGAGTGGGGACAGTGTAAATAAGACACAGCCTCAGGCTGTCATATTCCATTTCTGCCCTAAGCCCTGAAAGTCTGCTTCAGCCACTCCTTGTCCTGCCATTCAAATAGATCCTTGGTCCCATCCAGAACCTACCAGGGGAAGGGAGTGATGTGGCCATTAAGCTGATAAACAGAGTCCACACACAGGGTTTGTCTACACTGGCAAGTTAGTTTGAATTAAGGAGCCTTAATTTGAACTAATTTAGTCCCTGTCCACCATAGACTTTCACTAGTTCTGTTAAGGAATTCCTTAATTTGAACTAATGAAAGCTTAGTTCAAATTAGTAACACCTGCATTTAGTTCTAACTAAGTGCTTAGATTGATTCTTAGTTCAAACTAAGGGCAATCTAGACCAGGATTAAGCCTTAATTTGAACTAAATAAATTTGAATTAGGACAGTTAGTTCAAATTAACAAAGTGCACTAATTCAACTTAATGTTTAAGTCGAATTAGTGCACTTTGTTAATTTGACGTACCAAAGTTGGGTTTAGTTCAAATTAAGGTCGAACTTATTTGTTTGACTTTGTTAATTCGAACTAACTTTTGTAGTGTAGCTATAGCCACAAAGTTTAAGATTCATGCACAAATAGTTTCCTCCATAAAGAGTTCATGGAGGCACAGCCCACTGGTTTTTTGCTTGTAATATTCATCTTCAGAACACCCCCATGACATGACAGGTCTTGTATACATTTTACAGAAGTGGAAACTGAGGCAGAGAGGTCTACTTGCTTACCCAAGGCCACAGGTACAGTTAATGTCACAGTGGAAGTCATGTGCTTGGCAATCAGAGCATCCCTCTCAAGAATTACTTGTACCAATCAAATGTGTGTGTGGGAACTATTGGCAGTAAAATTGCTTCCAAATAGACTCTTGTAGGGAAAACAGAAATATGGGTCCTCAAGAAGGACTCACAGCTGAATAAGTACCTGGATAGTCTCCCTTATAGCTTTGAAATCTTGTTTCTCTTCCACTGCAACTCCACCTAGAGTATAAGAAAATGGATACTGGGAAAAGTTTCATTGAAGATGTTTTAAAGGCTTCCCTAAAGCCCATCAGAGGGTGACTCCACCACATTTTCATTTGCACATTTTTCAAACACTTCATGTTTCCAGTGATGAATAATCAAATGGAACAAAGTAAGTCTTAAAACATAATTATTCTGTTTTCACATAGATGCCTTTAAATCAAATAGGGGAAGTTAAATTTAGAAAAAATATTTCTAAGCAGAATAATATGTTCCAAAGCACAATATATTTCAGGGTAATGGCAGTTATGTTTCTAGCAGTGTAGTGACAGCTGCTTTTTTGAAAGAATTTAAACAGATCAGGAGAATTTCAGATCAAGAGGAGAAACAGCCAAGAATGTTAAACTCAGAATGAATGTCTGAGGAATTCTATCTTCCCCTTTCTTCCCAAACATAAACGAAGAGACCAAGCTGAATTAGAAACCAGTCATGAGCAATTCACATGAGCACTTGTGTGATAAGGTCTAAAAATTAATTAGCATATTGTATGTATCTCGACACTTGTGTGGCATCCAACATTGTCATCTATTAAAATCTTTTTGTAAAAGTACTCTGTTCGTAAAAGGTTCAAAATTAAATTCAGATAGGAGGAACAGGGAGAAGTGCATATGGGTATTTTCTGAAAAGTCTCTAAATATATGTTGCAGAACTACTGAGATTGTATATCAACCCCAGCCCCATCACTATGAAATATTCTGAGGTTAGAATAGTTTTATATAGAATTTATGCTGCCTGCCATGTCTCTTTCTGCAGCTGAAGGAATGGATTTTGCTATCAGTCTCAGAGCTGGCACTCTGACTTGGACTCAAAAAAATGGATATCAGAGGTTCCAGGGTGACTGGTAACTAACCATCTAATCCCCACACAGTTACTTGGGAATTTATCCAGTACTGTGGCTCTTGAGGTACTGCACAGTCCACATTATATGCACTATTTTAATTAGCCTCTTGCTGCTGGAGATTGTCCAAATGGCCTTTATTTGGATAATATTCCAATTCCCAAGTCACGGTGGCAGGAAATCCTCTTCTGCACCACACTGTAGTGAAAACCTTTTAAATCATATTTATGCCACTTACTCTACTTTTATCTTCTAAAAAAGATTCCTTTCCCCATCTGAGATTAGTATCCAAACTACTAAGATGATATTAGCACCTGTGAACTGAAAGTTATAGAATCCAAATAAAAAACAAATTAGAAGCCATTCCTCAGCCTACTGTTCTCTCTTTGTTTCTTATTCATTTCCCAAGCTGGAACAGGGCCTGTGGATCAAAAATTACCTCTAACTTTTTATTTCATGTATGTACCTGAAATGAGGCATTCTTGGCTTATCTTTCAGAAGCTGAAGCAATGTCTTGTCTAAGCAACAGTTTTGTGCCTTAATTGTCTCTCCCTGATGTAAACCATACACAGGCTAAACAAATAAGGTATTAGTTGTATCGTGAGGTGATGGGCCATATCCTCAACCCCGATTAAGTCACTTTTCTGACCCTCTGTCAGTACAGTGGGACCCGAAAGCTGTCTCAACTAGGGTGACCAGATTTCCTGATTTTATAGGGAAAGTCCAGCTATTCAGAGCTTTTTCTTATACAGATGCCCATCCTGATTTTCCACACTTGACCACCTGGTCACTCTAATGTCAGCCAAGTGACTGAGGAGTCCCTTTATCAACTGGGGCAAAGCCATGCAGCTTGTCTTATTCAGCTACCTCCACTTCAGCAAAGGGGGTGTTAGTGGATAGAGTGGGAGTACAGTGCAGTATGGTGATCCTGGGCTGGCAGGACATTTCTTAGGAGAGAGTTGCAGTTGCTATTAAATCATATTAGTCTCATGAAATCTTTAACTTGTGCTGGAGACAAGTGCAGCCCCTATCTGTCCTCAGGATCAGGAGAGGAGTAGTAGTACCTTAGAGACATCTGTGCCAAAGAGTTAGATTTATCTCTGTGGGCTTTGAAGAAAAAAATTAGTTTCACATTGGTAAGGCTATTTATTAAACCTTCTTATACCCTCCTATTGCTAGATCTCTCTGTCCTTCCACTTACAATTTCCTGCAACTCGCATCAGCTCAAAACTTCTGGAGCTTGATTATCCATTTCTTTGCACCTTGTGCCATCATTGACACTTCAGTATTGTAACATTTTACCTACTGTACACGGGCATAAGCCCCTGATCCTACTCTTGGATATCTCTGTGGGCTTAAATTGACTTAAGAAGGCTTAAATCAACTTGAGCAAAGCCCTGGCCACATTTGGAGTTCATTAAGTTGACTTAAGGGCTTTCTTAAGTCGACTTAATAACTCTGACTCTTTAAATTGACTTAGGCATTAAGTTGACTTTATTAAGTCGACTTAATGCAATGTGGCCATCTAAGTTGACTTAAGCCCTGTGTAATAACATGTGCCTGCTTAAGTTGACTTAGTAAAGTTGACTTAAGCAAATACATTTTTTATTAGTACACATTCTTAAGTTGACTTAACCAACTTTCTTAAGTCAACTTAAGAGAAGTGTCGACTCACTAAGTCAACTTAATAAAGTCGACTTTAAGTAGACTTTATTAAGTCAACTTAATAAAGTTGACAGCTTTTGTAGTGTAGACATAGCCCTTGAGAGTGTATCAACGCAGGCTAAATGTAGCATAGTTAATTGCAAAGATCAGGGGTTAAATTACAACACAAGATGCTAAAATGAGACTCTGAGTATGTAACTTACACCACCATTGATTTTGATCCCAACAGGAGGCAAGATATAGCTGATTTTATTAAAATCTGCACACCCTTACTGAGTTTCAGACCAAAGCAGTCCACTTCTACTTACACCTTTTAAAAGCATCCAAATTTTGAAAATTTCAAACCACTAGTGAAAGATCATTAGGAGTCAACAACTGACCCATCAAGATAACTGATCCCAAGCAGGAAGCTCTTGACTTCAGCAAACGAAGTGCTTCTAAGTGAACATACAGAATTCAGCAAGGGCTACACAGAGAGAGCTTGAATAATCTAGGAGCTGCTGCTGTTTTCAGAAATATAGGCTGGAAATCTGTGGGCTGAACAAAAGTTCCTGCAATCCATTAAACCTGTAGAATAAAGCTGGGAACATATACTACAAGCATTGCTGAGATTAAAGGAGAGAGTCTCCTCTGTAGAGGCCAGCATAAGCTTTCAAGCAATTCAGAAAAGATTATAGTGTTTTGATCATAGAATTGAAGACCTGGAAAATAGATCACGACACTCAAAATGTCAGGATACCAACAATCACCATAGCAGAGACTGAAGGCAAAAACATGATTAGATTTCAAGCCAACCTGATTCTAAAGAGATGTGAGGAAAATGCTTTCAGAGGCACATAGAAAACAGTTATAGCAGAGATCAATCTTTCAGCCAAAAGCCAAAAAAGAGACAGCCCATGTGCCATGATAATGGACATTCTTGGATTTCAGAACAAGAGGAAGTTTCAGAATGTGCCAGGAAGCCTGGAAAATTCACCTGGCAGCAGTGGTCCTTTTGCATCCTTCCATCCAAGTTTTGGAAACACTAAGAGAAGGAAATAGAGAACCTGTTCTAAAGCCCATTGGAGCCTGTGGGATTCTTTCAGTACTTCAATGGGCTTTGGATAAGGCTGTCATAGAAGCAATAAGGGAAATGGGCAGAAACTGGGAAGGGAAAGGAAGCACAAGGAAGGGAAGGGGGCACAAACTTATTTCTAAGAATTCATGATGATTCAAGATTTGTGGAACAAATCTGAGGTGTTGTGATGGTGGTGGTTGTCAAAATTCTTCATAAGTGTTACTTATTTCCATTTCACTCCCCGCCACCACTTGAGCTCAGGGCAGTGAGTGAGAGAATGTTTTTATTTAGACCATCAGTAGCTTGTTTGCTGAGAGACAGTTGATAAAGGGGCTGCTGTGCTATGGGGGGAATGCCCAGATGGCATAAAACCAGCACAGACAGTTCTATATCATTACACCTTCTTGCCTGGGCCACTGTGGCCATAGCTACAGGAAAGTAGGTATGACTGGGTCACTGCTGTGTGCCTGTGCTGGAATAATGTGTCTGTGTGAATATGGCCAGTTGTCATAGATTATAGTTGTAAGGCTTTTCTAAACTATGCTGGATGGTTTCAACAGGGGTGTCATGGGATGCACATCTGTGCACCCTGGATTATGATCTATATGATTTTTCTGTTGGCTTCTACACTGTGATTGTATAATTTGTTGCCAATTACACCATGAAGTGTTTCTTTATGGGTGTTCATAACCTATTCTACATGAATGCTATGATATCATGTTTTCTACAACTTCATGCATGTGCTCAGACATGTAGCATGTTTAGCGTGGCTCGGGGAGAGAAGAACAGACAGAAGTCTCTCCCCACAGCAGTGAACCAAAAGAGGATGAAGATATGCTAATGATTGTGGCTGAGAAGAGACAAAGGGATCACCTTTGGAGGGAGAGAGGGGGAGAGGGATTGGAAGGAAAGAGACACAGGTAGCTTTTGGAGGCTTTTGGTCTGGGACTCGCCACCTGGAAACAACTTCAAGCAAGATGTAGGCTCTGTCTGACCTCAGGCAGAGACTAGCTGTGCAAACATCTAACAGCTGAACACCTTGAGCATAAACTTGTTTGGACTATGAGGTTAGTTGAAGCAGAAATATTAATTTAGCATGCATATTTTAACTTCTATTTGCTCATGGTCTCTCCTGACTTATTTATATGGCGATTCTCCCATGATTGGACATATTCTCTTTTAGGATTGTACTCTGAAAAATAAACTAGTAGTTGTTTTATCTAAAGCTGTGTGATCGTTAGAGGGGGTGAGTGAAGAAGGCTAAGCACAATCCATTTCTTTGTTAAATGGACGAACGAGTGTGTTGTGGTTGGGAGTGGCTCTCAGTCTGTAGACAGTGGCTCTTGGTGTAGTAACGGGAGCAGGAATGCTTGCTGGGGAATCCTACCTTGAGTACCCAGGGGGCATACACCCACTGCCTGGGACCAATTACACACAAGAAGCTGGAGTGGATCAATTCAGGAGTGAGTGGTCACTTGGCAAAGCAGGTGAATCAGGGTTCATGAGTGGGAATTGGGAGGTCACAGTGGCACACTGGACTGGATCCGGTGAGCAGCCTGTCACAGGGTGTAGAAACAGATTTTGATACTCTTTCTTATATAGAAGAGTATTTGGTTTTGTGAGTGATCTTGAAATTGTCAAAACCGCTTGGGAATGATAACACAATCTGGCCTATAGAACCAGGAATTTTCTTAGAATGCATGTGCTTGTGTAAATTTGCCTAGCTCTTTTTGAAGCCATGTGCATTCATTTTCATCAGTTGAAGATTAGATGAAGAGGGGAGCAAGAAGTCTTTTTAATTGGTTGGACATCAAGCCATTCAATTTTTAAAATTGCTAAGTCTTTAGTTTAAGAAACAAGAAATGATAGGCCAGCTCTTATTAATTGTTTCTTTTATTGCTAGTTCAGGAGTGTGACTTCCACTATCTTAGTCATAGGGGTTCTTTTAGAGACATGAGCAGACACTGTGATTAAGACCTAGCAAAATAATCACCCTTATTTACCACAACTATTTTATTATGAATGACAGAGGAAAAATATTAGAGAAAACAATACAAATGATAAACCGGTTACTTCTGTAACAATCTCTTCTGCATGCCTCTCTGTAGAGTGCTTTTAGCGTAGATTACACCTTTAGGAATTGACCAGCTATTCATGGGACACTTTTCTCTTGGTAAGTTGAGACACAGATCGTCTATCCAAAAATTGTTTTGTAGCTAATGTTATATGTACACATAAATTGGTAAAATATTTTTTATTTGGGAAGACTCAACACTGTTGGCTATTAATAATAAGACAATTTATAAATGATCAAAGTAAGCATCCTCCACCAAATTACATGAAATCAAAGAAAATGTTTAAATCAGTTACTTAGAAATCATGTGAGGAATGTCTTAAGACAGGCCAATTACAAACACTGAAAGTCTAATTCTTTGGCAGTGTCTCAGTGAACTTTCTCTCACCAATCCATGTTGAAGTTTTGGGGAGATTTTCCATGGGTTGGTTTTTCTTTTCAATGTGTTTCTTGTCGAGATGGACAGGATGTGTGAGAAGTAGTCACTGCAGGGTTTTACTACTCTTTTTCTCTCTTTCCCTGAAATTATATGAAAACAGATCTGTTTTAGTTTTGTCTAGATTCAAAGATGGTTGGTGTTACTCTTTCATTGGCTTCGTGGCTTTTAGGGTTGGCTTAGGAGGCACCTTCAGCTTCTGACTATACCATCTGTCTAAAGAGAATGCACGATTTTCTGATTGACTGTTATTCTTGTGACAGGAAAATTCCAAATAACATTTTAAAGTTAAGAGATTAACTTCTCCTTACTCAATCCATTTTCTGAGCTATTCCTTCAATTTAATTAGAGTTCATCAGGAAATTAAATTGCTTTCAAAAAGTTCAAGCACTCCTATTCTTTATAGAAATATTTTTAGTTCTCTAAACTGCTCTTTAAAATTAAATAATTCTTAAAGTCTTTAACTCAGTAATTACTAAAGAAGTTGCTGATTCTTTATAACAATTTTGGAGAGATAATTCTTTGTCTTCCTGAGTTATGTGAGGGAATTGCTTGAACACTGCCAGTAATTACTTAATTCTCCATTAATTTAGGTATTTGCTATTTAAATCACTTGTTACATTAGTAATTAGTTTAGCAAGCTTATTAGAATCCACATTGATACATAAATGCCATTTACATACCAATGACATTAGGAAATTATGCTGAGAATTTTATATTTAGATAAAATATTTGCAAGTATGCATTTCACTAAAGTATTTGCCATTTTAAGAGTTCTTAAATAAACAATAGATTTAAAATATTTGAAGTATGTTTACTCTAAACTTTTAAAGACATAAGTAGAGAGGTCTTTCTTGGAAAAGCATCTAGGGTTAATAAAGATCGACTTTGCTTGTTGACTTATTGTTCTAATAATGCAAATCTATATTCCTTTTTGCAATCATTTTCCCCGCTAAATGTTTTACACAATTTGTTTTCTCGAGTCATGGTCCTTGGAATGGCTGTCTGTTTGTTATAGTGGTTACATTTCTATTAAATATTTTGTACAAACCACACATTTCAATAACTGAAACATCTCTTAAATAGGACCCAAAAAAACCCAGTATAAAGTCAAAGCAAGGCAGAGTTTCAAATGTAGCTTTTCTGAGTTTTTCTAGCACTCTTAGGGTAATAAACATGATTTTATGGCTCAGTAGGGGTTATGTTCCTGACATTTGCTTTTTCTTAGGGACAGAAAGCAAAAACCTCCTGCTATTTCTTTAACCAGCATGAGTATTTTACATCATAACTAACTAAACATATACAAATATTGTTACACTTTCAGTTATCTGGGCTGTAACATACTTGTAGCTACATCTTAATAGTCAATTTACTTAATATTAAACAAAATAAGTTATAATTTTATTAGTTTCATTTTTGCATCATGTTTGAGGTCTACCTGCCATAGGATTCTGGCCTATGATTTGTAAACATTTGCACAATAATTTCAACATGTTTCTTGACAGGGGGTTGCACAGGAACTATCTTTTAAAAATATACACAGACTTATCTGGCCATCTGCTAAGCATCTGACAGAGTGGGATTTTCTCTCACGAAAGATCATGCAATAAATAAATAGTAGTTTTTCAAAGTGCCACAGGACTCCTTGTTTGTTTTGCTGAGCTAGACTAACACAGCTGCCCTTTGGAACTTATCTGGCCATGTCACTGAACTTTGTCTCTTTGTTTTTTCTAGGCTTTTGAAAAAGGAAGAAAACTTTACTTTTATTCCTCGGTCCCGTGAAGAGCTTCCAGACAACTTTCCAAAGGAAATCCCTGGGATCTGTTACTTCCTGGAGGTCACAAGTGGTCAGAAGCAGCCAAAGCCCTCCATTACGTCTGCCAGAATTAGAAAGGTTTCCTATAACATTGGCACCATGTTCCTTCGGGAAACTAGCCTATGAGGCCTGCTGTAGATCAAAGACTCGTCAAAAAAGCACAAGCCCAGAACTGGGTCATGAGGGAAGAGTTGGATGTTCTTTTATTTCACTGCTTTGTCCTGGACAAGCAGTAAAAGCTCCATGTAATGTCAGGCAATAATTATTTTAAAAGGTGGGTGACTGCTGTCAGTAAACAAACTGAAAAGAGGGAGAGGAAAAAAATGAAACAAAATACTTCTATTTTCAGAGGGAATATTGGTTGAAAATTTCAATTTGGACCCTTTAAGAAAAATCAAAAACAAATTTAAAAAGAAACCAAAAAAACACCCCTCTGGAGTTGATTTTTGTTTTGAATAAAAGTGGATGATGGGTCTCTGTAGATTTGCACCAGCTAAGCAGAATTGAGCATCAGTTCTGATTATGCATTCCTACATTAATGTGTCATTCACCAAGGTAACAGTGTTTTTTAACTTTCTGAACAAACATTTCATACATATACTGTAGAGTGCTGTAACCTTCCTGGCAGGAGGAATATATAATTCAGTACAATATTGTAGGGATTTTACCTATTTTTATACATATTTCACTTTCTGAACAATTACATTCCATATACTGTAAAATGAGTGAGCTTTTCAGAGTAAGTTACTGTATATTTCAGATATTCTCTCTATCAAAGCTTATTATTATACAAGTGGGAAAACTTTTGACTTTTTGGCAACAAAATATTAATATTTTGCAAAAGAAAAATACTTTGGTAAGTCTCTTTATGTGGCATTTGTGGTTTAGATGAACACTGTCTTGCATATATAAAATGGTGTTCAATATTTGTCCTTCCAGTAACATGTCCAGGCTTTCCAGAAGAATGCAAACAAAGGCTCCAAGATCAAGTTCAGTTGCATATCATGGGCCATATCTCATGCCATTGATTTTAAGTAGATGTCCTTATGATGGCATAATATAGCCTGTTGAGAACAACATCTACTAGATATGAGAAGCACTTTGGGTGCAGGGTGGCCAGACAGCGAGTATGAAAAATAGGTACAGGGACAGGGATTAAATAGCTGTCTATATTTGACAAAACCCTGAATATCAGAATTTTCTCTGTAAAATGGTCACCTTATTTTGATGGGATTTTCAAAGCAGCTCAGTCACTTAGGAATACAGGTTCCATTGCCTTTTTATGGGACTTATACTCTTAAATCACTTAGGAACTCTTGAAAATCACATCCATTGTTAACAGTGTTATGCCAGAAGTTTCATCTGCTACTGGCTTGGCTGAAATATTGATGTTTGTTTAGTGCAGAATAGACTAAAAGACACATAAAAAAGGAAAGTGCTTGCCTATAGTTTTATACAAATGGTTGTTCAAAATTTAGATTAATCAAGATCAGTAAAAATAAAGGGTCAGATCCTCATCTATTGAAAATTGATGCAACTCTGTTGTCTTCAGTGGAGCTATGCCCATTTATACCAGGGAGGATCTGGTCCCAGATGGTCAGATCTTCAGGCAGGCTTTATTTTTTTCTGACTTTACTCTTTTCCTTTGGTTTTATTTTTAGTTGGCACTAACTATAGAACTGCCTCTGCAAATCTAGCCACAATAGGGTCCTGCTTTTACAGACCAGTGTTCCTTTATTAGCAAAAACAGCTCATTAGTTAATGTTTGTACAGTGCTTTTGATGATGTCTAGCTCTATATGGACTTGATTCAAAGCCCATCGAAGTCAAAGAAGATTCTCAGTATCACTACTTGCTGCTGAGTGCTCAGAATTTTTCCAAATCAGGCCATTTACTTTGCCTAACTATTATTCTAGGGTCCTGAATTGAGTAACTTTAAAAAGAAAATCTTGGTCTTCAGGTCAAATTATTCCTTCCCTTTTTGCTGTGGAGAGGGTAAGGAAAGTGGAAAATTTACTCCTTTGATCAAGATTCTGTTATGGGGCGAAGGGGATCATTCAACACAGCATCACCTCCAATTTTAGAATCTGTTTCATGACAACTCTGCACTTTTGCAGACATTAAGTTTCTGGGAAACATGTCTGGGTGAGAAAGGGACAATATGAACTCAAAGGAATTTCCTCATGTAAGATAAATTTGATCCTGTCAGAAGACTCTGCTGCTGCTGAGAGAGGACCTGGGAATTAGCTCTGAGAATTACTTTGTTTTATTGTGAGTGCCGCAACCTTCCATGAACGCACTAATCTTCTGGTTTCTCCTCTGGATCTCACAAAATCTTTGAGGCTAAAAGTCTCTATCTCATCTGCTATGCAGCAAAGGAAATACAGCTCCTCCCACCACCCTCCACTATCCAAAGACTGACATGATGAAGACTGCCTAGTGGCAGATCTCTCCCAACTTTCGGCAAAGGAGGTTGGCTTTTTTAGCACTTAACCATTTGTTCACACGCTTGCAGTATGTAAAGTACATTTGTCATGCAGTGAAAACAAGTGGTGAGTGCTAAAATCGCAGATAGTGAAATGGTTCAATTTATCTACCCCACCTCCACCCCCAGCATAGCTTTGGTGTTTCTGCCTAATTTATCAGTGTGCAAACAATTGGAATAGCCAGTAACATACATGTACTGCATGAAATTAGAGACCTTACTGACATCTTCACTATACAATATTTTGATCTGAAATTCACAATCTCCCCCATCCCCAGCAACCTTCCACTCCTGTCCTTAGCTTGTTTCATCATGGTAATTCTGTGGAAAAATTTTATGGGTAGGCAGATGTGAGTGGCAGTCTAACTCCACTGGAAAATGGCATCCAGAAGGTTTGGAATGATATCCTGACAAAATTTGTTGCAGGGTGTCCTTCCAAGCAGCTAATTTATTGTAGAAGTGAATTTATAATCTTAGAGATCAGTGCAAAAAATAAAAATGGTTGTCAGCATCACCATGGAGATAACAACAGTGTTTGCAAATAAAACTGCTAGCTCCCAAAAATCAGAACAGATTCACACTAAGAATATACAGGCACTGCTTTTATAACTTTGCATAAAGGTGACATGTCCAAAGCATCAGCAGTGATGCAAAGTACTGTGTTATTTGCTTCTGTGTTATGACAAGTAAAGTTGATCAAAAGCTGTCTCCTCAAAGAATAATTTTTAACAAAGTATGAGAGAAAAATGTGGAAAATTTCTCCTTATTATAAGTTTCAGAAGGGTTGACATGATAATCTGTATACAGCAAGAACAACGTGAGTTCTGTGGCACCCTAAAGACTCAATGAAATGGACTGGACACCCAAAAGCTTATTCTCTAAGAAATTTGTTAGTCTTTAGGGTGCCACAGGACTCTCTGTATTGTAAGTTGTTCAATTTACAATTTGTTCCTGCCATACTAATGCAAAATAGTTTTTAGTTCATTTTTGGGGACAGGTCTGTAAAGTCAAGGGAAATTATGTTAGCTAGGAATTCAGCCAGATATTAGTAAGACCTGAGATTCTCTTGGTGAAGGTCCTTTTTGCTGAAAGAGAGACCTTTCTGTGTGTAGGTTCTATCTATCTGGATGTTTTTGCCTATGGGAGTTGGTCTTTGGGCTCTCTGGCTGGTTTGGTGAAGGCTAGCTGGCATAGAGGTGGACTTGTGGGGAGTGCTGAAATGGGCACAGAAATCACAGGCTGTTGAATGGCCATGGTCTAGCACTTGCACAAAAGCTTATTTGCCTAGTTGTAGGCATCAGTATCTGTCTTTTTATAGCTTTCATAAGGCTAAATTCTGCCATTTCTGATGGTGCTGAATACAGAGGAACCAGTTCCAGAGGAGTAGCTGTGTTAGTCTAGTTCAACTAAACAAACAAGGAGTCTTGTGGCACTTTTAAAGACTAACAAATTTATTTATCTCATGAGCTCTTTCCCACAACAGCTCATGCAATAAATAAATGGTAGTCATTAGAAGTGCCACAAGACTCCTTACTCAATTTAGTGGAACCAGTATTATTCCTCTGTGAAGGACAAAGGGAAGGATGGACACAGCGAACCCAGCCAAGTGATCATCACCCTGGGTATGCCACAGAGCTGTGTGCTCTCAGGCCTCCCTCTGCTCTAGAGCAAAGGAGTGGAGACAATGGGTCTACACCAATCCAGACCCACCAGTTGACTCATCTTGTAGGAGGGAAGCACACTAGCCATGAGAACTAAAACAATTACGAGGCTGCAGTGGGAACCACTGATCAGTCCCACTGACTCCCTGTGGCCTGAAAGGAAGAATTCCTTTCTCCTGCTGAACTTCTTCAGTCTGCCTGCTATTAGTCTTGCTGAGCATAGGGTTCAGGGACTGGCCCACTGAGCACGGAGGGAAATAGTGATAGTGAAGTTATAATGATGGGAACAGTTATTTTTCCAAGCCTCTGTGATAATATCTACCATAAAACAACACAGACTTTTATGTGAGAGACTTGCTGTTGTGCCTATGCACTAGCAGTGTGGTTGTCCTTCAGAATCCCAGGGCCTTAGATGTGTGCAATCACCAAGAGCCTGCAAACACTAACCATGTTTGCTCTTCTGGGTTTACTGCTCATTCCCACATCTGATTGCTGAGCTGAGTGTTTGTTTGGACAGGCACATTGGAGCCTGGACCTACACAAACAAAACCCAAATCTATAAAACCTTTGATGGGAATTGTATATTCAGAGGAAGAAATCCACAAGACTGACTGGGTAGCGGGTCCTAATGGAGTCCTGTCATCCTTACTGTGTGCATGGGACATGTCATGATATTCTAATATTCATAGTGTTTCACCTGCAGCTTGTCTAAATTTTACACAAACCTTAGCATGCGCTGTCTCTGTACACATATATATGCAGACGAGATGATACTGTAGGGGTGGTATGGGTGTCATGCATCAATTGTCAAGTTATTTCAGTCAGTGGGCAATGTGGTATCCTGGCATGTTCTGTACACGAGGGACTTACTACACTCTGCTAACCAATTTAACTTTTTCCAAAGGGATAGCCCATGAAAAGCTTATGCAATAAACAAATTTACTAGTCTTTAAAAGTGCCACCAGACTCCTTGTTTGTTTTTGCTCAATTTAACTTTGTAGATTTTTTCCTCTGAACAGGCAATTCCTGTGACATATTTCAATATAGAAGAGTTACGTTGACTTGTATCTGTGCAAATTGTCAGTGTGTGTATATTCCTGGACAACTGCTGTAGCGCTTTGAAGTTCTTCAAACTATTCAATTTGTCACTTTCACTCCATGCAACCAGCCACATCAGTCCTCAGTTACCCAGCAGAAGCAGCAGAAGAAAACTGCTAGTGTCTCCCTTCTTCGAGACTAGCACTGTTAACTGACATCTGCTGAATGCTCAGTTCCTGTTGAGGAAAACTGAATTCAGGGTCCGATATAATCTTGTAGTTCCCAACTCTGTGTCAGTGTTGTAAGAGGCTTCTGCAAAGATTTCAACATGAAATAGCAATGAGGGAGACACTTGGTCTTAAATTAGGAACAGAACAAATAACATGTGAGGACCTCTCAAGCTTTAGGAACAAAGAGGCCCATTCTCACAGAGATGCACAAGTGGAACAGGTACAGCTCATACATAACACATACCTTGTGTTAATGCTCCCACTGGGATCACTTATCCTATGCCTCTATTGGGATCTATATTACAAGCATAAGTAGGGCTATTTAAGCTCCTGTTTGTGCCAATAACAAAACCACTGCTCCTATGGCACATTTGGCAGTCTCTTTTCCAGAGAGCCTCAGGACTGCCATGTAACATATGTGGCTGGTCTGTGTGTTGGCAGAGCTGGAGCGGGGGAAGTTTGCACAGCATCTGCACACCATCTGTCTACTTAAGCCTATGAACTAGTCCTTCACTTTCATGTGTACTAAAAATTCAGTCATGTATTTTAAAGATATTTTTAACTATGGCATTAATTATAGTCATTTACTAGCAGCACTATTACATCTCTCATAAATGGCCCTGGCTATCAGAGATCATGCAAAAAAAGAAAATCAGTTAACCAGTATATAACTGGGGGCACTTGATAGCTTGGTAATTGGATGCAGGATGTTCGTCTCTACAGTAGGTCAGTGGTTCACATTCAATCCAAATCATTATCACTACATCACTGCATCTCTTCAGTGGTCTTTGCGAAATGACTTAAGTGACCTTAGTTTGTTTCCTAGGGGACAAGAGTTTACATTGCAAAGGCCTCACACAAAGTGTTGCAAAATGGCATCCATGTTAGCCATTTCAGGAAGAAAGTCAAGGGTTTCAATGGTCATAGATGCTGAACTACCCTCTTGCTCTTGGAGTTTGTTCTGTGTGGACAGTGGGAGAGACAGGACAGGGAAAACTTGCTCAGTGGACAAAGATAGGATGCTACTTCCAAAGAAACAAGTTTCTTTGTTGTTTTATAGTTGGGAGGGAGGGAGGAAAGAGAAAGAAAATGAAGTTGGTATTTGACAGAAGCCTAATCAGTACCTTCGTATTTTCTCTGTAGAGCTCAGAACTTTAATGCTTAGTGACCAATACTCTTGTCCAGACATATTGGTGTGTCTTAACCTTTTCATTTATGCTGCTGTTCATAGAACTGGAGTGCTGAGAAGTAAAACAAACAAGAATATTTAGCAGGTATATAAGTGTATCCTGGGATGAATCAATTACAATCTGGTACCCACCACAGTAGCTTGCAGGAATTGGAGCTGTTTCAAGTCTGGAGAGAGTGACTGTAAAACAATCTCTTCCTTCTTGTGGTTGGAATTTTTAAAGAGGATGTCAGTATTCAGAGTTACTGCATATGATCTATCAGGGCTGTGATTTAACAAAGTACATACTTAAGTTCCATTGGCTAACTCACCATGGCCCTAGATAAGAAAGACTTTTATGTAGCCATCTCTTAAAGCATTAACCAGAGAGTGTACGTAACTCATTGTTAAGCAATCCTGTAATGAAAGACATAAACAAAACGTTAAATGCATATGCTCTGCAAGGCACAGAGATGGTTTCCAAGCAATGCTTAAAATTGAGTATTCTGTGTATTTAAATCTCAAAGTTAATATTATATTACTCTAATGGCTTGCATTGAAAAGTATATGCACTTTGGAAAATTTTTGCCTAGCAATACCACATTATGATTATTCCTGAAGCAATAAGATAAGCCATGGAAATGTTGATTCTTGTGATATATTCTTTGTGGGTCAATATTGGGAAATAGGTACATATTGTATATCAGCAATAAAGCAAACAGGTACATGGTAAGGGGCCACCCTCTGTATTATACAAAGCAGTAAATGTGTTGAGACTGTCCAAGGGAAGAGATTGTGTTTAATCTATCTCATCACATATTTATTGCCAATATACTGCAAAGCTGTGCTTAATTTGAAATGAAAGAGGTACCACACTCAGAGGTTTTTTTTTTTTAATTTCATGACTATGTGGCAAGCCCAGAGGTGCTGGGGATATGAACATCTGAGCCTAGAGGAGCTGGGACTCAGCCTGGCAAGCCATATCAGAAATTAAGCACTGCTATAAAGTTATTATTTTTCCTTCCCTAAAGAGGTCTCAACATGCTGTGCCTCAACCTTTGATTTTTCTTGGACCTATTGCATGTGGGGTATGGTTATGAATAAATAAGTGAGCAAGGGATGATATTTGAAAAGTGAGAAAATGTTTGAGAAAGTGGACAGAGTAGAAGTGAAGAGATGCAATCAGCCACAGGGATACAGTTCTTATTTTTATTTTTATTTTTATTTTTATTCTTCTGAGGTTTCTGATTGGTTTAAATTCTTCTGAAATGGTATGATAATCAAGTGGTGTGATTGTGTCATACTGTTTGCATGCATTATGTGGAACAAAATTTTCAGATGCACCCAAGTGATTTAGGCTTTCAAGTCCCATTTTCACATGAGATTTAAGCATTTAGCACCCTAAATTTCATTGACTATGAAACTTAGAATTCTGAAAATATGATTAAGGCCTGGTCTACGCAGCTGAAAAAATTCAGTGGTGGTCAATGGGAGTTGTGCAAACTACACAAAGTAGCTTGCGTAACTCCTGTTGACTTCCTTATTCCCCTTAAGTGCAGCATCTTCACTATGCTGCACCACTTGAGAGGGTGGTTTTACTAAATTGATTTCCAGATCAACTTAGTGTATCTTAACTGACCACTAAGTTGATCGGGAAAGATTGATCTGATGGCAGCAAATTTGGCGTTGTCAGTGTAGATGTGGCCAGGGTACTTTTGCAAATGTTATTACTAGTGACGTATGCAGTCAAAAGTTGTGTCTGTTTTGTTTTGTTTGGATTTTGTTTTTGTTTTTTTTCCAGCCCTACCAATATTCCAGGGTATAATGTTGTGTCAGTGCACAGGACTGAGTCAGAAGACCTGGGTTCTGTCCTGTGCAGATATTCACACCTTATTCAACATCATGTCACCTAGCTGACAAGTGTGTCTCTAATCTGTTCTTAAAAAACTCTAGTGACAAAGATTCTACAACCTCTCTAGTTAATTCATTCCAGTGCTCCATTATCTTCACAGTGAGTAACTTTTTCCTAATATTCAGTCTAATCTTTCCTTGCTGCAGTTTAAACCCATTGCTTCTGGTCCTGTCCTCAGAGATTAGCAGGAACAATTTCCTCCTTCCTCTTTGTAGGAACCTTTTATGCACTTGAAAATTATTATCCTGTCACTGTTCGATCATCTCTTCTATGGCCTAAACAAACCCATTTTTTTTTTCAATCTTTCCTCATAGGTCATGTGTTCTGGACATTTAATCATTTTTGTTACTCTTCTCTGAACTTTCTCCACATCTTCCCAGAAATGTGGCACCAAGAACTGGACGCAATACTCCTGTTGAGGCCTTATCAGTGTGGAGTAGAGTGAAAGAAATTACTCCCCAAGTCTTGTGAATAGAACTCCTGCTACTATCTCCCAGAATGTTGTTTGCTTTTTTTGCAACAGATTGACACTGTTGCCTCCTTCTTAGTTTTTGATCCCTATAACCACCAGATCTCTTTTTAAGGTGTTCTCTCCTAGGGAACCATTTTGTATGCGTGCAGCTGACTGTTCCTTCCTAACCCAAACATCTGAAAATTATGATACGCACCGTCAAAATCACAAAAAGGTATCAAAATGATAAAATTGCGGTTCTTTTCCTTTGCTTCCTAAGGGGAGTACTTTTTGTTTTCCTTATTGAAGTTTATCCTGTTCACTTCAGACCATTACTGTAGTTTGTCCAGATTATTTAGAATGTTAATCCTGTCCTCCAAAGCATTTGTAACCCCACCCAGCTTTCCAGTCTTTATAAGTGTACTCTCTCTGTCATGATCTAAATCACTGATGAAGTTATTGAACAGAACCAGACCCAGAACTGAGGCCTGTGGGACACCTCTCAATATGCCTTTGCGACTTTATTGTGAACCACCAATAACCGCTCTTTGGGAATAGTTTTCCAATCAGTTATGCACTAGCCTTATGGTAGCTCTATCTAGGTTTTAATTCCCTAGTTGTTGTTGTGTTTTTTGTTTGTTTTTTTGTTTGTTTGTTAATGAACATGACATGCAAGACAACAAAAGCCTTACTAAATTCAAGATATACCAAGCCTATCACTTCCCCCATCCACAAGGCTTCTTACTTTGTCAAAGATAGCTATTAAGTTTGAGGTGATTGACAAATCTATGGTGTTACTCACCACCTTGCTATCTTTTAGATGTTTAGAAACTGATTACTTGATTATTTACTTCATTGTGTTTCTGGGTACTGAAGTTAAGCCAACTGTGCCATAATTCCCCAAGTTGTCCTTATTCCCTTTTTAAAAGACTTTTACTATATTTGTCCTGCTCCAGTCTTCTGTAATCTCTCCTGTCTTCCATGAGTTTTCAAAGATAATTGCTACTGGCTCAAATATCTCTTCAGTCAGCTTCTTGGATATTCTAGGATGTATTTCAGCTGTTCCTGGTCATTTGAACACATCTAAATTGTCTAAGAAATTTTTAACTTGTTCTTTCCCTATTTTAGCATCAGCTCTTACCTCATTTTCACTAGTGTTCACTATATTGTGCATCCAATTTCTATTAAAATTTTGGTGAAAAATGAAATAAAAAAGTCATTTAGCACATCTGCCAATTCCGTATTTTCCATTATAGTCTTTCCAAACCTTTTTGGATAATCTTTGTCCTGCTATTTTATTTTCTGAAGAGTTGAAGTCTTCCATTACCACCAAGTTCTCTTCTTTGAATGATTTCGTTATCATCTTATTTAGCCTATTGAATGTGAGTATTTTGAATATGCTGGTGAGTGGCAACTCCATAGTCTTTGGCAATTTGGGAATTAAAGCCCAGACTCAGGTAACTGGATTTCCCACAGCTGCCTGTGTTTAATTAAATTTAGAGAGACAGGGTGGGTGGGGTAATATCTTTTATTGGACCAACTCCTATTGCTGGGAGCGGCAACCTTTGGAGTCTACACAGAGCTCATCTTCTGGTCAAGTTTAAATTTGTTGGCATTCTCCTCAGGAAATTCCTGATGGTTTATCAAGGCTAATTACCAGCAGGCAGCTGGCTTTCCTAGAGGTTGGAGATATGACCCTAAAAGACAAAAGCTTTTCTGGAAGAAGTGAGGTGGAAGGATGGGTGTTCTGAATTAGAGGCATTACTGACTGGAAACTAAAAATAGCTGGAGATTTTTATTTATTTTGCATCCTAGTTGATCCAGGTTTTGTTATTTGTATAAAATGAAAGAATAACAATCCATCACAGGGTAAGGGAAGGAAAAAAGTAAGTTTTATGGGTTCCTTTTGCCCTCAGGGCACCTAGCTGCTGCACTGCCTAGAGCCTGTCACGAATGTATGTATTATGTGAAGACAGGTGAGGAGAGGTGAGTCAGTGCCGTGCATTGATTATACACAGTATACTGCAAAGCGCAAACCTACAAAGAAGTACACATAGTTCGTGTTACTAACTCTTATAACTTTGTCATGAATCTTGCAATATTTGATGCTTTTGTTATTGCCCTACCACCCAGAGTCATAAGTTTAGGTATAAATTTCACTTTTTTTCAAAACGATAGTCAAGTTTCTAGCTTGAATGTTTTCAGGTAAAGATTAAAAAAAAAAGAAAAGAAAAAACCCCTGAAAGCTCAAAGAGTAAAGAAAAAGATCCCCAACTTTATTAAATTAATATCTTGATTTTATTATTTTGTGATGCAGGGGTGCATACCATACTTTTGAATGTTTGAGTTTGGCTGGACTCTAGTTACTGTGAAACTTTTGGAGACTTTGCCCATGAAGGCGCATGTGAAAAATAAATTTGTTAGACTTTAAAAGTGTGACAGAGTTTGTAGCATATACATACATTGTGGTGATGGATGATTTAGAAATATACCATAGGAATGCAATGTATAAAACCAGTTCTTAATAAGAAGTGGAATTTCTGCTGCTATGCAGACTTTTATTGAAAAATCATGTCCAAGTTAAAAGTTCATTTGGAGGAGTTTGTATGTAAATCAGCCTATCGTGCAGTGAAATGAAGTGAGCTTATATCTTATACATTACTAAACACTTTGTGATGTTACTTCAGAGACAATCCTGTGGGTGGAATTTTAGAAGAACCTGTCTGAATTAGGACAACAAGTTCCACTGATTTCATTTAGGCCTTGTCCAGACTAAGCCCTAGTCTGTACTTGCCACACTTTTCTGTGGCAGTCAATGGGAGGTATGCAAGGTAAGTAAAATACCTTGCATATATCCCGACCCCTCACTACGTACTACACTAAAGAGACTGGAAATGCCTTCTGGTGGGCTTACCGATACTCCAGTTCTGGGGCTGGAGTTGCTATGGTGATTTCCAGATTGATTGAACGGATCTACAGAGACCATTCAATTGAATCCAGAAGATCATTGCTGTTGTCAGTATAGACTTAGCCTAAGATTTAAGGTACAGTGTTGGAATACATTAGCTAATATGTTCCCACATATTTGGAAGACTAGTGTAGACAAGGCCCTCTGAGTGAAATCCTAGTCTACTGAAGTCAGTGAGAGACTGCAGTTAGTTTCCAAGGGGCTAGGATTTCACCCACAGCCTTTAAGATATGCTAAATTAAGATGTGGCCAAGTTAAGTCAGGATGGAATTTAGGTTTTAACTCAACCAGTTCAGCATCGGTTAAAGTACATATTGTCTTATCTATGCTAGACTTCATATGTGTAAATTAGAACACATTAGTTAGTATTTTCTATCATCACACTTTTTATCTTAGTCTAGACAGGGTCATAGATAATTTCAGGAATCCCCTGAGTTTTGAATACACTTTTCTATGCTTTCAATTTATATTTGCTGGCTCCATAAAATAGCACTTCATTAAATTACTCCTGGTTACTTTGATGTCGGCATGGTTGGATTAAGGCAGGGTCTTCAAGGGCTTCAAGCTGGACCCTCCACAAAAATCCAGCCCCAGCCAGCCTGTGTCTTGCTGCTGCTCATTATCAGACTGTTGGTCCCACCCCCAGGCTAGCTGGTCTGCTTCAGACTAGCCAACCCGGGGCAGGGAGTGCCATGAACCATGGCCTCTGGCCTGAGGGTCAGCCACCCAACACCTGCTGGGCAGTGGCCCCTGGAGTTCCCCCCAGCAGCTCCTTAGCCCCAGACTCATACATACCCAGTACCAGACAGGCTGCAGGCTCCAGACACCCCTGCAGAACCCTCTTTAGCTCCAGACCACCCCCAGCAACAGCTGGGCTGTGATCCCCTTAGCTCCAGACCCCACCCCAGTGCAAGCCAGGCTGCAGACCCTGGACCTTGCTTCTAGTGCCAGTTGGATTCATCTGCCCCCGCCCCCCCGATGGAGCATCACCATGGAGGTGTGGGCTCGGTGTAACTGATTGAGCCCTGTGTACCTTTGAGTCATTTGAACCCCTTTGACATCTGGGGATTTCTTTGTAGTAAAATGAGTAAAAATGGAATGGCCAGATTTTAAATAAATGGTGAGAGCAAGAGACCATTCTCTAATCTAGGATAGCTAGGTTCTTGTGCCAGATGAAGAAATTCTGTGCTCAGCTTTGAATTGTAGCTTAATGGGAATGATTGTTGCCTCTGGATTAAGTGACATATTGCTTTCTTGAGTCTTCTCTCCTTTTCAAAATTTCCAATTCCATTCCTAAGCCATCCATGCAGAGTTCCCTGGGGGAATGATGGTTACAGAGGCCGTGAGAAAGATCTATTTTGGCAGAAGGGTGGAGGAAATAGCATGTAGTCATTCATACTGCAAAGGATCATTTCCTCAAGAGACATTAAATTTAGAAATACTATCATGCTTAAAAGCTGAGAAACCTTACAGATTTTCTATGTACAGTAAATGGTCTCTGCAATTACTAGGGGAAAAAAACAAACTTCTGAGATTGTGGCACACCATCTGATATGAACTGCTGTGATAATGAAACCCAGATTGTGCTGAATTGCATGGCTATTATTCTCACTCACTTTAAAGGTCAGCTAAGAAGCTAATTTCTCAAGTGGTGTGCATAAGCTTTCAGATACAGCAACAAAAGTCTCCTTTCCAAGAAATCTATTCTTTAGAGGGACTGAATTAGTAGCTCACAGAGATAAAAAATGGATACTCTATGGACTTGGTAGACAAGCCTAAATTCAGTAATAGAGAAGACACTAAATCAAAATGTCAGAACATGTGGAGAAAAAGCAGTAGAGAGTCCTCAGTCCAAAGTAACGCATCGTAGAGATGAAATTAAAATAAGCGTGAGCTATCAAATGGAGTATTGGCAAATTTAGACTTGATTCTAACTTTTCTCCCATACCTACCTCACTGGCAAATATAAGTCAACATGTTTTAATGGTTATAATTAAATATAGCCTTTTCCCTAGATTTGGTACAACTTTTTGCTGCTGAGGAAGGCAAACAATAAGTAGAGAATGTTTTCATGGGGGATGGTGACATTGATATTCATAATTTCAGAACTGAGCCAATCAGAATTCAGTGAAAGAGAAACTATTAAATAGGAGTATGAAACCATCCAGGTGGGCTCAGTAGATGATCCTGATGTGATATATGATGATGTCTCCTGGAGTCAGAAGTTGGATCCTCATGCCTGTAATAATTTTGCCAGTCTCTTGCACCCAGTAAAAGAGTTGATAAGACCCCTACAGAATCAGTCCATTAATCAAGTATATGACCTGGTGTTCGATATTTATAAAACTTGACCTCAAGAGTTAGATGTTTTTCCTGATTCTTTCTTTATGTAGAAAAGAAACCTGTAATCCAAAGTTCTTGATAGAGACACATGAATTCAGCCTCTTTATTTCTTAATTAAAAGATTTAAGAGTGTAATACATTTTGATCTTAATATATTTGTTATTAAATAGTATGGGTGAAAACTTCCAGTTGTGAAGGCATCTTTCTATGTTCCCTCTTCTTCCTTTCCTTGTGATGGAATATTTTACAGAATCCTCCTAGTCTGTTGTCTTTCCAGAGCAGAGTGGTGACTGCAGTGTCAGCTGTGTGAATCCTCTTGAGTTTTTATGGTTTGAAAGCTGAGGCAGGGAGGGCAAAAGGGAGGGAGAAATTGTACTATGCAGCAAAATATGAAGGTGAAATGCCAGCACTGTGACTGCACCCAAGTGGAAACTGACTGGTTTCACTCTGATGCGAACACTTTTTGCTTAGCCTCATAACATAATTTGAATATGCTCCATAAAGTTTTGATTAGGTTAAAATGTTTTAGGTAATGATTTATGCATTGTTTGTATAAACATTTAAAGAGCTGTGAAACAACAAAGTATAAGCAAGTAGCAAGAAAAGATCTTTCATAGACATCAAATTATCAGTAAACAATTTAAAGTTGTATCCATTATTTTAAAAACACTTTTGATTTTGTAGTCTGATGCACTTTTCTCTTCATATAGAATTAGATATCAAGAGAAAATAATTAGTCAGGATATTTCCCACTTCACAAGCAAATGATATGGAATGGTCTCTTGAGCCATTTCCAATAGCTTAATGGTTAAAATATCAGTATAGGGTCATGTAAAGTAGCAAACTGCCCTGTAGTGGTCTATTCATGTGACAGGTCAGTCCTTTAATATGTCAGATTTATCATTCTGAACAGTAATATGGACAGAAAAGCTAAATGAGGAATTTGTTACATCAAGGTCTTCTGTGATATAACTCCTTTCAAACCAATGAAGTTACAGGGAAAAAATTATCCATTTTTCCCAACAATTTAGCCATGTAATCTACCTGCCAAAAAATCCGTCTGAAATATTTCACATTCCATTTCATATAAACAGTTTGTTTATTAGAATTCATTAAATATTTGTGCTTTCTGAAGATTACAGTAGTTCTGTCTGAAAAATATGACAACTTATGATTGTTTCCTTACTAACTGAATTTGTCTCTAACCAAAGAGTTGAGTTAGCTATCTGAAAATTAATAGAACCTGTAATGATGTCTTTAATTGGTTGTAGTTGAAGTATGTAATAAACATACAAGTGAAATCTGTATTGTAATGTGAATGAAACTGAGCAAGAATTACTGAAGAGTGCAGCACCAGTAAAATATAACAGCAGAGTTCAGTATTAATCTCTCTATGGGGACATGAATCTATGTAATGAATTTATGTGCCATATGTATAGACCATGGGAAAAGTGTATGTGCAGTAAACTACACATGGTCTTAAAGCTTTAACATCTGTATTGCTCTTCATAATAGTAGAATGTATATTTTGATAGCTATAACCTTTGAGGTACTAAAAAAATTGCTCTGAAGTTTATTCTTCTTGTTTCATTTCCATTCTGTGGAACTTTTTGCATGTGGATCTCTTTATAGAATGTTTTCTTGTAGATGTACGAGGATGAATGGGCAGATGCTATCTGTAAGTGTTGTAGCTAAAGAAAGCAGTGAATGTCTTTCCTGGGGAGCCTAAATACCTTTCTGATAAACAGTGTTGTTTAAATTTGCCAGAGAAGATGAAACAGATTGTCTGAACCTTCATCAGAAGAAACCGAGTTCCTTTTAAACAGTCTCCTATTGCTCAGACTCTGAAGATTTTATTATTTTCCCCTTTCTACTTCTTTTCAAGCAGATTAAGTTCGACTTGTTATATCACTCCTGTAAGGAGTAAGTAATTGGGGAGCAAAAATGTTTCCTCTTATTTTGTATGATTCCTTTTCCCAAAGGCACGTCATGCCTCAAACAAGGAGAACAAACTACAAGCTCAGTGTGAGTGAGTTGTTAACAGAAAATGCAAGCATTAAAAAAAAAAAGCCCAAGATTATCTAATAATTCACCCACCATGTGTTGTGACTATACATCTTGCTTTCACAGTGCAACCTGCTGTAATGCTATTTGTTAGTTTGTCCTGAAGAATTTTAGTTGTTTGTTGCCACATTAAATGCCTACAGTACACTATATAAGGAAAGCAATATACAATATACTATACATCTTCTAGTTCTAAGCTAGTACTTATATCAGTGTTTATAAATAAGATGCAGGTTTTAATGTTCTTCACTGGACCAAGCGGAGAAGCTTTGCCATGTCGAAATAATAAGATAAAAATACTTTAATTCAACAAACACTTTTTCCTTGCCCTTGTTTAACTAATGATAGACTTTATCATCTTTACAACCTCCCCACAAATGCATTTGAAAATTGAGGGGAAAATTAATGAGCTACTTTATTACATGACCTTGACACAGTACCTGATTCATAAAAGAAAAATAAATCCAACATCTCATTTAAGGGTTATTAGTGATGGGCAAACCTGCAAAAGGCTCAAAGGTTCAGCATTGGTAAGCATTCAAGGGATTGGATGTTTATTCAGGCTCTCTGAAATTCTTGATTCATTACTGTAAGCTATTTCATGAAGCTTCATGTATGTTTTCCTTTTCTGTGAGAGCAACTTTCATCAAAGCATTTAATCATTCCTGGTTCCAGTCCCACCTGAAAACTAAATAGAAAAATAATTGCTTTTAAAAATCGGAAATGTTCACAACCCTTGGAAAGGTTTGGCTTCGGTTTTGGTTATAGTTCAGATTTGCTTCATAACCATTCTTATTTTGTCTAACAAGTTGGCTTGTCTATGGTTCACATTACTTTCTCTTTTTCAGATTATTAACACCCAGAAAGATCTCATTTATGAAAACTAAATAGGTAACTCAAGTGAAAACTGTGTGTATAATTGGATCTCTGCAATGCATCTCTCTGGTAGGCAAATCCCCTCCAAATAAGACAGATCAGATCAGATGGGATGATAAAGCAGATCCACAGATTTAACACAGAAAATGTGGATGTTCTAGGAAGAAAAGTGATTAAAGTGGGAACGGGTTGAGGTTGGGCTACCTTTCTTTTCATTAAACAAATCTTGTAATTGGTTGTAATAGTAACTTGGTAATCATCATGTACTCAGTGCAATACTAAGTAAAGAGATATTCGCAAAAAATGGTCTGCAGATATCTGCATTGCATTCCAGAGTGGATATTCGCAGATACAATGCAGATATCCATGAATTTGCAGAGCTTTAGTGCTTAGAACTATTCTCTCTACTTTTTTTTACAAGAAAAAAGTTAGACAAAATGTACATCGTTATTGTTGAGGGTTTGAGACATGTTAGCCAATTGCACATGTTAACTCAATTCCCGCTTCCCCATTTTTCTTTTTTCACTGATAAATCTTCTATAATAACAAACGAAAAGTGGAAAAGAATCTTAAAAATACAAGACTGGTGATAAGAGACAGTTTATCCTACTGCATGTCATGTGTCATCTCCCCTCCTTGAAATTACTATAATTGTTAAGTGACCTTATACCATTGAAGAACAATGGTTTCTATTCAAGTCCATATTTACCAGCTAGCCCCACACAGTGGTACCTGAGATCCCATAGTTAATTTCTACACTGCATATCTAATGGAACTGTGATAATAACAGGGTTGTTTTTTTTTTGGCAGCAGCAGCTGCAATAATAAATTGAGTATATGAATAACAGTATACAGTCGTAAGTAAATCTCACTCCTCCTTCCCTGTGCAATGGGTGTTTTGTATATTACAATTGATTATTCTGATTTCTGGGACCTGAAATCACGACCCAATCTGTAGGGTGTTAGAATAGGACTATAAAGCTGAAAGTTTAGATTTCAAACAGGAGAGCAGTTCACTAGAAGCATCGGCCAATGAAAGTATTGTCAAGTCAGAAACCTGGGGTTTTGAATGGCCTTGGACATCCTGCCTCCTGTGCTTTTGCTCTTACAGAGTAAAGTCCATGTGGCTTTCATTATTGCTAATAGGAGCCTCATGGTTAAAATGCTTCAAGAAAGCTTTGGAACCCTACCCTGAACACAATGCAGAGCAAAATGGATTACTGTTATTTACTATGGGTCAGTTCTGCATTTCTTTTGCTCTTAGTGAATCATATTTATTTGCACTAGTAATCCAGTTGGTTTCAATGGGACTACTTACATAAGGAAATGCTACCAACTGCAAATTGACTAAAAGAACTGGGCCATATATAAGCCACTCTAGAGAAAAATAGTCAGACTCTTGACAATATAAACCATTCCATTTAATAACAGAGTGCTTTCCCAGAACCAGCATTTGTCTTTCTGGTTATGTCTAAACCTAGATTGTGAAATTGATTTAGCTTAAATTTATCTAATTGAATTGCAATAAAAATCATTAAATTAAGTTGTTAAATTGATTTATCATGTCCCCACTAGAAACCCAAATCAAAGTAGCATGTCCATTGACAGGACTTTCTAGTTTGATTTAGGAGAGGGGCACCATGGGAGGTATGGCAAGATGGCCCCGAAAAAGGGCCATGCCCCCACCCAATATATAGAAAGAGGAGGGAGAAGGGCAAAAAATGTTAAATTGAAATAACAGTTAAATCAAAATAATTTGGCTACACTGTGTTATTTCAAAATAATAATTTTGATTTAACTGTCATTTCGATATAAAGCAAGGTTTTATTATTTTGAAATGACTGTTCCTTATTTTGAAATGAGGGAGCTCCTCTTTTTGAAATAAGGAAAGCTAGTGTAAACATGCACTACTTTAAATTGAAATAATCATCATTATTTCGATTTAAAGTGGAAGTTTAGACATACCCTCTGACTTAGTTACGTGGCTCATTTTGGCCCCAGGTCTCCACATATTAGGTGTGTGGATATAATACTTATGTGAATAATCCCATTTAAGTCTGTGGCTACATCCAAAAGACACTGAAATCAACAGGAAGTTTCAGGTTGATGTCTGTGTTCTAGATGAGGCTGAAGGAGATTACACAAGTGAATAAAACGTGTAGGACTGGGACCAAAATATTTCTAATCATACCTCATTTGTCGATGGTTGTAGGGGAACTCTACATTCAATATCTTTTTCAAATATTGTATGAAATAAATGGCATAGATTTGTAAGGTGTTCGTTGCTCATTTTAAATCATGTGCCTCATCACACTAGACTACATACATATATTTTATGAATCAGGTCTGTGACTTTAACATCTTGACCAATTTGTTTGCTGCAGTTTCATGGGGTTCTCTCTTTGATTTGCAATGTAAATAATAAGGTATATCTGCTATTTTATTATATAAATATATGTCCTGTGAATTGCTTCTTTTTAAAATGTTCTAGTTATGCATTATATTAATTGCAGTGTCATCATGAAGCCTCAGTTTAACGTATAAATGCATCTGTAGAGCATGATTTCAATTGCTTATATTTTGCGATGTCAGTTATATTTTATTTTTGTTCTCTAAAATGATGCATCTCAAAATCGGTCCAGTTACAAAAATGCTTTTTATTGTGTCTAGAAAATATTTTCCCTTCTCTAGCAGTACAGATAGAGGGACCAATATTCCTAAATGAGATGATCAAATGTATCTATTGTCACTAGCAATTTGAGATTAGATGTATATGTACAAGTATGTAAACATTTATACAGTTAATCAAAGCCTCTAATGTATCTTCCTTGCTTTTCATGCAACAATATCTTTTAATCATTTGGTATACCTTTTATTTGTAACTAATATCTGTGAGTCATACACAGTGTAAATAGCATGTTTCATTATGCAAAATTTCTAGGTATTTACAGATTACAGAAAAAGATGAATTTGTATATGAAAAATTGACAGTAGAGCTGAATGACATGAAATAAAGTGGTGATGACTGTTGTGTGAGCTATTTATACTGTTTATTTCTAAATTGTCTGTTAAAGAAAAATCTTTTATTTGCCTTTTAATGTCCAACCAGTTATTTACAGTATATTTACATCAATAAAACATACAAAAATCTATTAAAAGTCATGATGACTCATTAACATTTTTCTTTTGCCTCATGATAATGGTCCTGTAAAAAGCAGAAGTCTAAAAAACTTAACATAAAAACTCTCAAATTCACTGGAAGTATTACATAAACCACCCCAGAAGCCAGACTTTACAGCCAGCAAATGTTGCTAACCAATGAACTAGTGAAAACTGTAATGATATGTTAAAAAAAAATCCCATAAGTAAAACATATTTTAATTCATTCTGTGCGATAGATCCTTATATATAGTATCTAGAAGATGACTTGTTTGTCCAATGAAGCCTCATCTTTAACAGTAGTTAAGAATTTCACTCAAGAAATCACCTCCACCCAGTGAAGGGTGAGTGAGGAATTGTGCTCTCATATGTCACCAATGCTTCTTCATTCAGGGTAACAGTCTTTCCCTAAAAGATATAGTTGAGCTTCTTCAGTCAGGGTTGTATAATAAGTAGAATTGAAAATCCAGATTACATAAAATACTGGACCATTTTTTCCCCCTTTTTGCTTGTCAACTGCAGCAACTGGTGATTGGAAGTAACATACTTTTTCTAGTAGAATTTACATATTGTCAGTTTGTAGGGTTAGACATACAGTATTTGGGCATATTTTTCTGTCACTCTTATACCCATCCAGAGTAGCTGATAAAAATATGGAGAAATTAAATTCCCTTCATTTTATTGTAAGACTAGAATCTGACCCATTATTTATGAGTTCAGTACAAACTTCTGTAAAGAGATTTACCAGAGGGTACTGGGTCTATCCTACTACATGTTACTCTATTGTAAACCTTTCCTGAAAAAGTATAAAAATTTGAGCAAACTGCAAGGTTATATTCTGACATGAACTGATAACACGTGCAGGCTACGTCAAGTAGAATTGATCAAACTTGCATTACTTTGTGTGTTTAAAGTTGGAAGTAAAATGCACATGGAATTTAGACCTAAACTTTCCCAGATGTCAGACCTCTAGTGTTGGGAAATCCCAATTTCCGATGATAACTGTTAGTAGCAAATTGAGATTATTAAAACCCTCCAAGCAGACAGGGGCTATAATTAACATTATGAAAAAGGGATTATGAAATTAAAAATAAACATCAATTTGTATATAATTTGCAGTATAACAAAACATTTTAAGCACTGTTCCTTGGACAGCATTTTTAGAGAGTTCAGATGTACCTATCTAGGATTAAGGGATGTAGTAGGATGTTGGGAGAGAATGTGTGTTTTGGTTGATGCTAAAGTGACATAGTTCCTTTTGGAATTTTCTAGTGATCAGAAGAAGTGAGAGGTTAAGCCCTGGGGTCCAGGTGATAAAAAGAGGAAAAAAAGGCACCTTACTCAAACAAATGTGCAAAAATACATCTAGGTGTCAGTGCTAACTTCTTGGTATGAAGATTAGTGCAAAGGCAGCTAGCATACTATAGTTTCAGCAATGCCAGAGGTCCTAACCGTGTCATAAATTCTCTTTTGCCGTTACAATTACCAGTAACCAAGCTGAATAGATTCCTTGCTTTATGCAATTTTATGACACCATCTTTTAAAGAATATGTAATAACCAGGGTTGGACGGAAAGCTTTGATTGAACAGCTTTCTATCAAAGATTGCTATTTTAGAAAAAACAAAACAAACAAACAAAAAAAAAAACCAACAAAAAACAAAAAAAAACAACCAAACCCAAAATATTTGGCGGGAACATCTCTATTCTGACATTTTACTATGGAAACGTTTTGGAACAATTCAAAATTAGAATGGACTGCTTTGATTTCGCTTTTATAGCATAGTTTATAAAAGTCAAAACAAAATGAAACATTTCATTTTGCTTGCTATCAATTTGCTGTTTCTGACTGGAAATATTTTGGAATTTCCATTCTGCAGCAAATTTCTGAATTTCATCCCACTTTGGAGTCAAAATAGAATTTGAAATATGAGAATTTCCCACAAGATAGATTTTTATGTTATGAGCAGGTCAAATAGTAAAACTTCAGTGTTGTACTCATTTTTTTCTAGGTCCGTCACTGATATTAATGGTAATATTTTGGGTGACACATAATTATCATCAATACCTGTGATGCAGTACAGGGTTGATCCAAGAAAAATAAACTACAAGCAAAATATGCTCCCAACAGTACTAGTAGGTGTAATGTGATCTAAAATATATCATGAAACTGAGATACACATTAAAGGCTATACACATTTACACTGAGAATTAATAGTCTCTTGTTTGGACTGATAGTGAAGGAATCTTCTCCAAGATATGGTGCTTTTCATCCAAAAACTAATATCTCATTTTCATGTGACAGAATAAAATTTGGTTAACTGGAAAAAAAAAACCCTAAGATGCTAAACTTCATAAATAGACTATTTAAATTCAGGATCAGTGGACCAAATTTATTCATGGTCTAACTCCATTGACTTCAGTGGCATTAAAAAGCCAGTGATCTTAGCCTATTAAGTGCCCTCCTTTGCTGTGTAAAGGTTTCAAGCATGGCATCTACTGACAAGAAAATGTAACTAATGGAAGACTAGTCTGTTTCTTTACTCAATTTTTCTAGGGAAACCATTTAGTGTCAGGTTCTTAATAATTTTACACCTAGAATTCAGCTGTGGGAAGACTTAGACATGTAGGTTAATGTATGCAGAGCAAAAGGCCATGAAAAAGACAGTTTAACTTCCTCATGTATTTGGCCTCAGTAACTGAAGAGTGTAATGCATTAGAAGATCCCACAGTCTAGTGTCAACTTACCCATGGCGAATGCTCTACTTAAATAAGGATAGTTAATGAAAATGTTGATCCTGGCAGGAGTCACCATAGCCTTTCACTTTACTCTAGCCCAGGGGTTTTCAAACCTCAGGCCAGGACCCATGTACTGGGGCACAGCTCTTCAGTTGCTGGGTCATGGCATCCCCTGCTGGCACCAACACAAAACTGGAATGCATTGCTCAACAATATAATTGTTGGGGTGCAGGCATAAACAATTTTTTTCTACTGGGTCCTGAGGAAAAAAGTTTGAAAACCACTACACCCTATACCATTCTTAACCAAGATATGATGTGACTAGAGCAAGAGGACTTGTTTTGATATCTGGATAAGCAATATTTTTGGCTTCTCAAACATGTCTTTGAGAGAAAGCCTATGAATGAGAATGGATAACTGAGGACTACTTACAATTTTTTCACTGCAGTCGGGGAAATGAAACTGTTAATTTTAGTTTTTCACTCTAGAAAGCATCCTGTCATTGAGGAAACTGTTTTAGTTAAGAGACTGATAAGCTATAATCTTAGCTTTCTGTCAAAAGGTGAAAGAGCTTTACAGAAGATTGCCTACAATGGCATGCGGCCTCACTGTGTCTGCTAGTAGCAAATATGCCAATGGCTGGAGATGGGACACTAGCTGAGGACAGCTCTGAATGAGACATTTGCATTGTCCAAAGTGGATTATAAGGCACAAGTTAATAAATATGTTTCCCAAGTGAGAATATGATCTGGAACATTTGGGTAACTATGGCCAAGGTCTAATATTAAGTAAGGAGAATAACTCAAGTCATTATTCAGAATCAGAAATTTCTTCATTAAGTGGTGTCCCTGGGTGCTCCACTCTAGGTGTTTGCCATGCCCTTGCATTGAGGCTGGAGATTTTCATTGCAGTAGTCACTTGTGCCACTCCCAAGCATCTCGCAGAGCTATTGACTCATGAGGCTCTTGTGTGCAACCAGAGCCCCTGTCAGTTCCTTTGCAATTGCTGTCAGATCGATATGGGGTCCACAGTAGCTCTGCATGCCCTGGGCTTGTTAGAATAGTTCATTTAGTCAGTTTTAGTAGCAGTTAATCAGTATCAGGTAGTTTAAAAAAAAGCCGCTGTTAACGGCATGCTCGGCTCAACAGGCTTCAAAAGGTGTTCCCTCTGTAGGGACACCATGCCCATATCAGATGGACATACTGAGTACATTTGTTGTTTAGGTAAGGGGCATGTACTACAGAAATGTCCACACTGTAAAATCTTAAAGGCTAGAGCCAGGAGGGACAGGGAACTGAGGATGAAATGATCCTCCCAGAGAAGTTTCTCATACCAGCTTCAGATCTAGGGTGGGAGCCCACTCCTGATCCAGACATGATACATGCTCAGAAGATGCTCCCCTCCCACGAGCACACCAAGCAAAAGAACCATGCCGATTAAGCCAACAGGAACACTGAAACCGCTTGGCAACACAGCAGTGAGGATATGACCAGTGGAGGAGCTGAGCTCAGCAACATCATCCTCCTCAACAGCTGCCTCAGCACCAGTGAAACAAACCAAGCCATGAACAGAAAAGGTGCTGAGCGCAAGTCAGCGGCGCAGACATCGGAAGTGAAGGTGGGCATCCCCCCCCCCCCAGCACCATTGAATGTGGCAGCACACGGCAGCATGGTGCCAAAAATGGCAGTGCTAGGCTCCTCTCTGACACATTCCATGTCAGCACCACAGCCTACCCCACCACCAGGGAACGTGGCAGTGCATGGCACCGTGATGCCAAAAACAACAGTGTTAAGCTTGTCTCTGATACCTTCCATGACAACTTACCCCGGCATGGTCCATCGCTCCAACACAGAGCAGCACTGACCACAAACAGCCACCAGAGGGCAAACACAAGGCGAAAAAGAAGCATATTGACCAGAAATCATCACTTCTGTCATACCGTTTGAACAGTTCTCCCATGCTATATCCTCTGTTGCACAATGAAAAGGACAATGGCATGCAGGCAGGTCTTCCCCCACAGGGTCTATCAACTAGACCTTCTGCTCATGCAGAAAACAGAAAGGGTGACAGGCACCACACCTAGCCATGGTGCATGCCCCCATGGCTGGGTTTTCCTATGCCATACCAGAATTATTGGGGTCCATGGCACCCATATTTGAGACCACGAACAGGTACAAGGAACTCCCTCAGGGAGGTGGAATCACCCCATTGCTCCTTGCATTTATCAGAAGACCCTCCTGACATAATCACAGGGGACGCTGAGACCCCATCAGATCTTGCAGATGGCAGTGTCCCACATACCTTGTCTGCATTGCCAGATGAAGCAATCGTTCCTATTCCATCGACAAATACAGATGATTTCAAACAGTTTTATTCATGTTTCAAAAGGGTGGCTCAGGACATGGAAATTCCCCTAGGGGAAGCATCAAAGAGTAAACACAAACTCCTCAATATTCTCCATACAACCACTTAATCTAAGATCATCCTGCCTATGACCAAGGCGATTATGGACCCTACTAAAATCATCTGGCAAATCCCAGCCTCCATTGCACTGACATGTAAAAGAGCCAATAAGAAGTATCTCATCCCATCCAAAGACAATGAGTACTTATTCTCACATCCATCTGGTGGCAGCAGCTCAACAATGAACTAAACAGACATGTTCCAGCACAAGATAAGGAATGGAAAAGTTTAGATCTGTTTAGCAGAAAAGTCTACTCGTCCTCCACACATCAGTTAAGAATTGCAAACTATACCGCTCTTCTATTGAATTATGATCACAACACCTATTAAAAATTCACTGACTTTGTTGGATTTATACCAGAAGACAAATGTGAACAATACCAGTCCCTGTTCAAGGAGAGGCATCTCATATCTAGAACAGCACTCCAAGCTGCCTTAGACATGACTGATACAGCAGCCAGAACCATTGCCACTGCCATAATGATGCACTGAGCATCACGGCTTCACTCAGCAGCACTGTCAAAACAATTTCAATCCACCACAAAGGATTTACCTTTTGATAAAACCAAATTGTTTGGGGAAAGAACCAACAAAGTCATGCATAATATGAAAGATTCCAAGACTACTTTGTGCACACTTGACATCGTCACACCTGCAACAAGAAGGAGAGCACAGTTCACGTATCAATCTTATCAGCGCCAGTACCCACAATATGAACAGCACAAGCTAGAAACAGACAGAGAACGCAGCGGAGGATCCATAACCAAAATAACCAGTCAATGCCTCAACCATCATCAGCTTCAAGGCAGCAGTTTTGAAGAGGTGGTCAGGGGCATGAATGGCCCTCCCTGTCCAGTAAATACAGACAACAAAATTCCTTTGGTCATCACCTAAAGCCACTCCTAGACAAATGGGAGTCTATAACATCAGACCGATGGGGTCTGGAAATCATAAAAATGGATACTCCATTCCTTTCTTATCCAAACCCCTTCCCTGTCTCTCTTCAGGAACACAATTCTCAAACAACTGTTACAAAAGGAAATGAACCACCTTCAGGAAGTAGGTGCCATAAAACTAATATTACCATGTTTCAGAGGAAGGGTTTTTTCTCCCCAGTACTTCTTAACACCAAAGAAAACTGGGGGATGGAGCCCTACACTAAATCTCAGAAAAACAAGTTTGTATGTAAAACAAATTCTAGATGGTAACTTTGTCAACTATTATACCAGTGCTAGAATGGGAGGATTGGTTTTCATCCTTCAACCTACGTGATGCATATTTTCACATAACCAAATATCCACCTTTCAGAAGTTTTCTACAAATCATAGTACATCATGATCATTACCAGTACAAGGTGCTACCCTTCGGATTCACAGTGGCACTGAGAATTTTCTCAAAACTCTTGGTGATAGTCACTGCACATCTATGGAAACAAGGTGTAATAATTTTTCCATGCTTGGACGATTTTTTAATAAAGGCAAGATACCTTGAACAAGCTCAACTGGCAATGCAACAAATGATAGTACTTTTCCAGAAATGGGACTTAAGAATAAACTATCAAAAATTGTCCCCAATACCAATGCAACAACTAGAATTCATAGGCACCTATTTGGATTCAATGAATGTCTGAGCATCACTAACAATCAAAAGATTCAAAGCATTAACAGACTTGGTCACGATGATAACAGACAGCCCAAAGGCATCGGTTCCTACTTGTCAAGTGTTGCTAGGACATAGGGCAGCCACGACCCAGGCGGTTCTCCACTCTTGCTTACACATGTGCAAATTACAGGCATGGATGGCCTCCATGTACAGCCCAGGAAAGCGCAGTCTTTTCAAGATGATTATGATGCCCCACACAGTCAAACAGACTCTGCAATGGTGGATGCAACAATGCAATATGATTGTAGGAATGTCTTTCACACAAGATCCACCACTGATATTCATAATCACAGATGTGCTACTCTTGGTATGGGGTGCACACTTATGGAAACACATGACACAAAGATGATGGTCAATGCAAGAGATGAAGCTACATATCACTGTACTAAAGCTCCGCATGGTATGGAATTCATGCGTGCATTTCCTACTGATGATAAGGAACAAAACCATAAAAGTCATGACAGACAATACTGTGTGCATGAATTACATAAACAAACAAGAGGAGCGCACTCCCACCAGATTCTGAACCTGGTGCCTTTGGTATGGTGTCAGTATATCAGGTTCATACTTACATGGATCCAGAAATACTACAGCAGATATACTCAGAAGATGATTCATGATGAAGCACGAATGGGAACTAAACAACCAAGTCCTCCATGACATCTTCCAGAAATGGGGTCACCCATCCATTGACTTTTTCACTACACAAGGGAATTGGAAATGCCACCTATTCTGTTCCAGAGCAGGCAAATAGGAGACAAATCCCTAGGAGATGCTTTGCTTGTGGGTTGGAGCCACCATCTGCTATACTGCATTTCCTCCTGTACCATTACTACACAAAATACTACAGAAAACTCACTCAGACAAAGCATCACTGATTTTGACCACTCCTCCATGGCCAAGACAAACATGGTTTCCGTACCTCATCCAAACGTCAACATGTCCACTGATACTTCTATCACTTTGCAAGGAGCTATTGTATTAGAGCAATGGTCAGATCATACACCTGAACCTACACAAGCTCCATCTCATGGTGTGGAGAATCCATGGTTCCAGCTGCAAGAATTACAATGTTCAGAAGAAGTAAAAAAACCACACTACTTAATAGCAGAAAGCAAACTACAAGAAAATCTTACCTGCAAAAATGGAAGAGATTCTTTTTATGGTGTGAGCATTGACAAATCTCTCTGAGCACAGTTCTGATCCCAAATGATCTCAAATATATCCTTGGGCTCAAAAATTCAGGACTCTTGAATAATTCCATCAAAGTCCACTTGACTGCTATCTTGACATTTCATTTGAGGGAAAAGGACAAATCCATATTCACAAACTCAATTATGAAAAAACAATTCCTATGCAGTTTGCAAAATGTATTCCCAGATACCCACCCACCAGTCATACCATGGGACCTTAATCTAGTATTACAGACTATAACCAGGAAACCATCTGAAAATCTCTGGTCTCAATGCAAGGGTGCAGTGAACGCTTAGAGTGGTGTGGTACCCAGAGACATGCATCTTGAAGAACATCTGTTGCTGCCAGGTGAGCAATCTTCTGTTCTTGCAGAAGCATTAAACTCTCACCACAATCCTGGTTACTACCTGGGCAGTATAGCCCTATGAACATACTGATGAAGTCTCTAGGGTACATAAATTAATGGCAAACATATTCCATCTTTTGTCTCATGAAATCAACTCCTATTGATTTCAATCCATATTTGCATGTAGGAATAGAGTTTGACCAAAGTTGTACCTCACTTTAATTGGTGTCTTTATTCAAGAAGAAAAAAAGATTTAGTGAAAGATGAAACAAACAAATACATTTGCGGGTTTGAGAAAAGCAAAGTAAGGAAGATGACTTACGTTTATAGTGGCTTTTAATGAAAGACAGTATTACTTCAGGTCTTTTGTGTAGGGTTCAGATTGCTAGGAAAAGTAACGGACTGAGAAAGGCTTAGAAAAAACTTGGAGCTGCACAACTGTGACTGGTGGAGGCTAAAGAAAAATTAACTGAAGAACTTGATTCTGCTCCACTACAACATTAATCTTTTAAGAATATATTAGAAACATTTTAACACTGGATGAAATCCCCTATCATGAATTCTGAATCAGGGGCGTAGTCAGTCACTGATTTCTGACTGGGCCCCTGCAAGTGAAGGGTGGGTCCAGCCAAAGGCAGCTTCTCATCATGAGACAGGAAGCTGCCCTCCCACACCAGGAGGGGGAGAGGAACCACACAATTCAGGCCAGTGCTGGTGTGAAATTTGCTGCTGCAGCCACAAGCAGAGAAGAGGCGTTGGCACCAGCATCTTTGCCCTGCTTGTGACTGTGGACACTGGACCTCACAGCCACGACCAGAGGAAAGGTGCTGGAGCCCCAGTTGTGACTGCTGGCTGCTGGGTGGCTACGCAGCCACAGCGGTGAAGTTTGTGCTGCTGCTGGTGGCTATGGTGGGTGGGGCCCTATGGCCAAGTGAGCAGGCCTACGCCCACCTGTGGCTAGGCCCTTGTTCTGAATGAGGAGGTATGCAGATCTAACAGTTTGAATGGGATAGCATGACACTGCTCAGACCCCAGGTTGCTCTGTTAGATGGAGTTGTTATTCTGCTTCTGAATAGTTGTAAGAAAGAGCTATATTCTTTGTTGGCACAATGCCACTGACATGAGGGAAGTTTGGTCCATAAGGTAGAATAGGCAGAAAGTGGTGCTGGTTAAATTAATGTAAAGTCTGTAGATTGAAAAAATCCCATGAGGTCATCTAGACCATCTCCCTGACAATGCAGGATTGCTCCCTGCTGTACATTTATTAATGTTTTGTTTTATTGATGCCTAAGGGTACTGTGTAATATGGCTTCAACTTTACCTTGGCGCGTCACAATCAAATGTATATTTTGTGTCAGAAAGGCAGTTACTTCCTCATATGTGTTTCTAGTGTAATGCTTTTCATGATTATTGGTATGTTACTATCAGTGCCCTAGATCAGTGCTTCTCAAGCAAGGATCAGGGATACTCTTGGGGGCAGTGTGCCTGCTTCAGTGGACTGTAGGACCTTGCAGGTAAAGTCTGGCACGCTGAGCTCCTGAGCTTCATCCAGTGTCTGAAGCCAGGAGACCTGAGTCCTCTCCCCCACTGGGTCTTGGAGTTTTTACTGATGTTGGGGAGGCCTCAGCAAGAAAAAGTTGAGAACTCTGAGCCCTTGATATTCCACTGTCTTCAGGAACAGCTAATTTAAAAGGTATACCCATAGGTATAGTTGCATTTTTTTTTTTAAGGGGTAAACCTCTTTAAGATTATGGAGGGGATGCTATGATGAGATTGCTTACAATGGCATGTGGCCTCACTATGACTGCTTGTAGGAAATAGGCCAAGGGCCAGCAATGGGGCACTAGCTGGTGACAGCTCTGACTTATTACACAGTTCTTTCCCAGGGTCTGGCTGATGGGGCTGGCCAGCGTTCTCAGGGTCCAGCTGACTGCTGTCCTTCGGGTCAGGAATTTTCTTCTGGGTTGGATTGACAGGCTTAAACTAGAATAAATGGTGGATTCTCTCTGTCACCTTAAATCATTATTTGAATAGTAACTCAGCCTCAGGTCTATTACAGAAGTGGGTAAGTGAGTGTCTGTATGCAAGAGATGAGCCTATGTGATCATGATGGTCCTTTCTGGCCTTAAAAACTATGAGTCTCAGAGTTGCCTAGAAAATTAATATGAGTAACTGAAATTTTATGTAGAAAAGATAATTTATCAAGTGGTTTGATTTTGTAAATGTGTGTAAAATTTAGCAGTGAGAAAAACAGAACTGTGATCTGATCTCTTTTACTTGACTTTAAAAACTTCTGTGTAACTGTGTGGATGACTTCAGATTTTGAATTTCCCTTTGTATATTGGATGGCCTTGGCAGCCATGACCTTCCAACCCCTATTATACATACTCTATCTTTTCCATTTCCTGTACAATGTTATTACATTTATTTTAAGAAAATCAATAAATCCTATGATGCATAAAGCCCAGAAGGCAGCTTGTGCTGTAGCAGGAGTGACAAATCAGCTAATACACTTGCCTTTCAGTCAACAGTTGTGAGCTGTCCCTGCTTCTTGTGTTGAATTTGGAAAGGAAAATGATCACAGACCATGGTGACCATGTAGAAAACTTACTGTAGGGTTCACTAGTAAAGAAGATGGGTTGAATTCGTCTCTTACAATCAATTAGCCTTTGACGTTTTTGTCAGAACTATGGCCCAATTCTGCAACTGATAGCATGTGGGTGGACTGCTCAGTCCCTGCAGAGTTCACTGAAGTCAGTGGGGATCAGTATGGGGGCAGCAGTCTACCAATGTGTCATCAATTTAGGATTTGGCCCACAGCCAAATAACTTACTTTGACAACTACAGCACTGGTCACGTCTGATCTGGTCTCAGTCAGTTCCCCGTGCAATGGCTTTTCTTTGATTTCCGATGTGCAAGCCACATCTTCCATCTGCTTTTTTTCCTCTCATGTTTTATCATGGAAAACAGCAAGGTGAATCGTACTCTATTTTCAGGCTAGGATTTCTTTCTCATACCCCTGTCTCTTAAGCCCAAGAAAGCAATACAGCATCCAGATCCATAATCCACTTTATTTTGGAGAAGTCACCTTTAGGACTCCAGCATGAGAAAGAAGATGGTTGTATTTACTTCTTTTCTCCTTCGGTGAGCCGGAATTATCAGGCATTGTGTTAGTCATGATGACTGTGTTACTATTGATTCCTGTGAATTGTGTTTGCAAAGGTTGACCACCACAGTCAATAACTGCCTGCAGCAGAGAACTCCTCACATGTCTGAACACCCTCCTCCAGCCTCTCTTGCAATGTTTGCTCTTTGCCTAGCTGATGCCAGTATATGTCATAAAGCTCACAGAGAACAATCCCTTCTACCACATCAGAGGATCTTGCAGCGGGTGGACCAGCAGTTTTGATTGTGCTAGTGTGGAGTGCAGGGTCCAGGTATTCAAATGACAGGGGAAAGGATTCAGAATAACAGCCTGGACAGAATTAATTAGGATCCACTCTGGTTGTCTTACTAAAGGTGCAAACACATATATATGACCAAGGCACTATGCATTCTTCCTGCATCTTCACGTGGCTCTTTTCCACCAGCATAAACATCACCGCCAGAAGAAAAGAAGTACAGTGGGTTCAATTCTGAATCACTGTCATAGATTTCTTCTTCATCTAAATCTTTTTTAGTAGGAGTTGCAGACAGACCCTCTTATTCAGCACTGTGGAGTCCACTCTTTCTATTCGCTGGTGATTTGCAACATCTATGTTTTCTCATCCATCACAGACTGGTTGCCAAACAAAGGTGGACATTCAAGAATACTTTATAAAGCCCTCAGATAGCATTGCTGGAGCCACTGAGATTGTGGCACTCTTGAACTTTCTACAGAGATCTTGACTGGTGTCTCCAAATGGAGCCTCAGCTCATGCAGGAAATTAGGAGACACATTTTGCATTTCTTCCCTGAGAATTGCTTGCATGTTCTGACTTACCCCAAACACTGGGTTTCCATAGACAAATGGAAACATATACCATGCAAGGAGAAGAATTAGACTGTACAGTTAAAAAAAAACTCAGTGTCCTTCCAAACAGATTAGTGCTACACATGATACATGTATGATGTTTTATTATAGCCAGGTCAGTCACAGGATGTTTGTGAGGCTAGGTGGGTGAAATGATATTTTTTGTTGAACTGTAGTGAGGGGGTGTGACCTGCTTCTGAGACTGACAAGGTGGGATTGCCACTCAGCTCCTGGAGGGCAGAACCAGGGAAGCCATGCTTGCCATACCAAATGGAGAGGTGGAGCCAGAGCAGTATCCAGAGATGTAAAGTGAGAATCCTACAGCTCAGACAGGGGCCAGCCACAGAAGAAGGATGTCTCCTATCCATTGATGGAGAGAAGTGCTGGTAAGTATCCCAATTGCTTTGAGAGCTGGTATGAGCCATTGGGCAATGCGGACAGACAAAGGCTTGTGCAGATTGCCATTGGTGGCCTCCCCCGATGAGGCAGATTATAACCCTTGGGCACAGGTACACAGGCACAAGGGTGAAGGAAGTAGCCCAGGGATAACCAGCGTAGGTCCAGCTGAGATCACACTTAAGTATTTGTCAATGAATTTCAGCTGGAGCCCCATTCTCCCTGCTACTGGTGGGACCCTGGGCTGAGAAACGGCAATGTCAGAAGGGCTCATGTCCTTCTTTCCCCTTGCCACCTCTTGACAGCCTCACCCAGTCTGTGAAGTCTCATTGGACTATAGACTGCTTGCTCACCTTGGTCTGCTGAGGGCCAGGTCTACAGACTACCTGCCCCTCCTGCCTGAAATCCAAGAGTGATAGTTTGCTTCTCTGCCCCATCCTGCCTGACAACCCAGATGATAGACTGCTTCTGCTTGAGGGTCAAGGATAATAGTCTGCTTGCTCGCCCTGCCCTGCCCTGCCTGGCCTGGGGGCCCAAGGCAACAGACTCCTTCCTTGGCTCACCCTACTGGAGGGCTTGAAGCTATAGACTGTGGAGAGTTAATCCTCTCCTTAAAGCTTGCCCACACAGGTGCAGTCATGAGGAGGTATGGCCTTTTTCCAAGACTGACAGGCTGGGTGAAATACTGTCTTTTATTGGACCAACTTCTTCTGTTGGTGAGAGAGACAAGCTTTTGAGCTGTGTTTCAGATCTGAAAAATTTACTCAGACTGTCGCAGCTACATACAGTGCTCTCTATGGCTGTGTTCACACAGCACTTTTGTTTCGAAACAACCTCATTGTTTCGAAACAAAAAAAAACATGTTCACACGACGCACCATTGTTTCGAAACAACGGGAACCCATTGTTTCGAAACAAGGGCGTTGTTTCGAAACAAGTTGAACCCCATTTGGGGACAAAACAACCTTGTTTCGAAATGCTTGTTTCAAAACAACTCGTGTGAACATGTTGTTTCGGAACAA
>ML681992.1:35792993-35805266 GCA_007922195.1 Podocnemis expansa
GCACCGGCGGGGAGCAGCGCCGGCAGTGCTGAACCCTGCCGATGCCTGCAGCCCCCTTAGGAAGTGAAGTAGCAGGTTCACAGTGTGAACCTGCTATTTCGTTTCCCGCTTTTTTTCTTATTTAGAAGTAACATTTTGTTAATTCGAAATATGTTATTTCGAAATAAGGCGTTATTTCAAAACAAGTTGTTTCGACACAACTTGTTTCGAAATAACCATGTGTGTGTGAATACAGCCTATTATGTTCTACTTTGCAATCAGTTGTGACACCCTGAGTATGTTTCCCAAAGTCAAGGAGGAGCTCTGTGTAAGTTCAGATCTTTGTCTTTCTCACCAAGGGTATGCCCACATGAGGTTTTTATTTTGACACAACAGTAGTTGTTTCGAAATAAAAAACTGCATGTCCACACGACGTTCCCCTGTTTCGAAACAACGGGTTCCGTTCCCTCCATTTCAAAATGACTTGCTTAGAAATAACGGCGTTGGGACATGCTGTTTTGAAACGATGGTTATTTTGAAACAAGTCGTTTCAAAATAACCATTGCTCAGACATGTTATTTCGAAACAAGCGTTGTTTCGAAATAACAGTCTGACCTTCTTCCCAAGGTGCACAGCACCCAAGGGAAGCATGAAGTCCCTTCCTGCACGTGCCTGCCAGCGTGAGCAAAGGCCTGTCACACATGGCAGCATGTGGCAGCAACACCCCGGGGTGGCAATGCCATGCCCCCATATGGACAGCAGATGAGGTCCGCTGCCTCCTGTCCATCTGGAGGAGGGAGGACATCATGTCCCGGTTCCGGGCGAGCCACCGGAACCAGACAGATATGCGGACATCACCACGGCCATATCTGCAGAGGGGCACGCGCAGACGATGGAGCAGGTCCGCTCTAAAATAAAGGGCCTCCGTCAGGACCATGCTGGGACCAGGGAGGCCTGGGGGCTCCAGGGGACAGGTAGCACTGCTACCTGCCCCTACTATGACAAGCTCCATGAGTTCCTGGGGCCGGAGCCCAGTGGCCTACCCTCAGAGGCCATGGACACCGGGGCATGCCAGAGCCCATCCTCTGTCCCGGAGGCTGTGGACATGGGGTCTGAAGTCTCCATCAGGGAGCCTCCTGACACATCATCACCAGCGGCGGAGGCTATACCTGGGACCCCGGAGCTGTTCCCTGGCCCCGATGGAGGGAGCAGCACCGAGGAGCAGGGGTCTGACACCATCCCAGCTCCTGCGGACTCGAAGACGGACACAGGGACATCGTGCCAGACCTCTGGAGCCCCTGTGGGTGAGTATTCCCCTGCTGCAGAGGCACGCAGGGCTGGGCCTGTCCAGGTCACGGGCAGTGAGGGGGTACAGGGCTGGGCACTGGGCCAGGTAGGGCATAGGGTCGACGGGTGCATAGGCCCTCCTATGGCCATGGGTACCTGAGAGACAGCTGGCACCAGGGTCACAGGCTCCTGTGTGCCTGGGGGTGGTTAACAGGGGCTGGGTGTCAAAGATGCAGCCACATCTTGGGCAGGGTAGAGAGCATGCAGGCCTTGCCACTGGCAACTGGCCTTGGGAGACCCCCCTAGAGCAAGGTGTGGGTGAGTCCAGCTCACCATTGCGGGCACCACTAGCATGTGTGCCTCCAGGGTACAGTTGCCAGATGTCAGGCAAAAGGAGAACGTGGTCCCCATTTTACTGGCCTGTTCTTCTTCTGATCCTTACATTCTCTGTCTGGCAGGCAGTTTAAAATACAGGATTTTGTCAGGCTTTTTACTGGCCAGCATGGCGGAGGAGGAGGGCCACCCGGACGTGAGGAGAGATCCTGGAGAGCTTAGAGGAGCTGGGGGAGCAGACTGAGGCGTCCACCCAGGCCTGGCGGCAGGACCAAGCCAGGAGGCAGGACTCGGCCCTCCGCCTGCTGCAGCAGGTGGCAGCTGCCGATGACCGGGTGGTTGCCACCCTGGAGCGGCAGGCACAGGCCAGCAAGCGCGAGGCAGAGGCCAGCGAGCGCGAGGCGCAGGCCATCAAGTGTCTCTGCAACCGCCTGCCCACCACAGTGGAGGCGATTGCCACCAGCCTCTGCCAGCTGGTGGAACAGACGGCCCCTCCAGCAGCTGCAGGGGTTCCGCCGCCTGGCCCTCCCCGGAGGCAACTCCAGACCCAGGGCAGCCGTGGGCAGGGGTGGGGAACACCCCCCCCCCGGACCCCCCCCACAGGCCCTGCCTATGTTCTCCCCTGCCACCCAGACTCCCCCACCCCCTCCTCCCAATCTATCTCCCCCTTCCAAGTTGCTGTCCCCCCAACTCCCTCTTCCCCCAATCTGTCTCCCCCTTCCAAGTTGCTGGCCCCCCCAACTCTCCCTCCCCCCCAATATATCTCCTCCATCCAAGTTGCTGGCCCCCCCCCAGACCGCCCCCACATTGCCCCTTCCCGTAACCCTCCCCAGCTCTTCCCTGCCCCAACCCCTGTTTTGTTAATAAACATTTGAAACTTATTCTTTGTTGTGCATGGTTTTATTGGGGGTAGTTCACAGTGTGGGTGGATTGGTGGGGGCTATCTGTGGGCAAACGGGGGAGAGGGTGCTGTGGGGCAGGGCAGGCCTGGCCCTCAGAGTTCCTCCAGGGCAAAGGTGTTTATCAGTGCATCCCACACTGTCACGGCACTCTGGGACAGCTGCTCCCGTGCGGGCACAGGTCTGGGTTTCTCGTAGTCGCCAGCGAGGAGTTGAGCCTCAACTTCCCAGGCAGCTGCAATGGGCTCACCTTGCTGCTTGCAGAAGTTGTGCAGGGCCACGCACGCACTGATGACCTGAGGCATTGTCCTCTCCACAAGGTGGAGGAGTTGTGTAAGGAGGCACCTCCAGCGTGCCTTGAGGCAGTCAAATGCCCACTTGACCACCTGGTGGCAGCAGCTCAAGTTGCAGTTGAAGAGCTGCCATCAGGAATCGAGGGGCCCTGCGTACAGCTGCATAAGCGATGGGCGCAGGGGATAGGCCGCGTTTGCAACACTGAGGGCAGGCACCTCTACTCCCCCAACATTGATGTTATGCGGGGGGAAGAAGGTGCCCACCTCCATGCCCCGGTACAGGGCAGAGTTATGGAGGACCCTGGCATCATGGGCCCTCCCTGGCCATCCCATGTAATAGTTTTGGAAAAGGCCCCAGTGGTCCACAAGGGCCTACAAGATAATGGAAGGGTACCCCTTGTGGTTTTGATACTCCGTGGCTCTGTGCTCTGGGGCTTGCACAGGGATGTGCATGGCATCCAGGATCCCCACACAATCTGGAAAGCCCAGTGTGGCCATGCTGGGAATGGTGTCCTGCAGCTCCCCTTGTGTGACCAGGCATTGCAGCAGGATCCGGTTGATGGCCCTGGTGACCTCCAACAGAATGTTGCCAGTGGTGGACCTCCCGCTGCCGAACAGGTGTGCCACAGACCTGTGCGACTCCGGAGTGGCCGTCTGCCACAGGGCGATGGCCACTCTTTTGTCCACACTGATGGCAGGCCTTGTGGTGGTGTCCCTTCAGTGGAGCAGCGGGACGAGTTCTGCGATGAGGAGGTTGAAGCTGGCCCTGCTCATCCAGAAGTTCCTCTGCCACTGGTCGTCCCCCCAGGTTCAGAGCACTACCCACTCCCACCAGTCTGGGCTGGTCTCCCAGGCCCAGACCTGGCGAGGCACAGAAGGGGGCAGGGGCAGTAGCTCTGCTCTGCAGCCCAGCTGGCTGACAGCCTCAGGCACAGGCTGGACACCATCGGAGTCTGCAAGCAGAGTGTCCCACATTGGCAGGCCACTCTGCAGGCGGGCAGAAGATCTCCGTGTTGCACGGTGCTGGCTGGGCAGCCGGTCAGTGTCCATGTCTGTCGCTTGCAGAGTCCTGCTAGCCAGAATGGACAGGGAAGTGAGGTCGGGGCCAGCTTTTATAGGATTGGCTGGCAACATGGCCACTGACATGGCCCAGGAAGGTGGCCATGTTGCCACACCTCCCATGGTGCCCTCCCCCTAAAGCGAAATAGCAAGTCCACTGCGTGGACATGCTATTTTGATTCCAGCGTTTCCTTATTTTGATTTGGGTTTTTTTGTTTTAAGTCGTTTTGAAATAAAGGCTTTATTTTGAAACAACTTATTTCAAAATAAGTTATTTTGAAACAATGCCCTCCATGTGGACATAGCCCAAGAGAAATTGGTCCAATAAAAGATATCACTTCACCCACCTGGTCTCATAAATAATATTTTGACTCTCTGTATGCCTCACATGATCTCAATTATTTTGTTATTTTTCTGAATTAAATATTGCTAAGAATGGCAAATGTATAGTAAAGTCTATGGGGCAGGGACCATTTGTTGCTTCTGTGATTATAAAACATATTGCACAATAGGGTGAAGGGTTATAAATGGGGCTCCTAGGCATTACCACAATGCAAATAAATAAATAAATAAATGTTACGATGTATATGTCTCCAGCTGGGAGGGGCATACAAGAAGTCGTGAAGCTGCAATGCAGAAAAAGCTAAAGGAAATGCAAAAAAATATATATACATTGGAACAGAACAGATGATTTCTTTATACAAAACATTAAACAATCTTTACTGTAGTAATGGGGCTTTCCAAGAAAGCCATTCAGAAGCAAAGAATTTGACAGGGGTCATTGAAGACAGAGCAATTACAGTTCCAACTCAAATGAGCAGAAATCAACCTGAAACAACAAAATGCCAAAAAAAAAAAAAAATAGAAGACAGCAAGAAGATTGAATATGAGGTTTCTAAGTTTTGCTGAGGGGGCAGGAGGAGGAGAGATGCTGTCATTTTAAAATAGCTTTCTATAGGAAATCTTTTTATCAGAAGACTTTGAGCCTGCATTTGAATTAGCAAAAGAATATTGCAACCTTTTACCAGAAGTTACTGCTGACAAGTCAGCAAGAGCAGTGAAGATAAATTCTTGAATTTCCATTCTAAATAGAGGGTTTGAAAATTAACCTGAGACGTGGACTCTATAATTTATAAAGAGAAAGAGAGTCCTCCCTGATGTCTGTGCTGCCAGTCAAAGAAGGAAGATACATTTTCTTTCAGTAAAATAGAAAATTATTAAAAGACAAAGGATCATCCTTTGCATTACATATTCCTGCAAGACTCAGATTTATTATATGCAAGAATCAAGCTAAGTTTTTCCAGAGCTCAGAAGATGCTATAAATTTCCTGGATCTCCTGGAAAATCAAGAAAGTTCTCAACAATTCATCAGTGAACTCGGAAGTGCTCTACTACCGGGAAGGACACAGATGAATTCTAAATCTTCACGGAAGACAGAAGTTGCGTCCCCAGGAGTCAGAAAGGAAAGGAAGTCAAGAAACTGTACTCTAGGATATTCCACAAGTAATAGATTACTTCAGGGAACTCAGAAACATGAAAAGTAATGTCTAATCAATCTTCTTTGGAGCTCCTTCCCACAAAAGGGAAAGACTCAAGATTTTGGAAGTAAGCCCTGAAGTGGCGAGTGTTATAAGGTGGAGGATTTGGATTTTTGGGAACATTGGTCAATTTTGTATGCAAAAAGGGGGTTGTATAATTTGATGGCTGCACCTCAGCAGAAGGGGAAGCAAGCTTCTTGTGGATGCACTGGTTTGAGTAATCAGGAGGGCATTAAGCTAATAACAAAAGGGGCGGCTAAAAACAGGGAAGATATGAGCTATCATTTAATACAGAATCAAGATGTTGAAAACAAAAGTAAACAATGAATTCAATAATATGACAAGAAGATTTTCTTTAATTACCTATAAACCAGTGCCAGGAAACTAGAAAACAAACTAGAGGAATCAGAATTGCTCATTTATGAGTATAAATTCAATTTAATTTTATTGCTGAAACCTGGCAGGATGGTTTGCACAATTGGAATGTTAAATCAGTGGTTACAACTTATTTAGGAAAGAACAAGAGGGCAACAGGGGAGGGAGAACGGCACTCTGTCAGAAATGGCATTACCTATTTCTGAGTCACTGACATTCAGAAGAACATGATCTGGAATGCTCAAAGATCAAGGCCATAATAGATAAAGCACAAGATGGGCTATTAGTTGGTGTCTCTACAGACAATCAAATCATATGAGGGAAAAGGATGACCTGTTCATTATGCACTTATCTATAATCTGAAGGAAGAAAAACTGCCTAGTCATAAGGAACTTCAGTCTAAGTGATATATCGTGGAGGTCTCTGGCTTTCAGTATTAAAATATCCTCGAAATTTCTAATTATTACAGATGACAATTTCCTAACTCAAGAAGTGTCGCATCCAACAGTGGGAAATTCTACATTGCATCTTGTCTTGTCAGGTCACCTGAAACAGAGAGATTTTGATTATCTGTTAAAGTGTGCTAAAGAAAAGCATATGTCTTTTAATTCATCTAGGTATATATGTATACATCTAGGAACAAAGAATGCAGGACATAATTACAGGATGGGAAGTAGTAACACTGAAAAAGATTTAGGGGTCATGCTGAATAAGCAACTGAATATAGGCTCTCAATGTAACCCTGTGCCCAAAAGGGATGCATAAATGGGCAGGAGCAACTCTGGCCCAGGAAAAGACCTGGGTCCTGGGCTATGCCCCCGATCTGGATTCATTTCCCAGGCCTGATCCAGTCTTGGGGCCTCAGGCAGGGCCCAGATTGGGCTCCTGCCGCTGTCAGCCCAGCCCCTGGATCCCTGGCCAGGGCCAAAGAAGACAGCCACTGCCACAGGTGGCCCAGCCCTAGGTCCTTAGCATTTGGGGCAGTGGCACTGGGACTTGAGGTATGAGCCCTATGTGCCCAGAGCCAGTTACACCACTATAAATGGGAACCTCAGGTAGGAGTAAAAAGGTTATTTTTATCTTTATATTTGGCACTGGTGAAACCAGTGCTGGAATACTGTGTTCAGTTCTGGTGTCCACAATTCAAAAAGGATGTTCATAAACTTGAAAGGGCTCAGCACAGAGCCATAAGGATCACAAATGTAGGAATTCCAGGAGAATCTAGAAGACTTGATAGGTCTAGGTAGCCCAGGCCCTTACACTGAGGCAGAACTAAGTATTAATGATAAAGGAGCAGAAAACATGCCATATAGTGAAAAGCTAAATAGACTCAGCTACTTCAGCCTAACAAAGAGAAGGTTAAGAATTGGCTTGATTACAATTTTAAATACCTACATGGAAAATAAAAATTTGATAATGGACTCTTCCATCTTGCAGACAAAGACATAACATGACTAATGGAAGGAAGAGGAACCTAGCTCCGTCCAGACTAGAAATATGGTGTATGTTTTAACAGCAAGAGTAATTGACCATTGGAGTAATTAACAACTGAAGCAATTTACTAAGGATTGTGGTGGATTTTACATCACTGATTAATTTTAAATCAAGCGTGGATGTTTTTCTAGAAGAGCTGTTCTAGGAATTATTTTGGGGAAAGTTCTATGGCCTTTGTTAAACAGGAGATCAGACAATATAATCATATGTGCACCTTTTGGTCTTACAGTCTATGAATCTTGTACATTTTCTGGATGTCCTGAGTCAAAAAAGAGTTTGATTTATACACTTTAACAGCATTATAGCTCAGCTGCTGTATTAGAATATGCTGCAAGTTTTTAATAGGTGTTTTTTTGTGTGTGTGTTGAGACAAGGGCAATGAAAGTGATTAGGGGTTGGGGCACATAACTTATGAGGAGAGACTGAAGGAACTAGACTTATTTAGTCTGCAGAAGTGAAGACTGAGGGGGGATTTGATAGCAACCTTAAACTACTTGAAGGGGTGCTCAAAAGAGGACAAAGCGAGGTTGTTCTCAACAGAGGACAGAACGAGGAGGGGGATTTGATAACAACCTTCAGCTACATGAAGGGGTGCTCCAAAGAGGAGGGAGCCAGGTTGTTCTCAATAGTAACAGAGGACAGAACAAGGAGCAATGGTTTCAAGCTGCAGCTAGGGCGGTCAAGTTTGGATATTAGGAAAAACTTTCTTACTAGGAGGGTGGTGAAGCATTGGAATGGGTTACCCTAGGGGGGTGGTGGAATCTCCATCTTTGGAAACATTTAAGGCCTGGTGAGATGAAACCCCATCTGGGATGCTTTAGTGGGAGTGGTCCTGCTCTTAGCAGGGGGTTCGACTAGATGACTTCATGAGGTTCCCTTCCAACCCTATGGTTCTATGATTCTAAAGTTTTTGACAGTAAAAAGAGGCAGGTAAATTAGTTCTTCCTTATTCATCAGTTACATAAGATAAACTAGATCAGTGGTTCTCAGCCTCTGAGACAGGACATATTACTGTGTTTCCACATGGTGATAAGTGTGTCACGGACAGATGGGGAGATGGCTGGATTTGGCTGGAGGGGTAGGTGCACTAGATTACTAACAAACACTTTTTTAACAATTACTATGGGAAAAGAATAGTTCAGGCTTCTCAAAATTTGTGAGTAAAATATCCCTGCTGGATGAGGAGATTAATTTAGCATATGGGTCATAGACTTAAGAAGTATATGGGAATGTTTATACTGGAACTGAGAGTTGTAATTTCCAGCTTACATAGACATTCAATGCTAGCTTTGGTTGATCTAGCTTGCTAAAAATAGAAGTGAAGCTACAGAGCAAGAGGAGCTGTCCAACCCAAGTTCCTAGAGACATACTTTGGGTGGCTAGCCCCTCACACTGTGGCAGTTACACTTCTCTTTCTTGTGAGCTATCTTGAACAGAGCTAGTGTGGGTATGTCTGTATGAGCTGAAATTATTCTTTCCAGCTTCAGTGTAAACATACCCTATGCTGAAGGATTCTCTAGGGCAGGACGTAGTTGCTGAAGAAGAACAGAACACTAATCTGCCAGCTATTGGGAAGAGGCCTGATGGTAGGCAGGGGATACTGCTATGGCACTAGACCAGTGGTTTTCAAACTGATGGCTGGGACTTGTACTAGGTCTCAGACTCTCAGGCACTGGGTTGCAGCACCCCCTGCTGCCTCCGAAAGACTAGAATGCATTGCTCAAAAATGTAATTGGTGGGTCATGGGAATAAATTATTGCCTTTTCAACTGGTCCCAAGCAAAAATTTCAAAAACCACTGCACTTGTCTATCCCAGCTTCCTGAGGGACTATAAACAATTTCAGAATGTTTTTGGTCATTGACCAGAGGATGTTGAATAGATCTGCAGTTTTCCTCCCTGAAGGGATTGAGGCTGGAAGCTTGTTTAGAACTTTTTTGTCTTCATCCACCCAGAAAGGGTAACTCCAGAGGAACTCAGACAAAGGATTTTTTTCATTCTCAGACCAATACTACTACTTGCCCCTACCTAGCCAACAAGAACCTGACTGAGTATCTGACCCAATATCACACCCCCAACAGGCACTGCAAAGGGAGAAGAACCTTGGCAGAGTCACACAGCTGTCACAGGATAACTGTGTTTTATTGCTATATACTTATTATTTGTGTTACAGTCATACTTGAAAGCTCCAGAGATCAGTCCCTATTTTACGTGATAAATACTATATTACTTACCTTGATGTAAGGGCCACAAAGAGTTTATAATCTAAATGGGCAGGCAAACAAAATGCATGAGAGGACCCAGGCAAAATGACATACAAGGTTGAGTCAGGATTAGACCAGTGACTGCTAAGGGCCTTGCTGCTGTAATGGCTCTGGATTATCCAAACTGGTTACTGGGTCACCAGTCCCTTGTTCAAAGTTTTCTTGTTAGAAATCAGTCCAGTGAAATGATGCAGGAAATGAAGACAAACTTTTGCAGCTACATCCCAAGAGCAAGGAAACATACCAGCAAAAAGCTGGAGTCACGGGGTCACATGCTGTCATCACAGGTCCTTATATACTTTACTGAATCATTCGTGTAGCCATTGTCTTCACCCCTTCCTAGGCATCCTCAGGAAGAGTGTCAGTGGCCCATCACCATAAGGATGGCTCAAAAACCAGTGACATCTAATCGGAATGTAAATTTGTCTGGTGGTAGTTACCAAGGAAGAGAAAGACATCTGAGCCATAGACAAATAAGAAATATTCAAACCTCAAATACAAAGATGATACATGGATACAAACAAGACTATCATAATAATCAAATTGTAACTTTTCTACTAATACCTTACATGACACTTCATATGAGATTTGTTACAATTTGTGTACAATTGTGGTAATACCTGTGATATAAATAGTCACCTTTCTTTTATACAGCACCGCACAAAGTGACCAGGAGTTTTTATGCACCATGTCTAAACCTATGGATTGCTCACAAACAGTCTGTATTGAAAATTATGCGATTGGAATTAAATGAGATAATAAGTCACCTTAGTCATGCAACATTGTTTCTATTCTTTGACAGGGATGACAGTAAATTTTGTAAACAAAAAGGAAGGCTTGAATATTTCTTTGTCCTGTCAATCTACGGTACTTCAAAATCATCTATCACCTTAGTATTCAAGTAGCATTTTATCCGAGAGGGAGAAACCGATGATGGCATTGGGAATTTTAAGTGTTTTCCTTAGCCTAGCATGCCATACCCAAGGCATGATTTTTGGAAACATTTCGGACAGTAAATGACACATTGGCTCAGTGGTGACATCTTATCTGAGATACTTCATTGCTAATGAAACCCATACAGAGCCTCATATGACGGACATATATTTTACAGAAATATACGGTAGTCGCTCTACAGACTGTGCAGCATTTATAATAAGAAGTCACTGAAACTACAGTCTCCAGTGGCATTCTAGCCATCACAAATCTACAAGGTGACATTAGTAAAATCCAAACAAGGTACACATTAGCCCTCAAGTTGAGTTATACTAAATATAATGCCCTCTCTTGTTCGAGTATGATAAAACTCTGCCCATTAATTAGTAGTTGCTTTGTGGTTCCATGTCTCCCACAAATATTCTACTGCATTTTATTCTAACACTAGGGTCTATTTGCTTCCAAGGATTATTCCAACACCAACTTCATCATCAGATTGTAACCAAAAACCCTATGCTTTTTGGCATCCTCATATATCTTAAGGACTCTATGATCATCTACTCTGACATCCTGCCTAATGAAGGTCAAGAACCTCATCCAGTAATTTTTGTATCAAGCCCTTAACTTCTTTTTGAGCTATAGCAATCTTCTAGAAAGATATCCAGTCCCAAATTAAAGGCTTTGTGTGATAGAAAATCCTCCATAGTCCTAGGTAAATTGTTCCAAAGGTTAATTACCTCATTGTCAAAAATATGCATCTTATTTATAGTATGAAGTTTTCTACCTAAAGTGTTTAACTATTGGACCTCATTATGCTTTTTCTTCCCTACAAATGTACCATAACTTACTTACTTTTAACCTTCTCCTGGACGAACAAAATAGATTGAACTTCTTTAGTCTTTCACTAAAAGGCATTTAAGTTGACTTTACAGGACAGGGCCTGCCCTGGGGCTTGATCAGGCCTCAGGCCCTGATCTGGCCCTTGGGAGGCCAGATCCAGCTCCTGCTGTGTGGCAGGGAACTGGGAGCCGGATCCAGCTCCCAGCCCCTCTCCATGGGTGTGGGGGCTGGCAGTTGGTTCCTGCCACCTGCAGAGAGAGGCTGGTAGCCTGATCTGGCTCTCAGCCCCTCTCAGTGGTCAAGGCAGGAGTCAACTGCCAGCTTCCATCACCTGCAGAGAGTGGCTGGGAGCCTGATCTGGCCCCCAGCCCTTTACTACAGGCTGAGGGGGGTAGGAGTTGGCTGGGGGCCTGATCTGGCTTCCAGCTGCTTGTGCTGCTGTAGCAAAAGCAGCTCCAAGCCTAGTCAATTTCACAGACTTGGCATCTGTGAAACTGACCAGGCTTTGAGCTGCTTGCACTGTGGGACAAGAAGCTGGGAGCCAGATCAGGTTCAGAGCCAGCCACTAGTACCTGCAGCCTGCGGCAAGGGGCTGGGGGTCAGATCTGCTCTCAGCCCCTCTCTTCAGTTGCAGCAACTGGCAGCTGGTTCCAGCAGCCTGCAGAGAGGGGCTGGGAGCCAAATCGGGCTCCCTGTCCCTCTCTGCAGGCAGCAGAGAGGGGCTAGGAGCCTGATGAGGCTCGCAGCCCCTTGCCGTCAGTGGCAGGAGCCAGCTTACAGCCCCTGCTACCTTCTGCAGGGGGCTGGGAGCTGGATCTGACTCCCAGCCACTTGCCAGTGGCAGCTGGAGCAGGATTGACCCTGGGAGCCTGAGCACGGCAGGAGGCGGGGCAGCCCCAGGTATGTATGTACTGTGTCCAGTGCAGACATACCCTGAAGTAAAGCTAACCTTGTTAAGTCAACTTCCAACTCCACCCCCCC
>ML681992.1:35805666-35820876 GCA_007922195.1 Podocnemis expansa
CCCCCCCATGTAGATACAGCCATTGTGTCTAGAAAGTACAAGCATAACAAACAGTAGTGTTCTTCCATGGTCTCTCAACCATATGTTTGTGTTGTCTTTTGCAACACCTGGCCCAAGCCACAGTCTGAAGAAGAGAAAGAATTCATAGATTAGTTACGTATTAATCCTGGCTGATTCCATTCCCCAAATGATTCTTATTGTGTCCCCCTCCAGTCTGGTATGTCAGTGATGGAATATGCCCTATGGCTTTTAGTATAAGAAGCAATGGAAATATAAAGGTATGTACAAGGGACTACTATATTAATAGCATCAACAGCCTTCTCTGGATTTTTTTTTTCCAAGCATTTAAACTGAGACAATGACCACAATAATATCAACAGTATTAGGTTACTCTGCTGTCAAGACATGGCTACTACAGTGCATGTTTCACATCAGTATAGGGCCAGTCAATAAGCTTAACTGCTTTCACAGTATCAGATTGTGCTTTTCCTTGCATGAGTTATTTTGTAATAACGTAACCTATCTGCAGCTGGAGCTTGCCCCTCTGATGTATATTGTGATCATATTTCAGCAGTACAGCAGCTGCAATGTATCAGTAGTATGGAGTTTCCATATTCATCTCAGAGAAGCCTTTGAGCCATCTATTGAATTCAGGAAAAATTCAAGTACATTGTAATGTGTTATGGCTCGTCAGGGCTGGGCCTTTTTAAACCTTGTGTTTGTTTTTAATTTCTTAAGCACAATTTTTTCCCCTCAACACCCCACTACGCAATCATGCTTACCAAATCTGATTTACACAGATGCTTCTTTATACCCTCACTTCTGCAGCACAGTCCTGCCTGTTGATCTTGTAGCCAGCAGTTGTTCTTTTCACTTCTAAATTGCTCAGATATTAACCACATCCCCATTATAACACATTCCAGTGTATAACAGCAATTTTGGTGAGTACACTCAGTTAGTTAAGATTCTGGACCTTTGGCTTATTGTAGAAACACCACTGCATCAAATGCACTCAGGTGAAGGAAGAGGAGTATGTGCTTGTGCAAGAAAAGCAAGGATCCTTGTTGCACTTTAAAGACTAACAAATGTTATTGCCACAAGACTCCTTGTTTGTTTTGCTGAACTAGACTAACATGGCTACCCCTTTGAATTTTGTACGTGGATACAGATCAACAAAGATTAAAGGAAGACCTTTCAGTATGGAAGGCATTTGTTTTAACATCTCTTAAAGAGATAAAAGATTAAGATTGGAAGGGACCTCAGGAGCTCATCTAGTATAGTACAACCCCCTGCTGCAAGCAGGCCCAACTAAATCATCTCAGTCAGTTCCTTGTGTCACTTCCCCTGTTTACATCCTGCACCTCATACCAGCACTGAAAACAATACTACCATGACTATGGCATTTAGTAGATGTCTGAAATCATGGCCCTAGAATGCCCATGTAGGAAAATAGCTAATCTGCAGGTGTGGCTCAAGATTCCTGCCTGACAGCTGTTCCTTGAAACAACTTCTCCTATTTCCTTGCAGGGATGTTGGATCCTGGGTTTTTTGTTTTGCTGCCTTGTTCTTTCCCTACCCCATAAGCCTAGAACACAAGGCGTGCTGTCCTTTGGAAAAATGACTTTTAATCAGGAGGACAGGTCAATATGCAAACAACAAAATACAAACTCCATCAAATGAAATGCCACATCACCAAAACAAAACCATGAGAAAGGGGACTTTATTACGGACAGGATTGATTTAGGGAACAAAAGGGTTAAGGTTAGCTAAAATACTAAAACATCAACCAGGAAATAAATTCTCTACTATGCAACATTCCCAAGAGTACCACAGCCCTCAGCATCCTCTCTGGCTCCTTCCCAGCAGGTGGAATGTCTAGGATGCATCCAGAGATAGGTGAAGAAAATGTTGGCTGGCTTGAAGGAAACAAAAGGGAACCTTCTTTTGGTGCTTTCACCCTTGTGTAGAGTAAAGGCCTCTCCTGACCCTATGGACTGGTGTCCTGTGGAAATCTTGGCTGACTCTAAGTTACTGGCACCAATCTGTGCTCTACATGGCTGGAACTGTCCAACCAGGCACTGAACCCCACTGCTGTTCAAAGCCTCCCTTTGTAGGGGCTGGGAACTAAGCAGCCATTCCCTGAGCTGTTCTGCTTCTGTCTCTTCTCTTCTGCTTTTCTAAAGCAAAAGCTCCCAAAGTGAAACAAAATCTAGGCTCCTGTCACTGAGTTAAGCTGCTTCCATGCACTGAGGGACTGAGCAGTTCTGGCTCCTCTTTGACTCAGCAAACTCTGTAGAAAACACCCATTCAGAAAAATCCTCTCTAATGGCTTTGCCAGGAATTTCCAGTCTGTTGCCTCTTCCCCTGTCTCTAAACAGGCTGGGAAGTAGTTTCTAAAGACTCTGGAGTTGATGTTGTCCACAGGGCAGGCCCTATAGAGCAGTGTTTCTAAACTGGTGCTGCAGGGAACACTGGTGCTCTGTGGACATAGCGAAGATGTTCTGAGGCCAACACCAACCCCTCCCATTAGAGGGATGGGGGTGGATTGAGTTGGGAAAAAGTGAAGAGGCGAGGCGAGCCTCAGAGATTTAAAATGCCCCAGTCACAGCAAAACTTCCAGGCATATGTAGAGATCTACTGACACCTTGTTCCTTTGCTGTGATGGGGCCACTTTCAATTTCGCACCACTGTTGCCATGGGTATCAAAATTGCTTGGAAGTAACTCCCATGAAAAGACTTTGATGAACCATACTCCAAGAACAGATGAACTTTGTTTGACCACGCAGGCCCAAATTTCTATTACTACTTGAGTAATAGAATTTTCAATTTTAAGTTGTACACATCATTATGTGTTTATTTTTTAGAAATAAATGTGTGTTGCATTCTTAATATTGTATTTAATTTGGTTTCTGAAATCATTTTCACAGAACTGTGTAATACACAGATATTATGAACATTACAACTGGTATATATCAATGCCAATGAAGTTTTCATCAGGTGTTCAGCATAAAGTAATTGATATCTTTACATCCTGCACCCATACCAGCACTGAAAACAATGCTACCTGTTCCTGTTCCCTGGTCCACTAAAGGTTGAGAAACTGCTGTAGAGGCTCAGTGAAGCTATTTCAGGGGCTGGCAGACTCCAAAGTGGATTATACCTATTTAAATATCTTGGGTTGATTTTTTTAATGAAGAAGGTAAGGGCAAGGCTATGATGCACTGCACCATAGTGTAATAAATAGTTTATGTCAAAACTACCAGGTACCCAGCACCCACTTTATGCTTCCTGAAGCACCTAAAATCATGCAGGAACCATGACGCCACATGAGAAGTTCTTGTTTGTTTAGTGACACGACCATTATGCTTATGTTCCTTAAGTGGTTCCTAAATGTCTTTCTTTCCATCTAGCAATCTACCTACCATATTTCCCCATAGGACTCCTAGGCTACGCCTACAGCTAATAGCTTAGTTTGGACTTGCTTTGTTTGAACTATGTCGTTTGAAGTTAGCTCGAACTAACCACTTTTTTTTTTAGTTCGAACTAACTTTTTACTTCAAACTAGCCACGTTTTCTTTTAATTTCTAACTAACTTTTTAGTTTGAACTAACTGCTAATTTGAATTTATTTAGTTTGAACTAGCATGACTGCATTGTGCTAGTTGAAACTAAATTTTGAAATAAGTTCGAACTAAGCAGTTAGTTTGGACTAACCAGCCAAACTAACTAGTTCAAACTAAGCTTTGATTAGTTCAAACTAAAAAATGTTTTAGTTTGAACTAGGCAAAGCCTAGTGTAGACAGGATTTAAATTATTCTGGACTAAGTCTCCTTAATCCAGACTAATTTCTTAGTGTAGACATACTCCTGCTGACTTCAGTTGGCTTTGGATCAGGGCCTAAGTAATCTTCCTAGGAACACAGGAGAAGTCTGTGGTATAGCTAGGAAGTAAATGGAAGAATCCTTGTCCCTACTTCTGTGCCTTAACTTCCTCTCCTAAATGTTATTCCTTTATACCTTCTGAGTCCTCAGGAAGGCCTGAACTTCAGTAACTGAGTTACTGTACTTAATTGGGCAAAGACCAGAAGTGCTTTATTGTAATGCTGTGTATTAACAAGATGTGCGCATTTGAACAGAGAAATGAGATGGAGGCAGAACAAACTGCCAGTTGGCAGGCCTCCACGATAGCATCTTGTTCCAGCTTCCAAAGAATTCCTGCAGCACACTCTTGTTGCTTTATGCTGCCCCAATATATTAAATCCTTCAGGCTCTTCTTTCTGTCTCTTCTGGGGTTTTGCTTACATGATGCTTTGTTGATTTGTTAACTTATTATTAGGGACACAACAACTTTTCACTGGGCTGTGAAGGAGAGCACTCTGCAGGCATAAACAAACCAGGACCACTGAGTGGATTGGTAGGTATGTCTTTCTTTTGAGTAGTCTGCCTTTGTTTAAACTGATAGGGAAAACTGTGGTCATCCAGAAACTGTGCAGGTATGGAATTATTCATAGGATGTAGAATAAGCAAATGTAAACATAGGCAGAGGGGGGAATAATTGTTATATTGTGCAGGAAAAGAAATGGCATTTGAAATAATAATGAAGGATCCTGGATTTTTTTATTTTGCATCTGTTTAAGCAAACCTCTCTTCTCAACATGTATATTAAATCACAACAAGCCAGTGTTGTGCTGCCACCTCCATCTGCTCTTCTTAATGGGAAAAAAAACCTGCAAAGAAACTTAAGAAGCCGAAGCATATTGAGGGGGATGGAACAATAATTTAAAAGGCAAATACACTACAAATCATGCTGCAGATGAATAGAAATGAATGGCTGATGAGAAACACAAGGTTTGGACACTGATTTTAGAGAGATGGCAGAATTATTTGAAATGCTGAGCCTGTTGTGCTGAATCCTACCAAATGCCACTGGAATGTAAGTTTTATAAATACACAGAGTCTTCCAGAAAAGTGCTAAAGAACTGACTAGGCATCAGCCAATTAAGTCCTTAAGAAATTTTTTGAAACACCCTCTTTTCTAGAGGTTTTATGAACTATCCTATAGAATTTTACAGAAGCAATAGGAATCCCTAGTAAATTCTACTAAATGGTTGAAAAAAAGCTATAGAAAGACTGTAATTTTATATTAAATTCCACAAGACTTCTCCATAAGAGTTGCAAAATTCCTTTAACCTCAGAGGAATCACTCTTGATTTATCACACTTGAACTATTCCTTGCTGTCTAAGAGCAGTTAGACTCCTTTTGTTCAGCCTAGCCTCTATTTAGAAAGTTACTCCAGCAGGCGCCTAGGGTTATTCATGAGTCTGGCTCCTGGCTGCTTATGTACCTTGAGGAGCCAGGGCCTTTCAGAATTCTGTATCCACACCTCTTCAGCTGCTTTAAAGCTATCCTGTCTTCAGACTAATGCACGAAACCAGATTCAGTCTTCTTATTGTGGAATGAAGCATGTTGCAGCCTGGCCTGGTGTATCTCAGGAAAGATTCTCTAGAGCAGTGGTCCCCAACTGGTTGATTGCGATCTACTTCTGAAGGGCCATTGCCAGTGAAACCTATGAGCATTTGCCATCTGCTGGTGAGAGGTAGGAGACCACTGCTTTAGAGGAGCACAAGCAGTGGTCCCCTACGACATCTCAGGGCCATAACTACTCATTTGGGCGTCTGGGCCAAGTAGCCCCAAAGGCACCTCTTCACCTGGACCCTAATCTGGGGCCCATCTGTCCCTGCCGGCAACCAGAGCCTGTTGGGGGGGGTGTCCCTACCCTGCAGCAATAAGAGCTGGGTGGGGTGTCCCTTCGCTGTTGCTGGCCAGAGGCTCCCTTGCCAGCTGTGGCCGAAGCCAGGCAAGGAGAACCTTCCCCCTCTCCCAGTGGAATGTGCCTTTAAGGCACATTCCTGTTCACGGTGAGGAAGGGTCTGGCGTGGCACCCTCTCCAATGCACACCTGGGGCTTTTCCCCATTTGCCCCACCGTAGTTATGGCCCTGCAACATCCTATGTTCCTTTTGTACTGTAGCATAGTGATCTGGCCTGCTTGCTTGCACAAATACTTTTCCTCATAGATTTCCTTATAGGTTTAAGAATTTGTTTTATGGTAACAAAATTATAGATTCATAAATTATTAGTAAGGTTGGAATGCAAGAACCTGCAGGCCACACCTTGCATGAAAGCTAAGCATACATATGCTCTGGGCCTTTGGCGCAGAGAAGGAACAAGATGCTTACATATGCAGTTATGATATATCTACGTACTCTATAGATGGGTCCAGACAGTATGCTCTTCATGCTTATTGTTATTTCTGGCCCTTTTGGTGGGCTCTGTGGGGTACTTGTCTTCTGTGTTGTATTACGTCAGGTAGTCAGAAAATATCAACATAGGGGAACTGTCCAGTTCATGTCCTGACAAATGTAACAAGTACACCACAGAACCTACCAAAAGAGCCAGAAATAAAAATAGGTGTGAAGAGCCTACTGTTTGGACCTATCTGTAAGGGAGTTAGGTTTCTCATTAGTATGTTATTACTATGCACACACCTGCCAACCTACAGGAAACATGTACCCTGTGAATTTTTGGCTGAGGAAGCTAAGTTTGGACTTGGAAGAAGGACCCATATTGCTCAGGGTACAAAAAAGATTAAACAGTGGTGTCAGGAGGTGGTCACCAGCTGCTCTTTCTTTGACCTTTGTCTTTGTTTGTTAGAATCACTTGTTTTAGGATACTTAAATGTTATCAGTAGTTTTAGTCTTACTCAGCTTTATAGCTCTTAGCTCTGGCACTGCCTAGACCCCACCACTCCAGAGGCGAGGGATCGAGCATCTCTCCTGAATGGGTCATCAGGAAAGGACGTGAGTATATTAATCCAAAATATACAATAAAATATATAGCATCTGTACCTTACAGCAAGACTATCATTTGAATAATTATCCACTGTGTTATTCATTTGCCTTTATTTATTTATCTGTCTATACTGTTTTGGCATCTGTAAAGATATACATATTTGGTCATTAGTGTGAATATTTCTGTTTTGCACCTAAGGGGTCCTTGTGAAAACTTCTTCTGTCATCTGATTCAAGGACTAAACCTCACTATGTTCTGATCAGATTCATTGGCTTGCCTATCTGTCATAGAGAATCCAGAAAAGCCTCTTAGATCCCCTCCGTTCATAGCTAATCAGGACTCTGCTATGGTGGAGCCTTCTCCCATCCAGCATGTGGGTTTCCACACTACCTGTAGCCATCTCCCAAATCCAGGTTCAGAGGGTCCAAACCTTGCTCTGTCTGGTCTCCCTTGGGGGTTGGGGATTCCTCCCTCCATGAGGGTCCCAACAGTCCCAAACAGCAGTGAGGCTCAGCCAGTGTAGAAGTCAGAGGGTTTATTAGAAATCCAGTTTGCACAGGAGCTAGGACAGTTGGCTCTCAGATCAACCAGGAGGTCTAGCAGTAAACCCCAAGATGAGCCCCGGCGATCCTGCCTCGCCAACCTCCATCTGCCTTCTCCCCACTCTTCTCTCTTTGTTCCCCTCTACATCCAGCTGCCCTGCCCCTGGTCTAAACCGGCCACAACCTGTCACACACAGGGGGCCCAGGTAGGTTGTACTAAAGCCTCTTCCCCTCTAGTGGTACCTATAGTTATCACACCCCTGTGTCCCATCACCAGAATACCATCACCAAAGAACAGGAACAGAAAAGAAGAACCACAGTAGCCCAAGAGGTTTTCTTACTTCATCACATCTCTCTGTCTTTGGAGACTGAAATGAGCGGGGTCACCTCAGCCGGTGACCTGGGGAAGTTCTGACTCCCCCGCCCCCCGCAATAAGGCATCTGCTACTACGTTCACACTTCCCTTGAGATGCATTACCTCCATATCATAATTCTGAAGGATTAACTGCCATCTCATGAGCTTGGCATTGGTACCCTTCATCTGATGTAGCCAGGTCAGGGGAGAATGTATACACCATGAAACGATGACCGAATAGGTAGGGCTGCAGTTTCCTTAGGGCCCAGACCATGGCCAGGCACTCCTTTTCAATGACAGCATAGTTCTGCTCCCGGGGTAACAACTTTCTGCTCAGATATACAATTGGACGTTCCACTCCTTCGTCATTGGTTTGCATCAAGGCCACTCCTAGTCCCATGTCTGAGGCATCGGTGAACACTACAAATGGTTTGTTGAAGTCTGGGTTCACCAAGATCGGGTCCTGGATCAATGTCCTTTTTAGGGTACAGATGACCTGCTGGCATAGCTCAGTCCAGACCACCTTGTCTGGTCTCCACTTCTTACACAGCTCAGTGATGGGTGCAGCTATAGTGCTGAAATGGGGCACAAACTTCCAGTAATACTCTGCCATCCCAATAAAGGCCTTGACCTGTTTCTTAGTTTGGGGAGCAGGCCGGTCTCTGATCACTTTCACCTTAGCGGGCTCAGGCTTCCGGTGCCTGCTTCCCACCCTGTGGCCTAGCTAAGTAACCTCAGCCATTCCTACCTTACATTTCTCCGCTTTCACTGTGAGCCCTGCCTCCTTCAGTTGCTCCAGCACCCTCTTTACCTGGGATATGTGGCCTTCCGAGGTCTGACTGAAGACACATATATCATCTATGTAGGCCAGGGCAAAGTCTTCCATCCCATTCAGTAATTGGTCCACTAAGCACTGAAAGGTTGCTGGCACCCCCTTGAGGCCAAAAGGTAAGACCACGAACTCATATAGCCCAATAGGGGTGATGAAGGCTGATTTCTGTCTAGCCTCTGGGTCCAAGGGTATCTGCCAGTAGCCCTTGGTGAGATCCATAGTGATGAGATAGCAAGCCCTCCCAGCCTGTCTAAAATCTCATCCATTTGGGGCATGAGGTATGCACCAGACACTGTGACGGCATTCAACTTGTGATAGACTACACAGAACTGGATCGAGCTATCTTTCTTGGGTACCAGCACTACCAAAGAAGCCCACGGGCTGATAGACGGCTGTATAACACTCAAGGCCAGCATGTCCTGGACCTCCCTCTCCACATCCTGGGCTACCTTCCCAGTGACTCTAAATGGGGAGCACTTTATGAGGTTGATCATCCCAGTCTCTATGTGGTGCACCGCTAAGTTGGTAAGCCCAGGCTGGCTAGAAAACAGGAGTTGGTAGGACTCCAGCACTGCACTAATCTCTTCCCTCTGTGCCACAGTTAGCTGGTTGGATAAGGGAACTGAGTCCAGGGAGGATCCGTTCTCCACCCAGGTACTGAGACTTACCAGGGATCTTCCCCCAGACCCTTCCATTGTCTGCATACAGTCAGTGCCAGCCCCTCTCTGGCAAAGTAAGGTTTCATCATATTAACATGGTACACTGTTTGTTTGTGTGTCTGGTTGGACAGTTCTACTGCATAGTTCACATTGCTGTGTTGTTTGATGACCTTGAAGGGTCCCTCCCAGGCAGCCTGGAGCTTATTCCTTCACACTGGGATAAGAACTATCACCTGATCCCCAACCCCATATGATCTGGCCTGGGCACTGCAATCGTACCAAACTTTTTGCCTCCTTTGGGCCTGCATTAAATTCTCCCTGGCCAGGTCCATAAGCTCGGTGAGTTTCCCTTGGAGAGACAAGACATACTCTACTATTGATTCTCCAGTGCGGGAAGCCTTCCCCTCCTACTCATCTCTTACCAATCCCAGAGGGCCTCTTATTCTTCTCCCATATAATAGCTTGAATGGGGAGAAACCTGTGGACTCCTGGGGCACCTCCCAGTATGCAAACAACAGGTGTGGTAGCTATTTGTCCCAGTCCTGTTGGTACTGAGCCATAAAAGTCTTTAGCAGCCTTTTCAGAATCCTACTGAATCTTTCCAGCAGCCCGCTGGTCTGCAGGTGATGGGCTGATGCCCAGGTATCTCGGACCCAGCACTTCTCCCAGAGGCACTGCAAAAGGTCTGATGTAGAGTTAGAACCCTGGTCCATGAGGACCTCTTGTGGGAACACCACCTTACTGAAAATGCCCATCAGAGTATCTGCCACCGTACTGGCTTTGGTGGAAGCCAGGGGTACAGCCTCCGGGTACCAGGTAGCAAAGTCTACCACCACCAAAATATATTTCTTCCCCGATCAGGTGGCTTTGCTGAGAGGCCCTACTATGTCCATCACCACCTTTTGGAATGGCTCATCTATGACCGGGAGGGGTCTCAGCTTGGCCTTCCCTTTGTCCCAGGCCTTCCCCACCCTCTGACAAGTCACATGATTGGCAATATCGCTTGACTGCATCAAAATTTCCCAGCCAGTAGAAGTTTTGCAGCAGCCGTTGCCAGGTGCACTTTATTCCCTGGTGTCCCGACAGAGGAATATCATGGGCCGAGTACAACAGTCTTTGGCGGTATCTTCGGGGCACCACCAATTGTCATCTGACCTGCCATGGCTCCGCCTCTGCCACTGGAGTCCACTCTTGGTACAGGAACCCTTTCTCCCACACGCATTTCTCCCTGCGGTCTCCCCCAAGAGAATCTTCAGCCCCAAGGTCCATGAGTGCCCTCAACTTTGCTAGCAAAGGATCATCCTGCAGATCTTCCTGAAACTCATCCATGGGCAGGGATGTTGGAGTCTGTTCCCCAGCCCTGTCCAGGGTGGGACCCACCTCCTCACACTTTTCTGGCCCCATCGCTCTCGTCTGCCCTTCTGCAAAGCTCCTCAAGTTTGTCTAGGGGCAACTAGGGGTAAAGAGCCCCTGCTGGCCCTGGCTCCTGGTAAGGGCCAACGTTCTCTGGGGTTCACCAGGCCACCCTTCTAGATCTTATTCCATCAGCACCTCAGCTGGCAAGTGACTGTGCACCCCCCATCTCCTTGAGGCCCTCTTTGCCTCCCCACTTCAGATGCACCCTTTCTACAGGTACCTGTACAGGTGACCTGAACACACCCCTTAGGTTCAGATAAGTATCAGGGGCCATCTTGTCGGGTCCCACCACCTCCAGCCGGGCCAGAGTCACCTCTGCACCCGTATCCCAGAACCCCTGGACTTTTCTTCACTCTATCTCGATAGGGATGAGGAGCTGCTGACCTCCCTTTGGTGGGCCTGAGCTCACTTGGTAAATAGAGAATTCTGAGTCTGGAGCCCTGCTTGGTGCCAGTGAGCCCACCTGGCCACTCACTCCCTCCTTGGGTCCATCAACCCGACTGTCCACCACTTCTGGAATGGCTAGTGCCTCCTCTGGACAGGCTTCTACCCAATGAACCCCTTGGGCAGTTGGTTTACCCTCCTTGTCTCTGTGGTTTGGGCTCTGTGCTCTCTTGTGGCCTGTCTCACCACATGAGAAGCACCTCCAGTCTCTCTGATCACCAGGGCCTAGTCGAGTAGTTCCTTTGGATGATCTGTTTTCTGGGGCTACCTTCTGAGGGTCCTGATGGAGTCTCCCCTGCAGGTCCCCCTTCTGGCCTCCCTCCCCCATCAGACCTAGCCTATGGCCTGCCAGCTGGCCACAAACTCATCAGCCAGCTTGCCGGCACTGCGTAGGTCCTTGGGTTTCTGGTCCATCAGCCACAGTCTCAGGTTGGGGGGACAAATATTTAACTGCTCCAGGCCCAGCAGTTCCCCCACTTCTTCCCTGGTGGCATTCCCAGCCAAGTCAGTCCATTTCCAGAGGTACTCCTTTATCAATGTGCTGATTTCCAGGTAGGTCATCCCTGTATTTTTTCTGCACAGATCGTAGTTTTTCCCGGTACGCCTCAGGAGTCAGCTGAAACTTTAGCAGCAGAGCTTGCTTGAACTGCTCATAATCTCTGGTTTCCACCCCCTCCATCTGACTGAGTACCTCCATCACTTTTGGACCCAGAAGAGGGGTCAGATATCGTAGCTGGTCTGCAGGATTCACCTGATGTACACTACAGGTTTTCTCAAAGATGGTGAGGTAGGTATCAATGTCCCCCCCTCCGCAAAGGGCCCCATCAACTTAGTACTTTGAGGTCCAGCAGGAAGGGGCTCTTGGACTCTGCTCTCACTGTTCGTTGGGGCCCCTTTCTGGCTCCTAAGTCTAGCCAGCTCCAGCTCATGTTGTCTCTCTTTCTCTCTCTCTGCCATCTCCAGCTGTTTCTTTTCTAACTCGAATTGATGTTGTCTTGCTTTATCCTGTAGCTCTTGTTGCCTCAGTTCCAGTTCCAGCTGTCTGATTTCTGGGGGGAACGGAACTGTGGGTGCCCCCTAGGGATTGGGGATTGCTTCCAAGAAGGCCCAGGGCTGCAGCTTCCAGCTCCTCTGGGCACCTCATCTGGGGCAGAATGGCATCACGTGCGCCCGTCTCTGGCTGGGGTTTGTTGTCGGACGGTTCATGGCTGCTACTGCTGCTGCTCCTGATCTCCCTGGAGGCTTCCACCACTGAGGGGGGTCTCTCTCTCTCTCCCCCCATTGCTCCCTTCCAGCTGGGCAATCAGCTGCCCCTTGGTGAGCCTACTGACTTTTAATCCCCGAGACTTACTAATGTTCACTAGTTCTTGTTTTAACAACCACTTGTTATCCATGCTGTAATATTACCACCAACAATGTGTGAAGGAAATGTCTCACTGCACTGATCAGGATCAAGTTTCACCGAGCACAGCGGGGTTCCCCTCTGGACTGAATCCACTTCCCCCACCGTCCAATCAGGTGCAGGATATTTGCATAATCACTGCTCTCTGGTCAGTCTCCCAGCAGGCAGATGTCTCTGAAGAATGTGCCTCCAATTGGCTGACTCCCTGCATCCCAATTCAAATCCTGGGCATGGATCTTTCCAGGGTAAGTCCAGACTACTGTGGAGGAAACCCCCCTCTTTCTCAGGGATGCAGATCTTTGAACAACGACCCAGCTGTCTCTCTGCTGGGCAGCTTGATTAAGTGAGCCCCAGGAGCCTGCTGATTCATAAAGCTCCCTGTCTGCTCTGATACACACTGTCCTTCTTAAGAGACCAATCTTACCCCTTCCCGCTGCTGCCTCTAGCCAGCACTGCACTGAATAGTCACTCACTGTGGGGCATCACTGTAAGATATCCCACAGCTGCCACCAAGATGTCATGGAGAACCCAGAAAAGCCTCTTGGATCCACTCCATTCATAGCCAATCAGGACTCTGTTATGGTGGAGTCTTCTCCTGTCCAGCACGTGGGTCTCCACACTACCCGTAGCCATCTCCCAAATCCAGGCTCAGAGGGTCCGACCCTTGCTCTGTCTGGTCTCTGTTTGGGGGGGAGGTCCTCCCTCCACGGGGGTCCCAACAGTGCCAAACAGCAGTGAGACTCAGACAGTGTAGAAGTCAGAGGGTTTATTAGAAATCCAGTTTGCACAGCAGCTAAGACAGTTGGCTCTCAGATCAACCAAGAGGTCTAGCAGTAAACCCCAGGATGAGCCGCGGCAACCCTCCCTCTCCAACCTCCATCTTCCTTCACCCCACTCTTCTCCTTTTGTTCCCCTCTACACCCAGCTGCCCTGCCCCTGGTCTAAACTGGCCACAACCTGTCACCCACAGGTGGTCCAGATAAGGTTGTACTAAAACCTCTTCCCCCCTAGTGGTACCCATAGTTATCATACCCCTCTGTCCCATCACCAGAATGCCAACATCAAAGAACAGGAACAGAAAAGAAGAACCACAGTAGCCCAAGAGGTTTTCTTACTTCATCACACTATCATCCTATCCTAATTACTAAACAACAGGAAAGCAGGCAATGGTACAAGCCTAGCGTCTAGCCTGGTAGACTTCTCACCATTGCAGGCTGTGCTCCTGGGAGTATACTGGTGGTAATCAGTGGCCCTTTAGCCCCTAATGTCTGTATCACAGCAGATGAAGATTGTTTAAAATAATTCCCAGGCTCTAGAAAAGGGGACTGAATTTGCCACTGAAAAGCAGTGGCTCGCTGTAGGCATCACAGCAAGGGAAACTAGTTGAAGCCCCTTAGTTAGCAATGGATCATGAAGGCTTTAGAAAATTCTGCTATGCCGTCACCAATATAGTGGAATAAAGCTCTTCAGAGGACGGGCTATCGTTTACTATTGCTATATGTCTGTCTTTATGCAACGGTTAGTTCAAGTTAGTACGCTTGAGCTAGCCTATCTGGAGTGAGTGTGACCACATTTTGAAACACTGGCGCAACACAGTAACTGGATTAGCATCTGATGAATTGGTGTAATCTGAACTACTGTATCTACATTGATTAAGCTCTTCTGAGTGAGCAACCAGAGCTAGCCCAACCATATACATAAAATAGGCTGTTGCTGAGGGTGCCAGGCTTTAAGGGTGCCAACTAAATGGAAGTAGATATTTTTCTCTGTTTAATATATATATACTACTGGAACAAACCATGCATGGACGAGACAAGAGAACCTGGAATTGATGGAATGCTACTACAACAGCAGACCTAATGAGAGGGGATATATGAAACGTATGAGGGAACTATGGATGGACAGAAGACCTACATCCACACTAACTGAGAAACAGCTAGTTACCCAACGCTTCAACATAGTAAAGAGGCAGCTGCTCTCACAACTGGAGATAGACCAACTGCACGTTACCTCCCACACTCAAGAAGAAGCCCCAGAAGACCAACTAGATGTGCAGCCACCACCTGAAGCTGGAACTTCACTGCCACCCCCTCCATTACAGAACACAGCAGCTGATATGAGGCATAAGATCATGGATAAACTAGCTACAGTCAACCCTCGAGACCGATTACCAAGGCTCGTGGGAGAAGTACCATCAGATAGTATGCTAGAAGATGCAAATAGAGCCCTAATGACAATTCCTACTACCACCATCACTGAAACCAATGAACTGGTATATGCGACAGCCTCTGTAATCCTGGAGATGCTTGGCTACATGATCAAGAAGAACAGCAATACATACCCTCCCTGGAAAATGAGGTTGGAGGATAAGATCAAGGCAACCCGGAGAGAAGTTAGCCGGCTGGTGGCACTACAGAAGGGTGTAGAGATTAAGGATAAGACTCGGCTACTGAGAAAATACAAGGGCCTGACTCCATCTGAAGCCCTAGAGACTGCTAAGCAAAGGCTCACAGCACTGGCCACCAGGCTAAGGAGATACACTAGAGAAGCAGAGGACAAAAAGATAAATGCCCTGTTCTCCAAAGAACCATCCAAGGTGTACTCCCAACTGCAGTGCAACAACACAATAACAGCAGAGCCACCAACAGCAGAAACTGAACAGTACTGGAAGAACATCTGGGAGAAAGAGAAGACTCATAACACCAGTGCAA
>ML681992.1:35825876-35899349 GCA_007922195.1 Podocnemis expansa
ATATATTATCTTCCTCTGTACTAGATGTGATGGAAGGGAGAGCCAGTCATAGTTCGTGAAGGGCACCAAAAACCCTTGGGCCAGCCCTGTCAGCAACACTTCAGCTTCAACATTGCCTGCTACTGTTCTCACCAGGGGCCATCTAGTTTGAGTTTAAAGCACCCTTGGAGCTAGACATTTCTGTGTGTGGACAGGAATGGGCAGGCAACAACTACAGCTGTAGCTCAGCTAAGAAAGCAGCAAAGACAAGTCTCATTTATCTATATAGGGACTAGCATTGTGAAGTCCTAATTATAGCTGAGGCATCTAGGAATAATAATAAAATAATCATAATAATTAATAATAAATACACTATTATATGTAGTTACCATGGGTTTTGTTACTACCAGTATGCTGCACTATAAAAAAAAATAAAATATAGAAAATCACTGGTTGACTTTTAGCTGAAATACATTCTTGTCATAAGAATTCCTAAAATGCCTACCACAGCAGTATCATCCTGGGCCTTGACAAATGTTTAGTTTAAAAATAGCAGCCGGTGACTGTCTGATATACAAAGGATAAACATTTTTAATGAGTTCAGAAAGTATTAGACAGGGTACATGGGAAGAGCTCAGAGATTTTGCTGTGTGGCTGTGTGCCTAAAACCTATAGATGAAGTCTATTTTTCAGTCTAGAAATATAGTAAATTGCCAGATGTTCCTCATGAAAGAACACAAGTGAGGTATAAATTGTGGAAGTTCTTTAAATTGAGATCTGGCTCTGGGAAGCTTATGTTTTGTTGTTAATACTCTCCATTCAAACCTTGGATTATTTCTCTAGGGATGACTGATAGGAGCTGTAGTAAATTCATTTGAAGAGAACAAATTGGCAGATGTAGTGTTCATAAATAATGGATAAAGTGAGCTCATATTAAAATATTATAGTGGATATTGGAACGTGCATCTCCAGTATCAATTGTTTCAGATTATTTCTTTATTACAGCAATAAACACTGATGTATTGTGTTAATATCATTCAATAGCAACAGATGGAAAAGCACTCAGAAAAGGGATATTTCGACTTGAAAAACATAGAAGTAATGTATGGATCAATTTAGAAGCGTAAGACAAAGGAATTGTGAGAACTGGCATAGAATCTGTGATGAAGCACGAATGGGACTGAAGAGAAACTTTCAGTGTATGGCCTGATTGGCTTGTACGTTAGAACTGTGCAGTCATGAGAGCAGTATTACAACCTTACAGACCATTCCAGTCATAAAACCCACTCTAGCTCACAGATTATTACCCCTTTTCAAAACTGGGGAGACAAAGGAATAGGGAGGCCATGTTTAGGCCTAGATTACACAGGCAGTTTGAAGAAAGTCTGTGAGTTTTAAAAGCATTTTCCCTACATCCTCCGTTAAAGATGTATGTAACCATTCAAACACCTCTTAAGTTTCTTCTTCCAAGCTGTGTGTGTGACAAGAGCTCTCCCTCACTTCTCTCACAGCTTCCTGTGGCTCTGATAGAAGAATGCAGCTGAATAGGCCATCTGATCTAAATCTTTATGGTTATGTCTACACTAACAAATTGGTTCAAATTAAGGACCTTTAATTTGAATCTTGTCTACATTAGGCTCTGCCTAGTTTGAACTTAAAAATTTTTTAGTTTGAACTAAGTAAAGCTTAATTTGAACTACTTAGTTCAGCTGGTTAGTCTGAACTCGCTGCTTAGTTCAAACTTATTTGCACATTTAGTTCAAACTAGCACAATGTAGAGATGCTAGTTCAAACTAAATGAGTTCAAACTAGTGGTTAGTTTGAACTAAGCACATTTTTTTAGCTCGAACTTTTAGTTTGAACTAACCACGATTTTTTTAGTTTGAACTAATAAGTTAGTTTGAACTAAAAAACAGTGCAGCTAGTTTGAACTAAAAGTTAGTTCAAATGGAAGACCCATGCTTAGTTTGAACTAATCAAGTCCTAACTGAGATTTTAGGTGTAGACATAGCCTATAATACCATGGCTGGCTTATTTCCAGCTGTGTCAGAAACCACTTCATTGGAGGTCAATGAGCCTATGGTGACCTGAGAAGTTTGAACATATTGTAGTATTATGCTGGTTATCAAGACATAATAACCCCTAACAGATAGGAGCAACCATTGGCAGCCCCCGTACCAGCCCCACCCACCGCACCCTCAGCAGGTGCCAGGGACATGGTCAAAAGGGAGCAGGGCCAGGTCTCTGGTTCCCAGCCAGTGTTGGGGCCAGCACCTGCCAGCAGGTGGCCTCCAGTTCCCATCCCTGTCCCCAGCCCTGGGGCCAGATCTTGCCCCCACCAGAGGGTGGCCTCCAGGTCCCAGGGTTGAGGGGCTGGCTCCCGCCAGTGGGTGGCCTCCAGTTAATGGGGTCAAGGCTGGCTTCTGCTGGCAAGCAGCCTCCAGTTCCTGGGGTCAGAATTGGCTCCTGCTGGCAGTGACAGTGCCTGGTGGGCCAACCTGCCCTGATCCCCTTTAGCAGCCCTGCCCAGCAGGAGGCAAGGCCAGCAGGAGCCAGGAGCTCCACATGCCACAGCTTCTTTGTCACTGCTGACCACATTCCCTGGGGGAGGGGGGGGGGGAGCTCAGCCAGCAGAGGCCTGGAGCCGTGGCATATGTCTCTTGTGACACTAGGTACTGCAGCACTGGGGGGGGAGGCAGTGGGGGAGCCTGAGTGACGCTACAGTCCACTCGGGCTCGGCCCACTTGCCATCTTTGGCACACTTGCTATGGGTTGCCAACCCCTAACTGCTTGCTCTCTTTTCTCACCTTAACATGATGAGCCCACGTACCATAGGTGACCACAATGACATATGAATAGTTCATGTTCAACTCACCGGGGCCATTTCTGGTCCTTGCAGCAGCTCTAGAAATTTTGAACCATGCTAGGAAATCAGATAGGGTTGACTCGCTATGTTCCGTGAGCCCCATGCAAGCAATATCCATGGAGTATCTGAATCTTCAATATCAGGCTAACAGTGTTGGCAACTGCTTCATATAAGCTCACTGCATTTTCAGTAATGGCCAACTTTTAGCAGTCTTGCCACATATCAATGCATGTTACTGAGATACTTCAATCTGATCAGAAAGCTATTTATCAGAAAAAGAGAGACAATTTGCATCACTGGAAACATTTAAAGCCTGAATTTCCAATTGTGATTTCCACCATGCGAACTTTCTCAGCTGAAATTCCTGGATGCACTATTAGGGTATGTCCACACGAGGTTTTTATTTCGAAACAACACTGGTTGTGTCGAATAAGAACCTGCATGTCCACATGACGTTCTCTTGTTTCAAAACGACGATCTCCATCATTTTGAAACAAGAGCCATCGTTTCAAAATGGCTTATCCCCTTCCATTTCAAAACAATGGTTATTTTGAAACGAGTCGTTTTGAAATAATCGTCGTTTGGACATGTTATTTAGAAACAAGTGTTGTTTCAAAATAACAGTTCTGACCTTCTTCGTAGGGTGCACAGCACCCAAGGGAAGCAGGAAGTCCCTTCCCACGTGTGCCTGCCAGCATGGCCAGAGGCCTGTCCAAGCATGGCAGCAGGTGCCAGCAATGCCCCAGGGGGGTGACATCGTGCCCCATATGGACACCCGAGGAGGTCCACTGCCTCGTCAGCATTTGGAGGAGGGAGGCCATCATGCCCCAGTTCTGGGCGAGCCACTGGACCCGGGACATATATGCGGACATCACCGTGGTGCTGTCCACTGAGGGCCACGAGTGCATAACAGAGCAGGTGTGCTCCAAAATAAAGGCCCCGCACCAAGACCACACCCAGACCAGGGAGCCATGGGAGCTCCAGGGGGCAGGTAGCACTGCTACCTGCCCCTTCTATGATGAGCTCCATGCGTTCCTGGGGCCGGAGCCCAGTGGCCTGCCAGCAGAGGCCGTCAACACCGGGGCACGCCACAGCTCATCCTCCGGCCTGGAGGCTGCGGACACAGGGTCCGAAGTCTCCATTGGCGAGCCTCCCGCCGCACCGCCACCAGCAGTGGAGGCCATACCCGGGACCCCGGAGCTGTTCCCTGGCCCCGATGGAGGGAGCAGCATGGAGGAACAGGGGCCTGACACCATCCCAGCCCCTGCAGAGTCCGACACAGACACGGGGACATTGCGCTGGACCTCTGGAGCCCCTGTGGGTGAGTATTCCCCTCCCGCAGAGGCACGCAGGGCTGGGCCTTTCCAGGTCATGGGCAGCGAGGAGATACAGGACCAGGCACTGGGGCAGGTAGGGCATAGGGTCGGCGGGTGCAGAGGCTCTCCCATGGCCACGGGTATCTGAAAGACAGGTGGCACCAGGGTCACAGGCCCCTGTGTGCCTGGGGGTGGTTAACAGGGGCTGGGTGTCAAAGATGCAGCCACATCTTGGGCAGGGTGGAGAGCATGCAGGCCTTGCCACTGGCAAGTGGCCTTGGGAGGCTCCCCTAGAGCAAGGCGTGGGTGAGTCCAGCTCACCACTGTGGGCACCACTAGCATGTGTGCCTCCAGGGTACGGTTGCCAGATGTCAGGCAAAAGGAGAACATGGTCCCCTTTTTACCTTCCTGATCTTTTTATCCTCACATTCTCTGTCTGGCAGGCAGTTTAAAATACAGGATTTTGTCAGGCTTTTTACTGTAGGGGTTGAAGGATCCTGGAATGCCATAGAATACTTATTTGTACAGGAAAGTGTTCCAGGGCCCCCTAAACACTGCAAAATATCACATCCGTACCACATTTTCTCCCATGTGTCCTCCAATGCCCTCCTTTTTGTACTTTCCTGGCCTCATTTCAAGGCTTTGGGATCCGGTAGCCCTACCCCAGGGCAATGTCCCACAAGATCCTAAGTCCTGCTGACAGTCAGGGCAGAGGCGTGTGCTGCAGACAGGCTGCACACAGACAAGGGCAGCAGGGCCAACTGTGTTTTCTGCTTCCCTCCAGCAGGTCGCCCAGCCGCCCGCTGTGCTGCACCACTTACCCAATGCCTCAGCCCGAGGCCACCACAGCGGAGGAGGAGGGCCCCCCGGACACGAGGCGAGATCCTCGAGAGCCTGGAGGAACTGGGGCAGCGGACTGAGGTGTCCACCCAGGCCTGGCAGCAGGACCAAGCCAGGTGGCAGAACTCAGCCCTCTGCCTGCTGCAGCAGGTGGCAGCTGCAAATGATCGGGTGGTCGCCGCCCTGGAGCGCCAGGTGCAGGCCATCGAGCACCAGGTGCAGGCCAGCTAGCGCCTCTGCGACCGCCTGCCCACTGCAGTTGAGGCAATTGCCACCAGCCTCCACCAGCTGCTGGAACGGACGGCCCCTCCAGCAGCTGCAGGGGGTCCACCGCCTGGCCTTCCCTGGGGCAACCCTGGACCCAGGGTGGCCAGGGGTGGGGCGGGGAACACCACCACCCCCGGATCCCGCCACAGGCCCTGCCTAAGTTCTCCCCTGCCACCCAGACTCTCCCACCACTTCCCCCCAATCTATCTCCCCCTTCCAAGTTGCTGGCCCGCCCCAGGCCGCCCCCACATTGCCCCATCCCGTAACCCTCCCCAGCCCCAACCCCTCTTTTGTTAATAAATGTTTGAAACTTATTCCTGGTTTTGAGTGGTTTTATTGGGGGTAGTTCACAGTGCGGGTGGATGGGTGGGGGCTGGCTGTGGGCAAATGGGGAAGGTTTATTTAGAGAGGGGCAAAAGAGAAGGACAAACAGGGGCAATGGGGGCAGCAGTAACAGCTAACACAAGGTCCTGCAGGCCCAGCAGTGCAGCAGACTGGAAGCAGACTGTGAGCTTTGTGTTTGCACCCTGAGTTCAGGAGTCCCAGCACAACTCCAGTCCAGTGTTTTGTCCAGCAGCTGCTGGTCGTCTTCAGCACCAGCAACCTTCTCAGCAAAAACCCTCTTCTGCCACTCTCTGTGACCACAGAGCAACACCCTTCCCACTTAACTAACTACAGCCTCTTCCTTAGTCCCAGGCCGGGTCCCAGGCACTGTACTCATCACCCCATGGCTCCAAATGGCCAGTCACTGGGTCCAGCTCTGTTCTTGGGTGACTATCTCCAGTACAGTGGCCTTCTGTGGGTGCTGGCCTGGTGTGCCATGTCAGCTGCTCTGTCCTCCCTGGCATCAGGCAGGGCCTCTCTCTGCTGCTTCTTTCTGGCTGTCTCGCTCCTGGGACCTCTGGCTGCAGCCCCTTCCCCTCAACTCCACACCCTCCTTTCAGGACAATCACTCCCTCCCCCACAGGGCAAAGATTTAAAGAAACCACTCTCTTTAAGACCCCAAAGGGTTACATATAAACCACTTCTTCATGGGGATTTTACTCATACGAAATTTGCCCCTGGTGCATGTGATCATGATTGAATGTGAGCACCCACAACTAGCACATATGCACAGAGTCGTGTGTGTGTGTGTGTGCCAAGTGGATGCCATCTTGAAAATTAAGGGCTTGTTTCTCTTCTAATTCCAACATAATCCCATTGAGTCATGGAACCCCTCATTGAATGACTTCAATGGCTTTTGGATCAAGCTCCAAGATGGATTGGAAGCAATCTTCACTGCTGTTGCATGTTGCTCAATAGCTCCCGCCTTTCAGCAGACTCTTCACTTTTATTATTGTATCATTGCATTCATTATGTCCCCCTGCTGCCATATAAGCCTTCATATAAACAATGCAGAGCACTACTGTGGTTAATTAATGTTTTCAGGTGGACTTTTGAGTCCTTAGGGATGATCAGAGCAGCTCATTTTACAGATAGGGTTCTTTGCTGTATTTGTTATAAATGCAGCGCAGCAACTGGGACTGTTGAATATTTTATAACTATTGCCATTATCCTTGACTATGAGGTCTGAGTTCCTCTTAATTATTTTATATTAGGAAATCTGTTGATTTTTGGGAAGCCCATGTGCAGTATTTAGATTTGATGTGTGTGCAGCCATCAGTTCTATTGCTGCATCCCTGGGAAAGGGAGATAACATTCTTGGGTATTCTTGCTAATGATTAGTTCTGCAAAACCCATCTATACAAATTGACAATAGCTTTCTACAGATGAGCTGCTGTGATGACTGCCTAATTGACTTAGAAGCCTAAATCCAATTGGCTTTTGGTGGGATTTAGGCACTTCTTGGGTCCCTTCTTCTCCTTCTCCTTCTGTCATCCCCTAAACTCTAGCAGTGACAAGTTACTCACACAGGAAGCACATTAGTGGCAAACCAATCACCAAGTGAATATATGGCCTCCTTGCAGGTCTACAAATGCCACCCAAACATGAGTAATACGACAGCAACTACCCACATCTCAGCCAGAACATGTTTGGTCCAGCGACCCTGTCTAATGCTGCACGTGCTGGGCTCTGGGTCTTATGACCAGAGATCATTTACACATATAGAAAGTCTTTTTTCTAATCACTATCTGCTAATATCTTTCACCTCTTAGGGCTCATTTAAATGTACAGTAAGCGATGACTTTGTGTGCTAGGACAGTGGTTCTCCACTCCTGTGTCAAGACACATTACTGTGTCACCACCCAGTGGTAAGTGTGTCCTGGAGCGCTGGGGAAATAGCTGGGTTTGTCCTGGGTGGGGGGTGGGCTGGTGTATCCTGTAGGGTCATGATATGGCACCAAGTGTGTTGTGCTCTGCAAATGGTTGAGAACCACTGCTTGAGGGCACAGAATCAATCAACTGCTGAGCCACTCTGGAGTAAATTTGCACCCAGCCATGTGTGGGTAAGTGTTATGCTAATCCAGCAACTAAAGGGTTAATATAGGTCCTGCCAGCTACTTCTGATTGACAGTTTAAGGGCAGTTAGGTGGATAAAAGGGCTGGGAAGCAGAAGAGTGGCATGACTAACACAGGAATAAGCAGATAGGAGAAAGGAACTCCTGGCAGCAGACTGCCAGAGTTGTCCATGGCCAACACTTCAGCAAGGGACAAAAAGATTGCAGAGCCTGAAAGTTCTCCTACCAACTCCCTGGGGCAGACATGAGAACAGACAGGGTTTCCAGATTGCTGGACACCACGGATGGACTGACAGCCCTGTTGTGCTGTGTGAGCCTGTGCCCCTTTATTGCCAGGGAGTGTTTGCTGCAACCTATCAAAATGTGGCACAGGAGCCTTGTTTCTCACAAAGCCTGATGGTGCCTGAAGCTCCCTTTTGGTGGTAAACCTCCACTCAGTCCCCTAGTGAAGGCTGTGGCTCCCATTCATGACTTAGCACTGTTATGTTCTGCTGGGGGAAGCCACCTGGTTTTTAAACTCACATTCTTCCTAACTGAACACAAATTCTGAGTTTAGGGGGCTTTCTTGGTGGACAGATGAGGTGTCATACTGGGAAGCCACCAGGCTGGGAGACAGCATGCAGAAGGTGAGGGAAGGCTCTGGTATATTCTGCACTTGAGGAGGAGAGCAGAAAAGGGTCTCTTATAGTTAACATTTGGTGCAAGGCTTCAGAGATGGGGCAAGCCATACAGGTTGTCAGTCACATTTGGGAAATCAATATTTGTCTGGCTTCTCAAATAGTCCATGTGAAGACGGCTGAATTTAGCTCTAGGGGATAATGACTGGTGAAAAGCCTAGAGGTTCAGTTCAGTTTATTACAAGTACTAAAAAGATCGGGGCAGCTGTGTTAGTCTAGTCCAGCAAAAAATGCAAGGGATTTTCTCCCATGAAAGTTCATTCAATAAATAAATCTGTTAGTTTTTAACTCCCACAGGACTCCTTGCTTTTTTTTCAAAAAAGATTGAATAATTATTTTATGTTATTGGAACCTTTATCCTTCCTCTTGCCTTCATTTTTCTTCTTTACATGGCTGCAGAAACCCCATGTAGCTGATGAGCATAGAAAGGGTTAACACAGGCCAAGAGGTGAAGAATGAGTTGGTTAGGGTACTATAAAAAGGCTTGGTGTTCAATGTGAGAGTAAAGAGGAGAAAAAGGTTGCCACAGGCTAGGAGCCTTTGAATGGCTGAGATATGAAAGAGTTCTCAGTGGAGTAATATAGCTTAGACAGTTTGGTTTGTTTCTTTTGAGGAGTAGTGGCTGGAGCAAAGCAGCCCTGGCTATTTCTTTTCCCTGAGTTGCAGAAAGTCCTAAGGTGTCCTTGTTTCATTAACTCCAGAAGGGAAGGACCATTCTTCAGATTTGAGAGGAAACTACCTGCTTGTGCAAAGACTAAAGCATTTATCTTGTGAGAGATGAAATAAGGGTCCAGGCCGAGCAGGTCACTGAAGCACCAGCCACACCTGGTGCACAGGTAAGCATTTGTCCATACTCTTTCTCCTTCATCAGACTCGGTTTCTCTTCCTGAACCTATCAATACAGTCCTAAATTCTCCAGACCTGATTCTGCCTAACACTCTCCTCATATCCAATGGCTACCTATTTGGAAGGATATTGACTGTTTATAATGAATCCTGTGTTATCCTTTTATTTCTTTATTTTCTTTCTCTTCCTCTAACTCTCTTCTGACATCAAACTGTGCCTGCTACTAAAGTACTTAGAGATCTAAATAACTTCCATACTATTTGCAAATATGGGGTAAGGCTAGTTGTACCTCTAGATCGATGCACACAGAGGAGGATTCTGCTGCATGCTTTCACTGTGAAGGTACATTAAGAGGTTCTGGAGAACTTGAAGCTGATATAAAAGCTTTTGTCTGTAGGTGGCGGGATGATTCATATCTGGACTTTGGAAAAGACAGCAATGACTGGGTTGTGTTTTGGATATAGGCATTTGCACCATCTGCACTGCTGTCATTTACTATGAACTGATCCAAAATTCAGTAAGTGCATCACTGAAAAGTATGCTTGTTAAAATGCCATTGGCCATGGCACGGGAAGTTTACAAACAGTCATGAGGAAACCAGGTTAGATACAACTGTAATAAGCTTCTTTCTCAGACTGAATAGGAACCGAGAAGCTACTGAACTGAACCAGACCCATGGTCTGTCTCGTTCATTGTCTTTTCTCATACAGCAGCCAGTACCAAATGCTGTGGAGGAAAGTTCAAGAAACTTCACAAGCATCTGCCTTCTGTGTATGCAGTCTCTTCCCAATGCTCAGTAGTCAGAGATTTGGCTTAACAGGAGATTTCATTTGCCTTCAGTACTTCTTGTTAGTATTAACTATTGTAACTCTGCATATGCTTGTTATTCACATAATCATTCAATTCCTTTCTGAACTGGCCAGATGCTTGACTTCTGTAGCAATGAGTTCCACAGTCTAACTATATTGTGTGGAAGTATTTTCTTTAATTTTTAATTTACCAATTTTCACCAACAGTGTCCATTTGCTCTCGTGTTATGAGAAATGAGGGCACAAGTTCCCTGTGTACCTTCTCTGTAGTATTCATCGCTTTTACAGACTTTCATCCTGACTCCTCTTATGTCTCCTTTCTAAAGTAAACAACCCCAGGCTCTTCAATCTCTTTCATAAGAGTTTTTTCTGCATGTGCCTTGCTGAACTACCTCAAATTGTACAATAGTCCTTCTTAAGATGGGATGACATACTGAACACACAACTCTGGATAAGGCCACACAATTGGTATAATGGAACAGCACTTTCTATTCTATATTCACCTTGTCCTTATGCAACTTAACTTCTCATTTGCTTTTTTTGGTGTAACTCATTGAATGCAATATTGTGCTAGTCTCTTAACTCAGATGGTTCAGTTAATCTTGAACCCTATAAGTTATGTAAGCAGTAGTACTTTTCCTTCATTTGTGCATCATACCATATTTATTAGCATTAAACTTAATCTGCCACTGTGTTAATCATGCTCTGACAACTTCTATGCCATCTGCAAATCTTGCTGGCTCCTTTTATTTTTCTGTCTCTTTGCTTGCTTTTGTTTCATGGCAATTCTGAAAACATGCCCTTAATGTGCAGTGGCAGTCAAAAAAGTTAGCAGAACATTGGGAATCATTAGGAAAGGGATAGGTAAGACAGTAAATATTATACTGCAGCTATATAAATCCATGGTACACCCGCATCTTGAATACTATATTCAGATCTGGTTGCACCAGTTCCAAAAAGACATACCAGAATAGAAAATGATATAGAAAAAGAGCAGCAACATTTATTAGGGGTCTAGGATAGATTCCATATGAGGAGAGATTAATAAGAATAGGACTTTTCAGCTTGAAAAAGAGTTGACTAAAGAGGGATATAATAGAGGTGCATAAAATCATGACTGGTGTGGAGAAAGTAAATAAGTTTTATTTATTCCTTTTCATAACAAATGCAGTTAATAGGCAGCATGTTTAAAACAAACAAGAAGTGTTTCTCCCACAGTGCACAGTTAAACTGTGGAACTCTGCCAGAGAATGTTTGAAAGCCAGGGACTAATCTATATTATAAAGTACTGCTGATGCAATTTACTACATTGATCAAAAAGTGCTGTAACTATAATGCTTGTGCTTTTCCACACAAGAGCAGTGTGATCACATTAGAGCTGTTGAGTTGTGTTCAATTCAGCTTTTGCTATACGCCTTCTTGAGACACACTATGGCTATGTTCACACGTAAACTCTTGTTTCAAAGTAAGTTATTTTGAAATGAGTTATTTTTAAATAAAATCCTTACTTTGAAATAACTTAAATTGAAATAAGCAAATATTAAATCAAAATAAGGGAAAACCTCAAAGTGAAATAGCAAGTCCAGACACAGGACTTGCTATTTTGCTTCAGTAGAGGGGCAGCATGGGAGATGCGGCAACATGGCTTCCTCACTGGTCCATGCCCCCACCCAATATATACAAAAAGGAAGGCACCCTGGGAAGGAGAAGGGCAAAAATGTTATTTTGAAGTAACTGTTATTTTGAAATAACATGTCTGAAAGGCATTGTTTCGAAACAACAGCTATTTTGCTTTCAGGCATGGTTTTATTCTTCTGAAATGAATGACATTATTTTGAAATGATGAGGTCCCGTCATTTCAAAATAAAGAAACGTCATTCTGACATGACAACTTTTATTTCGAAACAATGGTTGTTGTTTAGAAATAAAAGCCTTGTGTGGACATAGCCTATGTGAGTTCACTGCTGCAGTGTGTGGACCAGACTGGAGTCAGGGGCAGCACAGGTTGTAAATCTGGACTAGCCTTTCAGTGAAGACAAACCCCCTAGTTATACAGTAAAAGAGCTACTTTTAGGGAATTTATACATGTATAAATTTTCCTTGTATTCTGAACCAGAATAAGCAATATGGGTATGAGCATTAGATGTGTTTTGCTGCTTTAATTGTTGTAGAATAATTAAAGCGGCAATAATTTCAACTACAGGCATCTCTACAGGTTGCCAGACCCAGTAGCCTTTGCCTGTCTGCCCAGCTGTGTTGAGCATGAGCCTGGCAAAAGCTACTCCTTGAGTCCTGCATTCTTTTCCTGAATGTACTGTAGCAATCATAGAATTACAGTGGTTTATTATCATCATCTCTCTTTGTATGCTGCATTCTGAAACTAGTGTCATTCCTTTCTGCACCTGCATTTGGTGGGGTCAGTTATTTGTGGGCACACAATGACATTAAGGTACATGCACATCCAAGGACAGAGGACGTGAATGGGTCTAGTTGCATTAGAAGCAAGATACGTTTTCTGGAATTGGTACTACTGAGTTTGACCTGGTATTTTGGTAAGAGCATGCATAAGAATGGCCATAGTGGGTCAGAGTGATGGTCCATCTAGCTCAGTGTCCTGCCTTCTAACAGTGGCAATACCAGGTGCTTCAGAGAGAGTGAACAGAACAGGAAATCATCAAGTGATCCATCCTATCACCCATTCCCACCTTCTGGCAAACAGATGCTAGGGAAACTTCAGACCATGGGTTTGACTGCCTGCTCTAGCTCATAGCAATTGATGGACCTATCTGCCATGAACTTATCCAGTTTCTTTTTTCAAACTCTGTCATAGTTTGGGGCCTGGTCTACACCACAGCTTTTTGTTAACTACAATCAGCGGTTTGCACTAAAACAGTGGTGGTGTACTCATTTCAATCGCCCCACTGCCCTAACTCCCCTGATTTTTGTGACAAAATCAAATGACCTTGACAAGAGGTGTAGAGTTTTGCACCAAATTTTTAATGACAAAGCATCAATGTAGACACTGTTCTTGGTTAGGTCATGATAAATGGGCTCCAGGAAATATCCCCCATTGCCCATCCTGACCACTCTGGCCATTACAGTAAGGGGTTAAAGTATAATTTGGTGGCCCCCTGGAACATTGATAAATTGGCAGACCCCCCCCCCCACGCTGGTACAGGACACCCTCATGCTGCTGTGGGCTCCCTGGTGCCAGTGGGGGCCCCCCTCATGTACCCCAGCTCCTGACCCCCAAACTCCTGCCCCCAACCCCAACTCCTGCCCCTACATGCTTGCTCCCATGCCAGCTCCTGCCCTCACCCCAACTCCCACCCCACACATACCTGCCCCCACCCCAGCTCCTGTCCCCCACACCTACTCCCATCCCAACTCCTTCCCCCCACACCTATCCCTATCACAGCTCTTGCCCCCCCACCAACTCCCCCACCTCACTCCTGCCCTCAACACCTACCCCCCTTACCTGGCTGTCATTGAAAGGGGTCCCAGCCCAGGCTGAGACTTCAGCCTAAAGTCTGGTCTTACTGAGCATGCTCAGAAGCTCTGAGCATGCTCAGTGACACCAGGCTGGGGAGTGAAGTTTTTAGAACTCCATGCCCTGCTGAATGCAGCAGAACATAGTTCAAGGGCATGCTGTTTTTAGAGGCTCAGTGTCTGGCCCTAAAAATAGAAAATGGAGCTGGAATGCTGCGTTCCAGGGCCTACTATTTTTAAATGGTGAGCACTGGAACTCAGCATTTCAGCTCAGTTTTCTATTTTTAGGGGGCCTGAAGGCTGAGCCCCTAAAAATAGTGAGCCCTGGAACAGCGTTCCAACTAACTTTATTGCCTGATTACAGTGGACATTGAGCCCACACCCATGAGGCAATGTGATCTTTCCCACAACTCCTAGTGTCACAAGTTGGTGAGTTGCACAGTGAGATAGCTGCCCACAGTGCCCTGCTCTCATGGGCTATGCTAGAGCATCAATGGTGGACACACTTCAGTGACACAGTGAGCACAGAGGTAGGCTAGCAGCACTTGAATACTGCTAGGTCCCCAGCACCTTCCCACATTCCCCCTTGCATGCTCAGAAAAAGCAGACGTCTTCTCCCACTACTCACTGGGAGAAAAGTCATAGAGTGGTTTAACTTAGTGTGTGATTCTCAGCACAGCAGTACATCCCTAGAAGTGTTGGCACCTTACAGGAATGAGCACAGTGCCGGTGTGGACAAAACAGCTACTATTACTTCAGAGTGTGGCCACAGAAACTTGAGAAGAGAAACTTGAGTGTAGATCACTATACCATTAAATTTAATTAAGACAAACCTTAAGTAGGCAAAATTCACACCTCTAACCACAAAACTATACAGGTTTTTAAGTGCATGCCAAGTCTTGACTGTCTCTTCCTGTAGTAAGGCTCTACCACACATGAAAAGAATTCAAACATACCTTGTCTATGTACACTCAGGTAACCCACTTAATGTCCTTTGCACACACTCATATCAAGAACTCTCTTACACCAATGTTTATTGCCATACTCTTGCTCCTCAGGCTTCTGACTAATATACAATTAAATGCAACTTTACTTTGTATAGTTTTCAACTGGAGATTGCTTTCTTAATGTTGTGCACTGCATCTAAATATAATGTGGCTGTCATTCACATTTGAACTAAACAGTTGTAAAAATGCTTCCAAGTCAGAATGTTAGCATGAACAGCAGAACCATTATGAATATGGTGATGGAGGCACACTCCTGAAGCCATCTGTTTGATAGGGTTTTTAGAAAAGGTGAGGATATGCTTCATATAATCATGAAGAGTGGAAAGGTGGTTCTATAGTTATCTGGCAGGCTGAGTTCCTGCTGAAGTAACAACTTAACTACTGCTGGGATTTTATTGTGGTGTTAAAAAGTGTTAGATTGCCTAAAACCTTGCCGTGATGGGTGGTAAACCCCAATCAGATACTGAGAGGGTTAACAGGAGCCTGGGAGTTCAATTATCCCACTTGCTGGCACCTCGAGGGAATGTTAGGTAGGTCAATTAGCAAGTTCACCCAGAAAGGAGTTGGGTTCCTTTAAAAGAACTGAGAAAAATCAGAGCTAGGGAACAGGAGACTGGGAGTTTGTGCTCTTTGAATGTAGTCTGATAGCAGTCAGGAAAACTGAGAAAAACAACAGGAGGGGAACTAGTGCATTTGGTTAGTTCTCAAAATAGGGGCAAGTCTGTAGTGAGGCATCCTGGGATGTTGGTGTGCAGCTGAGGAGTGGAGGATCTGGGAAAGCTTATGAAGGACTAAAATTCAAGCCTGGGAAGGGCGGAAGTGGTTTGTTTGTATGTTTGAGATTTGCTGGATAACTCTAAGTGATAACCCTATGATGAAGTCTGAGACCTTTGGGAGTCTGAGAAGAACACAGTCCAGGAGGGGGCTTGTGGGAAAGATCTAAAGACTGGCAGACGTGTGAAAAGCCTAGGGTGAAACCTGGGGTCTGTATAGAAAGACTTTGCCTGTTTTGCTACAGTATTGCCTGAGAAGAAAGTCTGAAGTTACCCCATTGGATACTGGAAAAAGTCCTATGGAAATCTTTGAGTCCACAGGTAGAAGAACCAGTGAGTCAGAATTTTAGGCTGAAAATGTGGCTTGAAGCTCTGGGCTTATAGTTCATTTGGGCTCAGGATGGGTTACCTGAGAAGGGTGAGACTTGCCGGCCAAAAGATGGCATCACAAGAAGAGGCAGACATCTTCGGGCTGGCACAGCTTTTTGACACAGAGTGCTAGTGGAGGATCCTGGTCTAAAGTCATGTATGGGTGGTGATTGCACTCCTCCACACTTGGCTAGTGGTCTTTATATCGTTTGCAGTGGGCAGCCCATTTTGAGAAGGTTCTGTAATGAACTGGGAGCTAGAGGTGTTGCTTCAGGAAGGCAGTGGGGTGACTGCACTTTTATGCACACATAAGATCAGCAGCATTCATTACATTCTACAGGCCTTGTACATCAAACTGAGGGATTTCTTTTTTTATTTCCCTCTCTAGAGATAATATGTTTGAGTGAAACTGAATGTTCAAGTGCAGTAGATCTTTCCAGTGCATCTTAATTTGGTAGCCCAAGGGATATAAGACTTGAAAGGAGAGAATATGTTGGAAGAATACTGGGTATGACTCAGCTCTGTATTATTCCAGTTTTATGGCAATGGGGCATTATAGTGAAGTATAAATAATGCTGAGGAATGTGACTCTAGGAATGTGTAGCAGCAAAGGGACTGATCCTAATTTTGTAAAACAAGTAAACAAAGGTTCCATCTGGTTATTGTGACCCTAGAGCAGTAGAGGGCACATAGGTAAACACACTGGACAGTCTTTGGACTAATGCAATGTAGGATGGCAGCTGGAGCATTGCCAAGCTTGCATAAAGGAGAGAAGCCTCCAGATGAATGTTAATATGCAGTAACTCAATCTGCAATTCACTTAATCTATTTTTAAAGTGGATTATAGAATATGCATTAACTGGCCAGTTAACACACAGTAAGAGTTATGTTGTGTGGATACCAGTCATTTTCCTACACAGAATCTGCAGTAAGTGCAAAGTTACAACTCCACCACATTCCCATAAGGCCTTCATTTCTGATCCTGCTCTCACTGAAAACAATGATCAGTAAGGATAAGGCCATTTTCACTGAGATGGGCTACATACTGTCTAGGTAGTTTGCATCAAAATGTAGTTCTGTGAAGGTGCCCAAGGGAAAAGAAGGTTGCTCTGTGCACCATGACTTGAGGGATTGCCAGGAAGTATGGAAGAAAATAGGAAGACATTTTCTCTTATTTACACGCAAATCAACTTCAGCATGGAAGATGTAGGGAGGAGATAAGATTGTGTGTGTGTTGGGGGGGATATAGTTTATCTGTAAGGTAGCTGGAGAAGTAATTCCAACACTTCTTGCAGAGGATGATATGGGCTCAGATTTGTGATCCAAAAGCTCTTTCACCCTTCATGCACCTATTTGCTGAATGGAGCACTTAGCCATTTGCTCAAAGCACCCTGGCAGAATCAATTTTCTGCAAAGAGAACCTGACATCAGATTAGACTAACTCTAAAGAAGTGTGGTAAAGCAGAGGAAATCAAATAGCATAGATCCGCAGCAGAGAGTGTGGTATGAGCCATAGACAGCTACTAGAACAATAGGTGCATTCAGATCGAAAAGAAAACTTAAGCTGTGGAGAAAGTATGATTGCCACAGAAGAAGCTCTGTTATATTGGTTCTGAAATAAGCAGATAAACAAGCAATAAAATAGCCAAGGCTGATGGCAGCAAGCAGAGACAGCAGCAATGAACAGGAAAATCACTTTCTGTGCTATATGGTACTCCAGGAAAAATTGAAAACAAGGTCAGGGAAAGGAGAAAAAGTTTAAGTAACTCTGCCTTCAGAAAAAATATTGCTTTCCGAATGAAACATTAATGGCAGAGAAGGCACTTAACCTGCCATACTATAGATTTTTCCCTTGGAACATTTTGAGTATGAATTTTACCAGTTTACCACTGGAAAAATGAGATGTTCTGCTGTTTAGTTTGCTTTGGCATAAGTCAGACATAGTTCTCAAGCCCTGGGAGGCAAAACCCCTCTATTTACCTTTTTTAATATCCTGGGCAGATAATGAGACAATGCCAAGCCTCCTGCTACAGCAGAAGGAGAAGCACTCAGACATGGGTAGTTACAATGGGGGAAGACCTTGATTCATGATTACTCACAGGTGCCACACACATTACTAAATTTCCCTACCACCATACAGCATGTTCTAGTCCTCTTGAGAAACTGGAGAACCAAGAGTAGTATGAATTTTTGTTTAACTCCTTACCTCACAGACAGAGATTTCATAATGTTTTCTTTGTGAATAATTAACCCTGATGCAGAAAAGTCCAAGATCACTTGGAACTGGTGTGTGAGCTAATTTGGGATAGATAAAATTAAGCCACCCCTGCAACTAACCAGGAATGCAGAAGCTTTATGCAAGTTGCCATTTTTGTAATAGAAATCTGGCTTTATATTTGCACATAATAGCTTTCCCGCATGGCTACACTCATGACCATCTGTTGTGTGGCATTGTGCCCACTTGCAAGCAGACATAAAAATTTCAGAGAGGAATAGGTGTCAAACAAAATTGGACTGGCAAGAATGGTCTGCAACACAGAAAGCCATTCTGGTTAGCTCTGTACATCTTTCTGCAAGATGCTACTTTTTTGGTTGGTCAAACTCTCCTCTGCTCTTAAATTGCTTGCTTCTATTCTGGGTTTGGCAGAAGTTATTTCAGTCACTATTAAATATGGCTCCATTTTACCATTTGTTTTTTGATTTCCTTCTTCAATGCATTGCTTGCTGACTTCATTCTCTTTCCTCTCGCTTAACTATCAGTGAAGGTCAATGCTGGCTATTCCCAATAGCTAAGGAGTGGTAATGAGAGGGCATGCAGAATGGTCAAGTAAGTGACAGTGGGTTCATATGTCCTCAGAGTCTTGCGGCTGCACCCCAGTTTGATGCTTAATTTCATTCATTGCTAGGTTCCTCCCAAAAGTCTTAGGAAAGCAGGTAGTCTCTGGAGTTCCTTGGTGAACAGATATTGACCCGTAAATCATCTCTGTATGGAATGGTATCCTGTAAGCGAACTTAGCAAGACTTGGGTCTGAAGAACTAAGATATGCCACCATAGGGTTTTTTATTTCCCTACTGTACTGCCTGCAAAAGGCAAATGGGATGCAAGGAATTCCATGCTCCTGAGAAGGACAATCTCAGTGGCCTCCTGGGCATGCTTCCCAAGACAATAGCAGGTGACCTACCAGATTTATGGATGAAAACTCTAGATCAGTGGTTCTTAACCTGCAGGCCATTTGCGATCCAGTCAGCACACATGCCACACATGTGACATCCTCAGGGTCATATAGACAATGTATGTATTTTGTTCTAGAGGGGTAGCCATGCTAGTCTGTATATAGCAAAAAGTATGGAAGTCTGTGCCACCTTAAAGCCTAACAAATTTCTTCAGGCATAAGCTTTTGTGGGCTGCAACTCACTTTGGCTCACAAAGTGGGTTGCACGCCATGAAAGTTTGTGGGCAAAGTCATTTTAGTCTTTAAGGTGCCACAGGCCTTTCACTGTTTCATCTATTTCATAGATGTGGCCCACATAAGACAAAGAGCTGAATATGTGATCCACAATGGTAAATAGTTTGAGAACTACTGCTCTAGATTAATCTACTGGGATATTTTTTAAATGGAATGGATAGAGAAAGACACAGAACCACTGAGATCAGTCAATTTACACCAGGAGAGGATCTGGGTCCTCAGTGAGAACAGCTGTGGATGTGGGAGTACTCTTGGTATTTATATTTAAATTAAAATCTGACTCAGGAAGTGTGATCAGACTGGCCTTACCTAGTATGGGGGTGAGGGCTAGGGAAGGATACTAAATAATACAGTTATTGCAGATGGTCAAAGTGATTCTTCAATGGTTGATAAACAGGGTATTATCACAGTTAAAAATAGGGAAGCAGCAGTACAAGGGGAAAGGCCTGTTTAAAAAGTTTGTACATCTAGATGAATTGAGGGTTGCTTCTGGGCTTAAACTCTGACTCTGACATCTGAAGATATTGGCATCCTGATCAACAATATAATTGTCTGGTTGTAATGCAGGGACCTTGAAAGGTCTGTAATTTTGGTTGATATGTAATCATCTACTTCTGCAAGTGCTTATTCAAACTCTCTGGAATTCTTGGGTCTACAAACTGGGTTGGCTATTTGAGACATTTTGTTGCTGGAGTTTGAATATTTGGTTTGTTTAGAAATATCATGGAAATAGATTCTCAGGATATGATGGCACTTCTGCTTGTGGTGTTGGGAAGAACCAAAAAGCACAGGAACAAGAAAAACTAAACAAAGAGGGAAGAACCATTCATTTGGCTTTTTGGAACATCATCTGAAGTTTTGATTTGAGTTTACAGTAAAAGTCATCCATGGAGATGAGAATGGAGTAAACTAGTGTTTCCTCCAAAATGGCTCCCTGTCCCAAGAAATTAATCTTGTTATGAAAGAGAATAGGAGGTCAAGAAATCTGGGTTCTTTTCCTGTCTCTGTGTCTCATGTAAACACACTGGTGGGCAGGGATAGGATTGGGGTTAAAGTATAATTTGGTGGGCTCTGGAACCCTCCATCACAGGTGGGCCCCCAAATACCTGTTCCCAGAACCCCCCCCCCCAAAAAAAACCTCCAGCAGTCCCCTCCAAAGCCCTTCCTGGGCTCTTTACAGGCTGACAAACCATCTGGAAGCTCCTTCGGGCCACAAGCTGCTCCACCCTGCAGGGGGGAGATTTGCAAACTCCCAGCCTGCCACAGCTGTCTACTCGCTGGACTTAAGGTGGAATGGGGTTTAAGGTGGAGGCACAAGAATGCTGCGTTCCAGCTGCTCATGCTATTTTTAAGGGGGCCCCAGAACACAGCATTCTGGTGCATTCCTCTATTGTTAGGGAGGCCAGAATGCTGCCAGCCTAAAAATAGGGGGCCCTGGAAATGTGTTCCAGTATGTTCCTCCTTACTTTAACCCCTATGTAGGATTCAGGGAGACCTAGACAAATTTGGAAGTTGAGCCAAATGAAATCTCAAGGTTCAACAAAGAAAAGTGCAAAGTCCTGCACTCAAGATGGAAAAATCCCATGTACTGCTACAGGCTGGGGACCAATCAGCTAAGTAGCAGCACTGTGAAGGACCTGGGGTGTAGTAGATGGGAAGCTGCATATGAATCAACAATGTGTTCTTGTTGCCAAAAAGTCCAATGGCATATTGGGCTGCATCAGTATGAGTGTTGCCAGCAGATTGAGGGATGTGATTACTCCCTTCTATTTGGTGCTGGTGAGGGCACATCTGGAGTACTGTGTCCAGTTTTGGGCTCCACACTACAGAAAGGATGTTGACAAATTAGAAAGAGCCCAGTGGAGGGCAACAAAAATAATTAGGGGGTTGGGGCACATGACTTATGAGGAGAGACTGAAGGAACTATGCTTATGTAGTCTGCAGAAGAGAAAACTGAGTGGAGATTTGATAGCAACTTTCAGCTACTTGAAGGGATGCTCCAAAGAGGAGAGAGCTAGGCTGTCCTCAGTAGTAACAAGGGACAAAACAAGGATCAATGGTTTCAAGCTGCAGCTGGGGAAGTCAAGGTTGCGTATTAGGAAAAACTTTCTCAGTAGGAGGGTGATGAAGCATTGGAATGGGTTACCTGGGGAAGTGGTGGAACCTCCATCTTTGGAAACACATAAGGGCCAGTTAAGCAAAACCCTGGCTGAGATGATTTAGTGGGAGTGGTCTTGCTCTTAGCAGGGGGTTGGACTAGATGACCTCCCTTCCAGCCCTATGATTCTGTGGCTATGGCCACACATACATCATTATTTTGAAATAACCCATTTCAAAATGAGTTATTTTGAAATAAAATCCTTATTTCAAAATAAGTTAATTGGAATTAACAGTTTGTTAATTCGAATTAAGGGAAAGCCTGCTTTTGAAATAGCTGCCGTTTTGAAATGGTTATTTTGAAACAAAGCCGTTTTGACTTGTTGTTTTGAAACAGTTGTTTCGAAACAATGGTGTTGTTTAGAAACAATGCGTCTGAACACTGTTGTTTCGAAACAACCGTTCTCAAACAATGGCTATTTTGATTAGATGCGAGGTTTAATGGTTTCGAAATAATGGCTGTGATTTCGAAACAACGGGTCCCATTGTTTCAAAATAACGGTACGTCATGTGGACATGCCGCTTCTTATTTCAAAACAACCTCTGTTGTTTCCAAATAAGAAGCTTGTGTGGACATACCCTATGTGTTGTTACACTGGCAAGAAATCTAGGCTAATACTTTCAAAAAGTTGGGTTACTTGCCTCCTGTGCTAAATACTTCACATCTTTTCCCTTTTCCTCTCACCCCATCAGAAGCAATGAGCATCAACCATTCCTTTTGATTTTCAGGCTCTGTATGTGTAAGAAATACATTCTTGAAAATTTGACCCTTAATCTCTGCCTCTTTTATCATCTGTTTATAAACTAAAATTAAGCTAATATGTTATAGCTTCACTTTACATTTGCTTGAGAGGTTGCATTTATTAACAGTTATAAAGCTCTTGAAGATTGTGAAGTATTAGTGATAAATTATTTAAGTTCTTGCTTATTGAAATAAAATCAATATAAAATATAATGTAAAATATATATATATATATAAATTTATATAAAATATAATGTAAAATAGTGAAGTTTTGTACAGAAATTGACTAAGGATAATTTCTTAAATTCTGTCCGGTTGAAAAACAAAACAGCAGCATTCTGATTTATCAGGTAAACTTTACAGGGCATTGATAGACTTCTGTGATGCAAATGTAACAATTTTATTTTGAACATTTCATAACACTAGTTTAAAAAGGTCACATTTAATTCAGTTATGGTGCGTATAAATCAGTACAATCATTCAGTACTCTTTCCTTCACTCAGTTGCCCTATGTTGGAATTTTATAGTCCCAGCGGCCTCACCAACAGCTGATATATTTTGCCAAATTAGTATTGTTTGCCTGCAATTCATTAATATGCAATAATAATTAAGTCAGCTTCTTGGATCACTAATGCCTCTTTAGGGGGAAAAGGAGGGAGAAATGATTGTAAACTGCCATAGCTAACAATGTGTGTCTGAATCTAAAATAGCACTGATAGAAATGACTAAAGAGAAATTTGCAATTATTTACTAATTGTCTTAGCCAGCAAAATAATCATAGCAGATTTTTGGAAATAATAGTACAGGGGTGGCCAAGCTTATGGAACTCAAGAGCCACACAAGTTGATTATTAAACCTTTGAGAGCCGCACTGAGGCATACAGCTATATACTTTTACCTACTCCAAATCACTATGTTTAAAATTCATTGGACACTAATTTTATCATAAAAAGAGGACAAATATTGATCCTACTAATGTCAGATTCTAATAATTATTTAAAGTTACCATGAAAACTAAGCCTATACAGTAAAAACTTAGCTGCTGCTTGAGAAGACCGCAGGCTAGTGGAGAGTTTTTTAAAATTCCAACCATGCTGCTCTTCTCCCCACTGTCCCGACCTCCTCCTGAACTCCTAGGATGGGGCTGCTTTCCTAAATTGATTTGCTGACATTCTTCTGGGAGCCACGATTTTTCATTCAAGAGCCACGTGTGGCTCCCGAGCCACAGTTTGGCCATGCCTGTAATAGTGCATCAGGAATCTTTTTTTCAAATATTCCTGTTGATTCTCTCTCAATAATGTAAAGAAAATTAACTACAGTCCTTGCATTATAATTGAGGATTCATGTCAGAATGATGCTACTCTCTATTTCTTAAGAATCTTTTTGAAATGTTCTCCCATCTGGACTCTAACTTTTTATGTGTACATTTTCATATTTACACATCTCTATGCCTGTGTTAGTGCACATAAACCAATGTATACACATGCACACACACAGATTTTTATTTTATTTTGGCATTCATGAAAAATGCAGTTTTCAAATATACATTTCAGGTGGTATGATCAAAAGCACTTTGCATTGACTTAACACTGTTTCTAGTGAAATCATGGGTTTCATGGGGAGTAGAATTAGTTTGACACTTAGTGCTATTGAGAAAACCCTACCCTTGAGATTTTGTGCATGCAGAATTGTAGACATGAAGGGAAAAGGCATAGAGAAAGGGCTGTATACAGTCAACTGTAAATATTGTTTTGGGACCCAGTTTGGCAAGCACTTAGCATTTCCATGGCTTTGGTTAGTGAACAGGTATTTGTGGGGCTCCTATCTTAATAGATTTTTTTCTTTAATGTTAGAAATGACTATCTAGACAGACCACCTGAATAATAAAGGACTTAGAAGTTCACCCATTCATTTCTGACTCAAAACCAAATTTTTTGAATTCAGTAGACATGTGCAAAGAGAGAGAATGTGAGACAAATGGGCTGGGAAGGAAGGACAAAACGTGCCAGAAAAAGGGCAAGTTAAAATGTCAATCAGATTAAAACTGGGATGGCACCAGAGCTGGTAAGACACAAATGTCTGACCCAAAACTCAGCAAAAATCTTGGTGCATTTTGAAAACTTTTAAAATTATTGTCTGTTTTTGTACATCTCTTGATGTGTACTCCAGCCAGGACCAGCAACAGAAGTGTTAAAATACCATGAAAGGTTTTTTTGTGGGTGTCTCTGTAGCAGTGTGGTTGCTTTGCTATGGTTCACCTAGAGTTAAAAGGGGTGTGTATACAGCAGCCAATCAGAGGGGGGGCTGCTGGTATAAAAGGAGTGCAGCAGAGCTAGCTTCTCAGCCTGTGGTGGGAGCTGCAGAGAGAAGGTCCTTTTCCTAGCAAGCTGGCTGTGGGAGCCAGCCTCTCAGAGGGCTGTGAGTGGAAGACTGAACTAGGAGTTGACCAGGAGCTGGGGATCATTAGAGAGCAGATTGCAGCAGTGGCTGGAGCAAAGGTCTGGGGTAAGGAACCGGAGATGGACGGTGGCTGCATTCCAGTGGTGAGCCACTGAGGGTAATTGGGGGTTGCAGGGAAAGTAACCCACAGTGCCTAGAGCAGCACAGGTGCCAGGTGTGGCATGGGCTTTCTGGCCATTGACTTGAACTAGTGGCTAGGATCAAGGCAAGCTGGACTGTACCCAGGAAGGGGTCAACTAATGGGCTTGGCTGGAGGGCTGAGACCCAAGGAGGAGACTCAAGGAGCAGAGTCTAGTATGGCAAGAGGCAGAGCACAGACTATCTGGAGGGGGACCACTTGAGTAATTCCCCAGTAACACGAGCAGGAGGCACCCTCCAGGTGGGTGGAGTGCTGCCAAACACCTACAAATTCCATCTCCAATGGAAGCAGGAAGAACAAATTTTTGCATGAATATCTTAGTTGATCTTTAGCTGAATCACGGAATACCTTTTTTTAAGACTCATCAGGGTCTGATTCAACTCCCACAGAAATAGATGACTCTTTGCAGTAGATGTAACAGTAGTTGGATCAAGGTTCAAAATCTGAAAGTACAACTATAGATTGGTCTGATTCAAAGAAATATGAAGCTAGAGAGAAAAGGTATATGGATAGAAAGCAAAACTTGGCATCTTTAAAACATTGACTCAGGTCACTGGATCTGAATACTCCTGGTCTCTGTGAAAACTTTAGGTTGAGAAAAAAGGTATATTTAATAGTCATAAGCTGGATTCTAGACTCAATGTGGGTTTCAATGAAATAACCCCCTGACACCTTTGTTCCTTGGGTTCATGATATAAATAATTCTACAAAACCTTATGCACATGCATAAGCACAAGATCATACTATCTTAAAGATTTCCATTTTGTAAAATTTCACAGTTTGTAAGATAAAGTTTTTCCCTATTTGTTTTCAAAAATTATTGTTAGATGTATTTTGATTATATGTCTAGGTCTCAAACCCTGCCTGGGGCTCAATTATGCTTAGTGGTGTATGCCGCTATAACTAAAAGATGGTAATCCATTGGTCCATGTAAGTAAATTTACAATGTAAGTAGATTTGGATATAAACGTAGAATTCCAACATCCATGTAAGAGGGATAAAATCTATGTAGGAATCAATGGTTCCATGTCTAGCTGGCAACCAGTCACTAGTGGTGTGCCCCAGGGGTCGGTCCTGGGGCCGGTTCTGTTCAACATTTTCATCAATGATCTTGATGATGGAATACACTGTACTCTAAGTAAGTTTGCAGATGACACCAAGCTAGGGGGACCAGTAGACACGTTGGAGGGCAAGGACAGGATTCAGGGAGACCTAGATAAATTGGAACAGTGGGCCAATAAAAATCTTATGAAGTTCAATAAGGACAAGTGTAAAGTCCTGCATGTGGGACGGAAAAACCCCATGCACTGCTACAGGCTGGGAAACATTCAGCTGAGTAGCAGCAGTGTAGAAAAGGACCTGGGGGTCATGGTGGATGGGAAGCTAGATATGAGTCAGCAGTGTGCTCTTACTGCCAAAAAGGCCAATGGCATACTGGGCTGTATCAAAAGAAGTATTACCAGCAGATCAAGGGATGTGATCATTCCCCTCTATTCTGCACTGGTGAGGCCACATCTAGAATACTGTGTTCAGTTTTGGGCTCCCCACTACAAAAAGGACAGGGACCTACTGGAGAGAGTTCAGAGGAGGGCAACCAAAATGATTAAAGGGCTGGAGCACAAGCCCTATGAGGAAAGACTGAACGCATTAGGCTTATTTAGTCTGCAGAAGAGAAGATTGAGGGGGGATTTGATAGCAACCTTCAACTACTTGAAGGGATGCTCCAAGAAAGATGGAGCTCGACTATTCTCGGTAGTAAAGGAGGACAGGACGAGGAGCAATGGTCTCAAGTTGCGGTTAGGGAGGTCGAGGCTGGATATTAGAAAAACTTTACTAGGCGAGTGGTAAAACATTGGAATGAGCTGCCAAGGGAGGTGGTGGAATTACCATCTTTGGAGGTGTTTAAGGCACGGCTGGATAAAACCATGACTGGGATGGTTTAGTGGGAGTGGTCCTGCCTCTGGCAGGGGGTTGGACTAGATGACCTATGAGGTCCCTTCCAACCCTAGGATTCTATGATTCTATGATTCTAAAGTTTAGCAAAGTTGGAATCTTTTTAGAACACTTCATAGAACAGTATGTTTCTTTATGAAACTTTGGAGATGTAAAGATGTCCATGTTTCCCTGCCTTTATTTCCACTGGGTTTTGCTTTATTCTTTGAGTATTCCAATTGTGCTCTTAGTTGGTGAGCCCTGATTTTCATTTTTTGTTTCCCTATCCCTTTCCTACTTGTAAGCTTTTCTCCTTCAGCCCTCCTCTTTTTCAAGCATTCTTTTTAAACCTTTGTTCACAGATCCCCTGCCTACTTGTTTGTTTTTTCCTTCAATTTCCAATAGTGTCATATCCTTCAGGACTCACTTCCCTTTTATGCTCTGCAAAGAAGAAGCTGAACAATTAAGAAAGGGCAATTGCCTTTGAAGAGATGAACTTTCAGAAGAGAGATCCATCCACAGATTCCAACTATGCTATCTCTGCGGACAGCTGATCAATGCCAACTAAAAACAATTTAAAATCTAAAGTATGCTACTTCCAGAATAGCAATATAATTCTCTTCTAGGCTGTCACATTGTGTTTTCAACTTCCTGTTGCTCAAGCTCTGTTATTAGATTGCAGTGTAGCTGCTCCTTGCTGCTGCAGTGCAACCTGAAAGTATAATCAGCCAGTTGACATTTTTTTTCCCCTGGAGTTTATTAAATAGCAATGTGAAGCAACATCATTACAGTGCAACATGCCTACTACCGTTAAGACCATTGAAATACACAGCAGTAAACCCACTATTATATAGGGTAGTAAAACACTACAGTTAATAAGAACAGATTTAAAATATTTTATTAAGAGCATGTTAAAAAGGAACAGACAATCAGGGTGTTAGATAAATGAAGTGACTGGGCATTCCAGTACAGAGTACAGGTCATTTGAGAAGAAACAGGTTATAGTATGGATGAAAAAGTACAATCAGAACATGACATACAACATCCTGGATGGGGAAAATCAAGAGAGTATGGGTCTGAGGTACAAAAGTGAGGAGATTTGGGATAAACAGCTTAATAAGTGTTGTGGCAGGGATACAAAATGTGGTATAAGAGAAGCACATATGTTATATAAAGTGGGTTATCCCAGAATGCCTTTAGGTAGTAAGGGTCAAAAGTCCATTAGGAAATGTGTTCCTGTGCAGAAGGAAGGGAGGTCTACGGAATCCCCTATTGGTGACTGCGGAGGTAGTCCTGTTTATGCCTCCTGGTACTGACTGTGCCTGGTGATGTGTTCGATGTAAATGCCTCTGGACCATCTGATGGTTTCAGACACCAAGAAGTGGCTCATCAACTGGGATAGCACTGTCCAACACCACAGGCTTGCAGCACGTGTTCGTTGGTGTGGTCACGGTGCTGACGATCAGGGCATGGATTTGGACTTCATAGCCCTTGGCTCTCAGGGTGTCAGCTAAAGTAGCATGGTTTTCCTCTTTTTGGGCCTGGACACCAAGAAAGGTTGGGGGTTCAGTTTTTTAAGGGACCATGATGTCAATCATGATGATCTTCTTTTGGTAGTTGTCTGTGATTGCAATGTGGGGTCTCAGCAGGCTGTCAGCACTGGGGATGGTGGAATTGACTGAGACTTCCCCAAGGTGAGATGGGATCACTTTCACCAGGCAGGCCTGGATCTCATTGTGTCTCCACTGCCAGGCTCTGGAGTGGGGCTTGCAGCTGCAGAGGACATGGGACAGGGTCTTGTTTGTATAACCACACTTCCGGCAGTGCTTGTCTCAGTGCCCATGGCAGATGGCATCATTTAAGTGTATGCTGTAGAGGCAAGCACGGTGGGTAAATCTCCAGTCTGCAGAACGGATGTAGCTGCCTTCTGAGAGGAAGTGGGTGCTAGCATACCATTTGCCAGTCACCTTGAAAACCTTGGTTTGGTCGGGTTTTTTCTTAAGGTCTTCCATGTAGAGCATATGGATGGCTGCTTTCAGGATCCTCTCCAGCATGACTCTTGACTTAGGAGGGATGATAGTCTGGTCGTCAGTCCTGATTTGCAGCACCAAGATGGCTAGCTCCTGCTGTCCTCATGTCATGTCCACTGGCAGCTGATGCACTTCCTCAGATGATGTGTGGCAAACCAGTTGTGGCTCCAGAGGGATGTGATATCACTTCTGTCTTGTCCAAATTCACTAATCAAGGATCTGTTGAGATAGATGGAAGTGTCTGCATTGGAAGGAATTCTGTTGATCTGCTTTGTGGTAACCTTGTGCAAGGCATTTGCCATGACGTTCCTGATTGTAGCATCTGAGTATGCCAGCAGGCAGAAGTCATGGGTGATGACGATGATGTTGCAGATGTCACCCATGTGGAAGAAATTGGCACCTCCCTGCTTCTGAACAATGTAAGTCAGTTCGTTGCTGGCCCTCATGGGAAGGAGCAGCCACTTTTTCACCAGTCATAGGATGATATCATCAGCCTTATTGAGGGGTACATTTGCCACTGCTGAGCCACACAGGACAAATGCAATGTGGGGGATCAGGAAGACGTTCAGGGCATTAATAGTTTGCCAAGGTGCCAAGAGGGAGGCGTCAATCTTGGCGGTGTCCTGCATGATCCCTTGGATGGTGTCATTGGGGGTCTGTTGGACGCAGAAGCCCATTGGAGGGTCAAGGTGTTGGTACGCCTGCCCACCTTCAAGAAGGCTGATGGGCTCGCCCTGGATCTGGAATGGCCTCAGTTGGCCTGCATCTTTCTTGCTGCCATTGATGTGGAGGGATGCACACTTGGTGTTGAAGCATAGTCCCATCTAGTCAGCAATCAGGCTGGTGCTGTGCAGCATATTTTGGAGGTGCTTGGGGATCAGGACCAGATTGTCCACTTAAGACAAAATTTTGACTCTTTCCCCATGGAGGGCAAGACCCTCAGGGCCCTTGGCTATTGTTTGGATGAAAGGCTGCATGGTGAGGTTGAAGAAGATGGGGCTGAGGAGACAGCCCTACTTCATCCTGCTCCGGATACACCACCAAGATTCCTCTCTCTTGACCGAATGGATGGTGGTGGTGCTCCTGTCATATAGCTCTTAAAGCCACTGGAGGAAGCTGTTCAGCTACCTAAATTTCTGGAGAATGGAAGATATGTTGGTGGGGCATGGCTCTCAAAGCATTGACCAGGTCTAGCCAAGCCATGGTTTCTGAGACCTCCGGGCAGTCTCGATGGTGGCCTGAAGGATGAAGTTGTGCTTGTAGCAGCCTCCACCTTTCTTTTAAGTGTGCAGACTGCTGGTGATGTATCTGAAGGTGACCCCCTTTTTGTGTATCCTCCTCAGGTGTCTGACACCAATGAGGAGGTGGAATTCATGGGCAGGGTGGCAGATGGAGCAGAAGAGTGTGTCCTTGGCAAGGGGGTATGGTAGGTAGATGCAGTCTTGCATGTCTCCTGCTTCTTGCACTGAAGCAGTTTCAGTTGTGTCAGAGGGCCTGTCCACAGACATAGTGCATCAGGGAGGGTGACCACATTGGTGAGGGTGGCTGAATCTTGATCAGCAGGGTCAGAGGCGCTGGCCCTCATCAGGGTGTTTTTTCTGTTGAAGGTAGTTGAGAACAGCATTGACCCTGGACTTGATGTCTCATGCGGCAGTCTCTGGAGGGAAGGGGCCTGTCATCATAGAATCTTGTGGACCTGGTGCCATCCTCATGGGGGAACTGTCATCCTGTCCTGAAGTGTCAGCGGTATCAAAGTTATTTGCTTCCATAGGAAGGTCCAAAGCCTCATAGGCTGACACAACCCGTGGAAGGGACTCAAGAGTAAAGGAGGCAGAAGTGGTGATGGTGTCATCATCCAGGGACTTGGAGCCTCAAGGCGGGGCAGTAGCAACTGCCAAGGCCTGAAGAGTGATCTCAAGGGCTGTGAGAGGGTCTTCAGGTGGAGCCATCACTTTGGGGGGTGGGTCACATGGAATAACCAATGGAGCAGGAATCAGAGAGGCAACCTGAGGTGGAGTGGCAGAGGCAAAGGCTTCCACAGCAGCCCTTAGGAGTACAGGGGAGGGAGACAAAGCCCAGACATTAGCTGAAGCCACCTTCCAACAAGAAGCCCATGGAGAGTGATCCTATTCCATGTCATTGGAAGAGATAGCTGCACCTGGCTCTGGTGGAGCAGGAAAGGCAGAGATCGCCCAGAGGCTCACTGGACCTGACTCCCAGACAGGGCCTCAGGAAGCAACCAGAGAGTCATGGATGGAGGCTTCCTCTGGAGAGGCTTGCCTAAGCTGAGCAGGTGCAGCAGTGAAGGCAGCGGCTATGGAGTCCTTTGGACTCAGTACAGGGACATCAGAGTCCCCTGGAGTATCATGTACAGCGAAGGCTGAAGCAGGGCAAGCTCTGGTTGGGGTGGTCCCCTGAGGAGTGCCAGGAGTAGTAGTGCAGGAAGCCAGAGCAGTCTCAGAAGATGCTGTTACTCAAGCAATGTGAGCAGCAGCTATTGTCTTCACAGGAGCTTGCCAGAGGACTGCAGGGGAGGTGCTGGTGAAGCTAGCCACCTGGGCCACCACCAGCAGTAAGAAGAGCAGCAGCCTGAGTAGCTCTGTGCAGCAGTGTGATTTTTTCCTTTCTGATCCAGTGGCCACTCTAAGAGTAGCAGCTACATCCATCCTGAGGACCTGTTGTTTTCTTCCAAGTGAGATTCAGCTCTTCTAGATATCATAATCACCTGCCTCAGTATACTATTATAGCAACTGCCCCAGGAAGGAATATTGTGCTCCATATCTATTGTAGTTTTTTTTTTTATTATCCTGCTGCATGGACCCCCAACTCTATGTCCCCATTTGTCCAGCAACTGGACACAGAGCTGTATTTTCAAAGGCTCAGCAAGTCTGGCTTCATTCCGGCAATGTGCCATCCAGTTCAGTAGGGCTGCCTTGGAGAGGGAAATAGACAGTGGTTCTAAATCAACAAGGCATGAGAATGATCACAGCCAAGAGAAAGGAGGTATACCTACAACTGCTCTCACGTACAGCCCAGGAGAGTTTCCTTTGTTTAGAAACACACTCATTGCTATTTTTAGGTCCCACTGTGCTCCTAAGGTTCCCTTATGAAGAGTAGACTGGAGCCCATTTCATTTTTTGGCCTTTCTAGCACTCTTCGGGCACAGGCTCTCCATTCCCCCTTCCCAGAATGAAAAGGGACCAAGTGGCCCAGCTTGCATAAGTGCTGAATCCCCATACATCCACTAGCCTTGTGGGCACTCTGGGTTTACAGGTCACCTTTTCAGGGACATGCAATAGCTTAAAACAAACAGAACATACTTCATAAGAGTTCCCCAAACTAGTCACTCTTTTAGATAGCTTAGAAATACACAGATCCAGACCAAATGATAAAACATTATATGAATTTTTCATGTTTGTTTACTAATCATTCTGGCTTACTTGCTGGTCTGAGGTGAAAGACTCTTCTGGGTTAAGGGTCCTTCTGAAGCTCAAGGCTTCTCCTTCCAACCATGGAGTCTCTCTCTTGCTTCCTGCAGTCAGTGTGCTTCTACTACCTCTCTCAACTGGCCTTTAAGAGACCCTTTCTTTTGTAACTTCCTGTTCTCTTTCACAGGTGACCTCTCATCAGCTTTGTCAGGGGATCAGTCCCTCCGTAGGTGAATTCCTTAGTCCCACCCCCACTCATGCACTCTGGAATTCAGACTTGAATAACTGATGTGCCCTGGTCTCTCTGGCTATGTCTACAGTTAGAGTGCCTATTCAAATTGACTGAATTTGAACTAATCAATTTGAACTAATAATTATTGGTTCAAATTCAGTCAATTCAAAGTAACATGGCCATGCTATAAACTCCTATTCGAACTAGTATGTCCATGGACTGGACTTTCTAATTCGAATTGGAGGAAGGGCACCATGGGAGGTGTGGCAACATGGCCCCCAAGAAGGGCCATATCACCATCCAATCCCCTGCCAGGCTCCAGCCCTCTAAGCCCAGCACAGGGAAAAGCATCCCCTGCCCAGCTGTAGCTTTGGTGCGGCTAGAGCTGGCCAGGAGATGCTTTTCCCCATGCCAGGCTTGGAACGCTAGAGCCTTGCAGAGGATGTTTTCCCCTGGCTGGGATGGGTGAGGGAGAAAGGATTCCCCCCTGCCTGACTCCAGCCCCATTTGCCCCAAGATAAGGGATCCCTGAGCTGGACTGGAACTGCGCTCCCCAGGCTGGGGAGAGGGATCCCTGTGTGAGGCTCCAGCTCTGCCTGCCGCATGGGGAGGGGATCCCTGCACCAGACTGGAGCCTCACTTGCCAGTGTGGGGACAGGACCCTCATGTGTGGCTGGAGCCCTGCTGGCTGTGCGCAGGGATCCCATCCCCACACCAGCTAGCAGGGCTCCAGCCTGGTGCAGGGGTCCCTGTCTCCAGCCTGGGAACAGGAACCCCATTCCCCCCAGCCCAATCAGGCTGGGTGGTGGTGGAGGCACCTTTTGGGCTCCTGGCCCCACGTGCTGGATGGCTGGTCTTCCTTCCAGGGTGCCGTGTATGCTGGGAGGAAGGTCAGTTCGAACTAACAGTGAGTTCAAATTGACATGGCCACACTGGCTCAGTTCAAATTGACCGGGACTTCAAAGTCAAATAAGGTTTGACCACTTCAAAGTCAGCCTTTATCAATTAGAACTAAGGAGCTCCTCAGTTTGAGTTGAGGAGAGCGAGTGTGGCCATGCACTTAATTTAATATGAATTGATTCATCAGTTTGAATTAAATTCTGAGTGTGGACATACCCTCTGTCCAAGGCTACTCTATTTGACTGGGTGATCATTTAAAATTGAGAAGCTCTCCCCTGTCACCTCTGTGTCAGTAGCTTTAGAACTTCTGTCCAACATGGAGGTAAAAAGGCAACACAGAGTGCAATCAGCCCCACATTCAAAATGGAGGTTGCAGACTGATATGCATGCATGCACACACACTCCTTGATATCAAACAGTTTGTAAGCTGCTCATAGACAGACTTCCTAAATCACCATAGTTCTGTTCTATTTATTAAATGCCACATGTTTGCATGATGTCTTACAGGAAACATACATGATTTCTGCCCTAAAGACAATTCAAAGAAGATCTGTTCTTCCAAAGACTTATGTTAATAACCTATTTGTGCAGGTCATCCCAACGAAATTAATGTTGCTACTTGTGCGTATGAGTTGGCAGAATTGGGTTCATTATTAGCCAGTAATAGGCACCCTCTTTTCTTTCCTTGATTGTTGTCATGTCTTAACTTATTAGGTCCCCAGTCTAGCAATATAGTTGAGCGCATGTTTAACTTTAAGTCTTATGGAAATATCCATGTACTTAAGCACCTTACTGGAGGGCCTAGGGCCTGCTTCTGCTCCATAAAACTCACAGACACTTTCTTGGATCAAGTCAGCACCAAGTGTTTGTTTAAATTAAAATCTCCCATGGAGCTTTGAGTTAGCATACATGTCTTCACAACACTTCAGAACCATCTTCTTCAGTTTGTATTACAACCCCCTTCTTCAAAGTTTGATTGGAAAGCACTTTACCCTCTACCCTTCCCTCAGGAAAACAAGAGATAACATACATAACCAAAAAGCATATACTTTGAAAGCTTCAGCTGGAAGAACTTGTAAGTTATTGAAGTGCTTACAAGCCTTGCACTGAAGGGTACTTGTATGTTGCTTGATCTGAGTAAAGGAGGCTGACAGGCACTTGTCCCATTGTGCATTGAACTGTACACTGCAAATTACAACTTTAGAAATAAGGCTAATGCAAACAGCATAGTCCAAATGATAGGTGCTGTAATGTAAAGAATAGGAGGTCCACACATGGAGGCTATGTGTACACCTAAAAGCTTAGTTTGGACTTTCTTAATCTGAACTAAGGAGTTCAAACTAATTTTGAACTAAGTGTGGTTTTTTTAGATCAAACTAGCTGCACTTTTTTTTTAGTTTGGACCAACTTTTTAGTTCATACTAAAAATAAATGAGGAAAAAAGAATACTTGTATCAACAGGGCTGGATTATTGCAGGGGCTATAGGGGCTGAAAACCCAGTCCCAGCCTAAAGGGGGGCCCCAGCCTCAAGCCCCTAAAACTACTACCTGATCTGGCCCCCCAAACCCACTCAGTGCTGGCGGGGACTTGGGAGGGGGAGTGCTGAGTGCACTCCTGCTGGTGCAGTGGAGGGGCCAGTCCCTAGAGCTGGAGTCTGGGCTTCCTGCTCCCTCTCCAACCCTGGCTGGTCTATCCCTGGGGAAGTGGAGTGGACCAGAGCCTGTTCGTTCTGTCCAGGGTGGGGCTGGGGCCAGCTGGCTCGTCGTGCAGCCTATGATCCAGTGCAAGCTTCCAAGACCCATGGTTCTGGGGTGTGGAGGAAGAAGCCACATCGGGATGTGTGTCATATGCCAGCTGTCCCCGTCCCTGGGGCAGAATGACCAGTGCAGGGCCAGGGTGGGAGGGTCCTCTGGCCCCAGGGTCCCTGCCCCTGCCTGCAGACCTCCAAACTGGGAGGGCAGGGGCACAGGTGGAGGAGGTAGAGCCCCAGATGGGGGAGGCCTCTGTAGCTGGGGCAGCCCAGGGCCCTCAGGCTGCTTAATCAAGCCCTGTATGTCAAAGGATGGAAAAGGAATGGAAAAAATCAATATTTTTATGATCAGATGAGAATTCATATTGATAAAATACAAAATGAATTGATGTGGAAGAACTTGCATCTACTATCTTCTTATTTCTGCGACACGCTGCTCCCCAAATCCAGTCCAGTATGCTTCTGTGACCTCCCGATTCCCACTCCTGAACCCCAATTCACTATGCTTTGCCAAGTGACCACTCACTCCTGAGTCAGTCCACTCTGGCCCCTGGTGTGCAACCAGTCCCAAGCAATGGGTGTAGACTCTCTGGCTACTCGATGGACAGTCTCCCAGCAAGCACCCTCAGCCCCAAATGCCACTGTAGGAGCCACTGTCTACAAAGATTGGGGCTCATTCCCAGTCACAATAAACCCAAGTCCATCCATTTAACAAAGAAAGGATTGTGCTCAGCCTTCTTCCCTCACACCTTCTAAAGATCACACAGCTTTAGATAAAATAACTTCTAGTTTATTGATCAGATTATATTTTTAAGTGACACTATGGCCAATCATGGCAGAATCACAATTTAAATGAGCCAAGAGAAACCATAAGGAAATAAAAGGTAAAACACACACAGGCTATGTTCACACGGGGAGGGCTTGTTTCGAAACAAGAGGATTCGAAACAAGCTGTTTCAAAATAACTCTTTATTTCGAAACAACTTATTTTGAGGACAAAAAACTTTGTCCTCGAAATAAGGCATCAAAATAGCAGGTCCACAGTGTGGACCTGCTATTTCGACAGGGGAGGGGATTGCAGGCACTGGCAGGGTAAGGCGCGGCTGGGCGCCTAACCCGGCAGGTGCCTGCAGGGGCTGAAGGCACCCGTCAGGTGAGGCACCGCAGGGCGCCTCACCCGGGGGGCTTTAAAGCCCCCAAAGCCCCCAAACCTGGGGGCGCAGCCCCGGCGCATGGCCCCGGTGCACGGCTGGAGCCCGCTGCTGCCAGAGCCGGAGGGAGCCCCGCCCCCGGGATTCCCCTGGCGGGGCTGACACGCCTGCCCAGGGGCGGGGCTGGGGCTTCCCTCGAGGCCCCGCCCCCAGGATTCCCCCCGCGGGGCTGACGCGCCTGCCCAGGGGCGGGGCAGGGGCTTCCCTCAGGCCCTGCCCCCGGGATTCCCCCCGCAGGGCTGACGCGCCTGCCCGGGGGTGGGGCTCGGGCTGCCCTCGAGGCCCCGCCCCCAGGATCCCCCCTGTGGGGCTCACACGCCTGCTCGGGGGCGGGGCTGGGGCTGCCCTCAAGGCCCCGCGGGGCGGGGCGGGCGGCAAGCAGCGTGGGCCAGGCAGGACTCGGCTCAGCTGGGCTCGGCGCGGCGCGGCTTGGGAGCTGCCCGGGAGTGCAGGGAGCGGCGGCGGCAGCGAGGCGGCCCGGGAATGCGCCGGGGGAATCCCAGGGTGGGGCCTCAAGGGAAGCCCCAGCCCCGCCCCCGGGCAGGCACGTCAGCCCCGCCGGGGGAATCCTGGGGGCGGGGCTCCCTCCGGCCCCGGCAGCAGTGGGCTCCAGCCGCGCGCCGGGGCCGTGCGCCAGGGCTGCACCCCCAGGTTTGGGGGCTTTAAAGCCCCCATGGCGAGGTGCCCCACCGCCCCTCTCCTGGCGGGTGCCTGCAGGGGCTGCAGGCACTGGCCAGGTGAGGCGCGGGGCTGCGCAGCCTTTGTTCCGAAACAACATGTCCGAACAGGGCTGTTTCGAAAGCCATGTGGCCATGGCACTTCTTATTTCGAAACAACCTCTGTTGTTTCGAAATAAGAAGTGTGTGTGGCCATACCCACAGTGTCTTAATATCTCTACTTAAACTGACCTCATAGCCTAAGTTCATGCGCAAGGTGTTCAGCTGTCAGATGTCTGTACAGCCAGTCTCTGCCTGTGATCAGACAGGGCCCAGATCTTGTTTGAAGGTGTTTCAAGATGGAAATTCCCATGCAAAAAGCTCCAAATTTTTCCCAGTGTCTTTCTTTGTCTCCAAAGCCCCTCGACCCCTCCTTTTCTGGGCAGAGGTGATCCCTTTGTTTCTTACAAGCCACCTCAGTTAGTATACCACCGCCTCCAGGTACTTGTTCGCTTTCTGTGAGAGAGTTCTGTCTGCCTTCCACTCCCCTGAGCCATGCTAGACATCCTACATGTCTGTGCACATGCATGAAGTTGGTATACTAATCATGTAAACAAGATCCAAAGGGGCAGCCATGTTAGTCTAGTTAAGTAAAACAAACAAGGAGTCTTGTGTCATTTAAAGACTAACAAATATATTTACTGCCTGAGCTTCCGTGAGAGAAACTCCCAGTTTGTCCATGCCACAGGACTCCAGCTTGTTTGTTGTACTAATCATGTAAAATAGGTTATGAGCATCCATAAAGAAACATTGTATGGAATGGTTGGAAAGAAATCATACAATCACAGTGCAAAATAATGGACAGGAAAATCATAAAGATCATAACACAGGGTGCACAGCTGTGCATCCCATGACAACCTCCACAAGCCAAAAATAAAACATTTTGGCTATGTCCACATGCAGGGCATTGTTTCGAAATAAGTTATTTCAAAACAAGTCGTTTTGAAATAAAGCCCTTATTTCAAAACGACTTAATTCAAAATAACCAAAAACCAAATTGAAATAATGGAAAAGCGGGAATCGAAATAGCATGTCCACATTGTGGACTTGTTATTTCACTTCAGGGGAAGGGCACCATGGGAGGTGTGACAACATAGCCGCCTCCCTGGGCCATGTCAGCGGCCATGTTGCCAGCCAATCCTATAAAAGCTGGCCCCGACCTCACTTCCCTGTCCATTCTGGCTAGCAGGACTCTGCAAGCGACAGACATGGACACTGCCCGGCTGCCCAGCCAGCGCTGTGCAACAAACAGACCCTCTGCCCACCTGCAGAGTGTCCTGCTGATGTGGGACACTCTGCTTGCAGACCCAGATGGTGCCCAGCCTGTGCCTGAGGCTGTCAGCCAGCTGGGCTGCAGAGCAGAGCTACTGCCCCTGCCCCCCTCTGTGCCTCACCAGGTATGGGCCCGGGAGACCAGCCCAGACTGGTGGGAGTGGGCAGTGCTGCGAACCTGGGGGGATGACCAGTGGCGGAGGAACTTCCGGATGAGCAGGGGCAGCTTCAACCTCCTGGTCGCAGAACTTGCCCTGCTACAGCACCAAAGGGACACCACCATGAGGCCTGCCATCCCTGTCGACAAAAGAGTGACCATCGCCCTGTGGAAGATGGCTACTCTGGAGTCGCACAGGTCTGTGGTGCACTTCTTTGGCATCGGGAGGTCCACCACCGACAACATTCTGTTGGAGGTCACCAGGGCCATCAACCGGATCCTGCTGTGATGCCTGGTCACACAAGGGGAGCCGCAGGACACCATTCCCGGCATGGCCACACTGGGCTTTCCCAATTGTGCGGGGATCCTGGACACGACATACAGCCCTGTGCGAGCCCCAGAGCACAGAACTGTGGAGTGCCGAAACCGCAAGGGGTACCATTCCATCATCTTGAAGGCCCTTGTAGACCACCGCAGCCTTTTCCAAAACTGTTACGTGGGAGGGCCCATGATGTCAGGGTCCTCCGTAACTCTGCCCTATACCAGGGCATAGATGCTGGCACCTTCTTCCCCCCCGCATAACATCAATGTTGGGGGAGTAGAGGTGCCCGTCCTCATTGTGGCAGACACAGCCAATCCCCTGCTCCCATGGCTCATGCAGCCATATGCAGGGCCCCTTGATCCCTGATGGCAGATCTTCAACCACCGCCTGAGCCGCTGCCGCCAGGTGGTTGGGAGGCCATTTGGCCACTTCAAGGCACGCTGGAGGTGCCTCCTTACACGCATCTACCTTGCGGAGAGGACAATGCTGCAGGTGATCAGTGCGTGCATGGCCCTGCACAACTTCTGTGAGCAGTGGGGTGAGCCCATTGCAGCTGCCTGGGAAGCTGAGGCATAACTCCTTGCCAGGGACTATGAGGAACCCAGACCTGTGCCCCCATGGGATCAGCCATCGCAGAGAGCTGTGACAGTGCGGGACACACTGACGACCACCTTCACCCTGGAGGAACTCTGAGGGCCAGGCCTGCCCTGCCTCATACCACCCTCTCCCCCGTTCACCCACAGCCAGCCCCCACCCATCCACCCGCACTGTGAACTACCCCCACTAAAACCACTCAAAACCAAGAATAGGTTTCAAACATTTATTAACAAAATAGGGGTTGGGGCAGGGAAGGACTGGGGAGGGTTACGGGATGGGGCAATGTGGGGGAGGTCTTGGGGGGCCAGCAACTTGGAAGAGGGAGATAGACTGGGGGGAGGGGAAGTTTGGGGGGGCCAGCAACTTGGGAGGGGGAGATAGATTGGAGGGAGGGGGAGTTTGGGGGGCAGCAATTTGGGAGGTGGAGTTCGAGGGGGGGCCCAGCAACTTGGAAGGGGGAGATAGACTGGGGGTAGGGGGTAGGGGAGTCTGGGTGGCAGGGGAGAAGTTAGGCAGGGCCTGTGGTGGGGGTCCGGGGGTGGTTGTGTTCCCTGCCTCTGCCCACGGCCGCCCTGGGTCCGGGGTTGCCTCCTGGGACGGCCAGGCAACAGACCCCCCTGTAGCTGCTGGAGGGGCCGTCTGCTCCACCAGCTGGTGGAGGCTGATGGCAATCGCCTCTAGTGTGGTGGGCAGGCGGTTGCAGAGGCACTAGTGGCCTGCGCCTCGCATGCACTGGTCCGTTCCTGGCACTCGCTGGCCTGCGACTGGCACTCAATGGCCTGTGCCTGGAGCTCCAGGGCGGCGACCACCCGGTCATCTGCCGCTGACGCCTGCTGCAGCAGGTGGAGGGCCGAGTCCTGCCACCTGGCTTCTTCCTGCCACCAGGCCTGGGTGAACCCAGTCCTCTCCCCCAGCAACTCGAGGCTCTCCAGGAGCTTGGCTCGCATCCGGGAGGCCCTCCTCCTCCACTGTGCTGGCCTCAGGTTGAGGCATCGGGCAGGTGATGGTGGACGGTGAGCGGCTGGGCGACTTGCTGGAGGGAAGCAGAAAACAAAGTTGGCCCCTTCTGCCTGCTGGCCTTGTCTGTGTGCAGCCTGTCTGCAGCACACACCTCTGTCCTGACTGTCAGCAGGACTCAGAATCCCGTGGGACATTGCCCTGCGGTAGGGCTATCAGATACCAAAGCCTCGAAAGGAGGCCAGGAAAGTACAAAAAGGAGGACATTGGAGGACACATGGGAGAAAATATATATGGATGTGATATTCTTCGGTGTTTAGGGGGCCCTGGAACACTTTCCTGTACAAATAAGTAGTCTATGGCATTCCGGGATCCTTCAACCCCTACAGTAAAAAGCCTGATAAAATCCTGTATTTTAAACTGCCTGCCAGACAGAGAATGTGAGGATCAGAAGAAGAACAGGCCAGTAAAATGGGGACCACGTTCTCCTTTTGCCTGACATCTGACAACTGTACCCTGGAGGCACACATGCTAGTGGTGCCCACAAGGGTGAGCTGGACTCAGCCATGCCTTGCTCTAGAGGGTCTCCCAAGGCCACTTGCCAGTGGCAAGGCCTGGATGGTCTCCACCCTGCCCAAAATGCAGCTGCATCTTTGAAACCCAGCCCCTGTTAACCACCCCCAGGCACACAGGAGCCTGTGACCCTGGTGCCACCTGTCTGTCAGGGACCTGTGGCCATGGGAGGGCCTTTGCACCCACCGACCCTGTGCCCTATCTGCCCCAGTACCTGGCCCTGTACCCCCTTGCTGCCCGTGACCTGGACAGGCCCATCCCTGCGTGCCTCTGCGGGAGGGGAATACTCACCCACAGGGGCTCCAGAGGTCCGGTGTGATGTCCTGGGGTCTGTCTCGGAGTCGCCAGGGACCGGGATGGTGTCAGGCCCCTGCTCCTCTGTGCTGCTGTCCGCCTCGGGGCCAGGGACGAGCGCCGTGATCCCGGGGGTAGCCTCCACTGCTGATGGTGGTGTGGCAGGGCTCCCCGACGGAGACTTCTGATGCAGTCTCTGCAGCTTCCAGGCCAGAGGATGGGCTCTGGTGCACCCCTGTATCCACTACCTTGGCAGGGAGACCAGTGGGCTCCGGCCCCAGGAATGCATGGAGCTTGTTGTAATAGGGGCAGGTAGCAGTGCTGCCTACCCCCTGGAGCTCCCGGGCCTCATGGGTCCTGGTATGGTCCTGCCTGAGACTCTTGATTTTACTGTGGATCTGCTCGGTGGTCCACTCATGCCCTTGGTTGGACATCACTGCGGCAATATCCGCATAAATGTCCCGGTTCCGGTGGCTAGCCTGGAATCGGGACATGATGTCCTCCCTGTGCCAGATGCTGAGGAGGCAGTGGACCTCCTCAGATGTCCAGATTGGGGCACGGCGTTGCCCCCTTGCGGCGTTGCTGCCAAGTGCTGCCATGCTTTGATGGTCTTGTGGCCACGCTGGCAGGCACGCCCAGGCAGGGACTTCCTGTTTCGCCTGGGTGCTGTGCACCCTGGGAAGACGATCAGACTATTATTTCGAAACAATGCTTGTTTTGAAATAACATGTCCGGATGACTGTTATTTCGAAACAACTCATTTCAAAATAACCGTCATTTCGAAACAGCATGTCCCAACGGCGTTATTTCAAAACGAGTCATTTTGAAATAACCATCATTTTGAAATGGAAGGGGTTTAAGCTGTTTCAAAATGACAACTCTTGTTTTGAAACGACGGAGCCCGTCGTTTCGAAACAAGAGAACGTCGTGTGGACATGCCGGTTTTTATTTCAAAACAACCACTGTTGTTTCGAAATAAAAACCTCGTGTGGACATACCCTTTGACATCATGTTCAAGGACAGGGGGGTTTTAAATCACCAGAGTTGCTTGCTGGTGGGCATGAGTTAATGTGAGAAATTACTGAGTTGACTGTTATGGCTCATTGATGCTAGTCTACATCTCTGTGGCTGCTACTGCCTTCCACCATGTAGCCTTAACAAATGAAGGGAACTGTCATATATTGTCTAAATTCTAGATTGTGTTCTTTCCAGAGCAGGCCCTGTTAGTTGGGTGCTTGGTATAATCGGGCTACAGTCCTAGTTTAGTGTTCTTAGGCATGACCATAAATAAAAATAATAATGTATTAACTTACGGTTGCCCTGAAAGGCCCTTGCTACTAGTGGGTCCCTATTATGTTAAGCACTGTACAAATATATTAAAGACAAAAGCCTGCCTTGAGAAGTATTTAAATGTACATTTGCCTATGTGAGACTGAGGAAAGATAATCTGAATTAATTTTAGAAATGGACTAGTTAAATATTATTAAGCTGCCCCAATGTGGATGCTCTAATTCAGAAACAAAGTTACCTGAATTCATGAATTAAACCAAACCAAATAAAGGCCTCTTTAATTCTGAAAAAATGGCCACATAGGAAGATTTTGATGATTTTTGAATTTAACTAATTCAGTTGAAATTCATGGCTATAGTTATCTAGGACTAAATTTCCTGAGTGACCCTATACAGCTAAGTTTTAAATGAGAGACAATATAGTAACAAAAGGAAAAGCATAGACATGCATTGTTAAAACATTATTTTTTTTATGGTGAAGACTGGTGGATGATTTTTTCTTCTGATGTTGAGAGTCACAGGATGACTTCTTGTCTTAACTGTATGTAGCATCTGAAACAGTTCTCATAGATGGTCATTTATATCAGCATTAACATGCTTGTTCGCGTCATCCTTACTCACAGTGCAATAAAGGTGTAACATGAATCATTGAAATGTGGAACCAGAAAAAAACCTCAAGAGGTCATCTAGTCCAGTGGTTCTCAACCACTGTGTTGGGACACATTACTGTGTTGCCACACAGCAGTCAGTGTGTTGTGGAGAGCTGGGAAGATGGCTGGATTCAGCCAGCGGGGACTGACCTGGTGTGTTCTGTAGGCTTGTGATATGCCGCCAAGTGTGGCATGAACCATAAAAAGTGGAGAACCACTGATTTCTAAGCCTGTCCTCTCCACTCAGGCAGAACTAAGTATTATTTGGACCATCCTGACAGGTATTCAAGACACTAACCTTTCTTTTTTCACCCCAATCACTTGATGTGGATCGGAATGAATTGGAGTCAATGAGGTCCTGTGTGGGGGCAGTGCTTCCCACTCTTCCCTCTTCTCTGTTACGTGTATACTGCAAGGCCCAAGGCCTTGGGTTCTCAATGATTGATTTATCCTTTGTTAGCCCAGTAGCCACCTCACCTGGTGTCCCAAGTTGAACTGAGGCCATGTGAAATGGAAGAAAAATATTACAGAAGCTAAGTAATGCAGGAATCCCATTGTTCGCTAAGAGCCCTCCTCTGCTGAGTGAGACCATTAAAAGGTTACAAGATGATACAGAAGTATGAACTAGATCACTTGTAGAAGACACTCTTTGAAAAGGAGCTATCCAGAATAAGTCTGCTCATCATTTCTGAGTGTCATCAGAGTCAAGCGCTAAGCTCTCCAAGGAACTATCACCCTACTGTACTGTAGAGATCATGCACATTCAGAGAGCCATCTCAGAACAGAATTTGTCTCCTCTATCTGCATTCTGAGAGTTCAATACATTCATTCAAGAAGTTCTGTATACCTTAAAATAGTGGCTCTGAATCTTTTGTGGGTTGCAACATGCTTGGTGGATTGCACAATACAGGACACACCAGCCCAACCCCCCAGGCCGAATCCAGTCCCCCAAGTGACTCTCTACAACACACTTACCACTGTGTGGCAACACAGTAATGTGTCCTAACACAGTGGTTGGGAACTGCTGCCCTAAAGGCATCCTGACCTAAGGCCTTATGAAGCCATCCAATGCCCTCCATGTCTTGCAAAAGAGTGGTGAACAATGGTTGCCACTCCTAACCAAAAGAGGCAATGCCTTGGTCAAGAAGAAATCTTCCCCTCTTCCTTCAAAGGCACAACAGTCCCAGAGGCACTGAAGAAATTTGCCCTGGATGCCTTGATCTTAGTTAATTATCACCTAGTGTCAGCCTTGAGCAAACTCAGACTCGCTAGGACCCAAAGACCAACTGGAAGTTCATCCAGTTGAAGTTTACCTTCTAGATGTAGCAGACAATTTCAGACCAGGGCATGGAAGTGAACCTGCTTGACTGGCACTAACATTGTCTCCTGTCAAGGATAGAAGACATTTATTCTCATCACCCTGGATCTCTCAGCAGCATTTTGCACAGACCATGAGCTTCTGCTCTCTCCTCTGAGAGAGGTGGCAGGAGTACAGTCAATGTACTAGAATGGCTTGAGTCCTTCCTGGATTGATGTACCCAAAGAATGGTGAAGGGGACCAGCACCTCCACCCTTGTGAAGCTTCACAAGGATCAGTTCTCTCTGGTCCTTTTCAACATCTACATGCAACTCCTATGTGAAATGGTCAGATGCTGTGGACTAGAGTGACAGCAACATACAACTACGAGACAGCTCTGCCTGTCCTTAACTGTATATGACCATACCACTACTGAACAACAACATATCAGCAACCAGTCAGGTGTCCACAACACTCCCAATTATTGGGATGACCCACCAATTATTCCGCTTGCTGCTTTTAGCCATTTCCAGAACTCTTCAGGAACTTTGCATAACTAGACAAACCAGGAGAGGGGAAGACAGTTAACACATGAAGTTAGCCCAGCCTTATTGTTCTCTCTTTCAGAATATTCTGGGACAGGTTAAATGGGAAGTCTAAATATATTTTAGAATGCTTGGTATGGGGAAATTTAGCTATCAGATTAAAAGCTTAAAACTGACAAGCTCCAAAGGGTTAGCCATGTAGATCTACTCCAGCAAAACAAACAAGGAGTCCAGTGGCACTTTTAGGCTATGTTCACACCTAACGGCTTATTTTGAAATAAGTGAATTCAAAATAAGTTATTTCAAAATGAAGTCATTATTTCTAATTCACTTAAATCGAAATAAGCAAATCCACCAAATCGAAATAGCAAGTCCGAACACAGAACTTGCTATTTTGATTCAGCAGAGGGGCCCCCAGGGCAGGAATCCCCCTGCCCTGCCTCCCCCACTGCTGGTGGGGCAGTGCTGGAGGGATGGTGGGGCACTCCAGCTGCCACCTGGATGGCAGACCTGGGAGCTGGTTGGCCCTGCTACCTGGTCTTGGCAGCTGCCCACCAGGTGGTGTGTGATTGAGCTGGCTGGACCCACTGCCCTGGAAAAAGGGGAGCAGGGGGAGCAGCGGGTTCCTGAGCCGGCTGGACCCGCTGCCCTGGCAAGCCAGCAGCTGGGGGAGGGGCAGGTCCCCCAGCCGGCTTGGTCCACTGCCCCGGCAAGCCGGCAGCTGGGGGGGAGGGCGGCAGGTCCCTGAGCCGGCTGGACCCACTGCTGGGGCTCCGTGGCTGCCGACCAGGCGGGGGGTAAGGAAGCTGGCTGGACCCACGGCTCAGGCTCAGTGGCTGCCTGCTGGGAGGCAGGGGCACAGCACTCGGGGCACCCTGGTCCCCCAGCCCCTGGCTGCCTGCAAGCAGCCAGGGGAGATGCCAGCTCCCCCAGCCCCTGGCAGGCTCTGCAGGATGGTCAATTTCATGCCACAGTTTCAAAATAACCCTCATTTCAATATATAACAAGGTTTTATTATATCAAAATGATTTTCCTTATTTCAAAATAAGGGAGCTCCTTATTTTGAAATAAGGAAACATCATCTGGATATGTCAACTTTTAATTCGAAACAACGGTTGTTGTTTTGAATTAAAAGCCTTGTGTGAACATAGCCCTAAAGACTAACAAATTTATTTTTGCATGAGCTTTTGTAGAATCATAAAACCATGGAAGCGTAAAACCCATGGAAGTGTAAAACTTCTTGCTTAACAATGTTTTTAGTGACATGTCTCTGTAACTCCTGCTTTTGCTCAGTGATTGATTGTGTGGTCAATTCGGTAACATTCTTTTGATTGACATGTCTCTGTAACTGTTGAGTTACAAAAGAGGGAGGAGGCAAGTCTGAGTCAGGCAGATTACTTTTTGGACATATTTAGAAGGATCTCCAGGCCCAGCCTGAAAAAGTAACCCTCCAGATATTTGTAAGATTCACTCAAAGACTGCCTCAGACTCAGGGCCATCCCTGGAGAGGGGAAGTGGGGTGACTGCCCAGGGCCCCATGTTTTGGCAGGCCCCATGCTCGACCACTCATTGACTCCAATGGCAAGCCAGGCTGCCCTTCAATGGCAAGCCAGGAGCCTAGCCCAGCCAACTGTTGGGGGTGAACCTGACAGCCTGGGGCAGGGCAGGAGCACAGAGTCCAGCCTCTGGGCTGGCCTGCCCCACCACCTCCCATGGTGGGGACGGCCTCCACAGGCCAATTGGCCTGGGATTCCATTCCCACTCCCAGTGATGGCCCTGCTCAGACTTATGAGGTAACTAACAACTTTTAGGTCATTCTAATACCTTTTATATTTATATATGCTTAAGTTTAATAAGTGGACACTTTTGGTAAAAGGGATTCTGATGGGAATTGCTAGTGACAACTAAAGAAAAGTTTTTACGGTAAAAGGGCTTAGTTTTGACTTGTATGTAACAGCCAGATAGCAGGTGGAGGTGCTATATTTGCTTTGTTTTATTTCCTTGATACCAGCTTGCAGTCTAAAAGTTACTGCTTCAAGAAACCCTGGATAATATTATTACCAGGGCGACCTACTGCTTGAATGAGATCAATTCATGAATGAAAACAGCTGGTTGAATCTGAGCAAAATTGAGGTGATGATGTACCTGAAGGAAGGTAAAGAATATTTATCCCATTGTCACTACATACAATAGGATCAGAGGGGATTCTCATTCTAAGAATGGTGACTCATGGAAAGCAATGGAATACTTTTATTCTGAACTGAACCTGGCCATTCCACTAGTCATGGGAGTAATAGGTACACAGATCTGAGTCTCCACTTACAGTGGTGAACTATTAATCTCAGTCTAGTTTCTTCTACTTTGTACCATATTACCAAGAGGAATCAGGCCCCTGTAACTTGTCACTCGTGTTTTTAAAAAAATGCAAAGATATTTTCTGGGCTTCGTGCTCACAATTTTTGTCATTTCTGGGTGTGTTGGAGCCAACGGCATAGGTCAGTGCTAGGGTTCTATCTCATGGGTAGCCCACTTTGATTCAACCAAGCACTTGGGATTTCAGCTCTTCAAGAAACAATTAAAATAAATGCATTGGTTTTAAAGTAAAACACTTGAATTGTTTCCTTGCAGTTTCTCCTGACACTGAGAAGCCCTGCCGACAGTCATTTCACAGTTAAAGCCTGCATGATAAAGCCATTCTGAGCATATATTGGATAAGAGGGAGTTCCCTTAGCAAATCAAACCACATTTTAAAACGGCCTTTTTCCACTCTAGCTCATTTAAGCATAACTCTTGGTACCCTCCATTGAAAGTGAAAGTAGACGATAGTAGCCAGTTAAATCCATCGGTATAGGAAGGCGACTGGAGAGAGAACACTCAAACTAGTTGCTACCTGACATATGCAGGCTCAGAGATGCCCAAGTGAGGGTCACATTAGGTGTTAGACTTGCTTAAAAAGAAAGACTGCAAGTCCTTTAGTCTTCAGTAGGACGTGGCAGTACTTGCACAAGTGTGGTAGGGAAGCAGTTCTCACCCCGTGATCCACAAAATTATTCCAGTTGAGAATCATGCATGGTGTTCATCTGGCATCTCTTTTAACAAAGAGGCCCCTAGAATCTATGAGCTAAGGAACCAATATCCCTGAGGATGAACTGGCTAGAATAATCAGGAGATAACAAAAGGAGAGGGTAAAAAGAGGGTAGAAATGAGCACTCATTTAGACCATAGTCAATATGATATAAACAAAACTAATCAAGGAACCAAAGGATAGGAAGAAAGGAAACTCATTATTTGCCTATACAGCAGTTCTGGGATCATGGATAATAGATTAGAAGATTGGAATTGCTCATTTATGAGAATAAATTCAGTTTAGTTGGTGTTGCTAAAGTCTGATGTATAATTTGCATAAGTGGCATATTAAAAATCAGTGACTATAACCTATTTAGAAGGGATCATGTGGTCAAAAGGCAACTAGCACTAGCACTCTCTCAACAACGGTATTACTTGTTTCCGAGTCAGTCTTAGCTAGGAAGAAAGTGATCTTGCATGCTCATGAATCAATGTTGTCAAGGCTGTTTCCCCACTCTGGCACTCTGAGTGCAGAAGGTGGGGACCTGCAACAGGCCTTAAAACCCACTGGCTCTAAAGCCTTGTTTTAAAACTCTCTAAGGTGACCAAGTTCCTGGCCTTTGAGTGGTATTGCTGCCATGGGCCTGCTCCTTATATGCCAGTCTATAATGAGTGTGTGTGTGTGGGGGGGGGGGGGAATCTCTGTGATCATGGGGGATTTCAGTTGGAGTGTGCTCAGGTTGACATATGCTGGAGGTTTCATACAGCCAGTACTGTAAGATCCTTGAGATTTCTAATTATTGTACATGATTATTTCCTAACGTAAAAAGTGTGGTAAGCAAAAAGGGGAAATTCTGTGTTAGAGCTCATCTTGATGGATAAAGAGAAATTGATCACAGAACTAAAACTTAATGCTAGTTTTGGTACAAGTGATGATGTAGTATATTTATATTGTGAAGACAGAATGAATTCCAGACCAGTGATAGATACATTTTGTGTTTTAAGGGGTCCAGTTTCACAAAAGCTGGGATCAGTTATGAGCCAGATCATGTAGATGGAAGAATTTAATTAGAAAAATGAGACTAATAATATATAATTGTTTAAGAATACTTTACCTGGTGCCTGAAAAGCCACACTCTCAAATCAAGGAAAAAGGCTATATTGGTTAGAGAACTGAGCTGGTATAAAGGGAAAGTGATGGCAGCTATTAAAAAAAATAACCTATATAATAAGTGGAAGACAGGTGACACTGATAGTGCTCATAGAACTGTAAGACTGAAAGCAACCTCAAGAGACTATCTAGTCCATCCTCTGCACTTATGACAGGTCTAACTATCACTTCTCAGCCTTTTAAGGCTAAGATCAAGTGTGTTAAATCAACTGTCTCCAAGAGGCACTGGTCTAACCTGCTGTTAAAAACCTCCAGTGATGGAGATCCCACAACCTCCTTAGGCAATTTATTCCAATGCCTAACTACTATGATTGTTATGAATTTTGCTTCAATTTGAGCATAACTGCTTCTTGTCCTAACCTCAGAGGTTAAGAAGAACAATGTTTCTTCTTCCTTCTTGTAACAACTTTTTATGTACTTAAAAAACATTGTCATGCACCCCCTCAGCCTTGTCTTCTACAAATTAAACAAGCCCACTTTTTTTTCAATCTTTCCTCATAGATCATGTTTTCCAGGTCTTTAATCATTTTTGTTGCTCTTACTTGCACTTACTCCAGTATGTTAGTTGAGGTCTAATCAGCATGGAGAAAAGCAGAATTACATCTCATGTTTTGCTTACAATGTGCCCATTAATACATTCCAGAATATTGCTTTTTTTTGCAAGTGTTAAACTGTTGACACCTATTTACTGAGCCTTTATGTCCTCCATATCCTCTATATCCTTCTTTCTACAATACTCTTTCCTAGAGAGTCATTTCCCTTTTTTCTATGTGTATATCTGATTGTTCCTTCTTTAGTGGAGTAGGCTGCAGTTGTCCTGGTTGAATTTCATCCTATTTACTGGAGATCATTTCTTCAATTTGTCCAGATCATTTTGAATGTTAATCCTTTCCTGCAAACCACTTGCAATCCTTCCCAGCTTGATATCCTCCATAAATTTTATTAGTGTGTTCTCTTATTCCATTATCCAAATCATTTATGAAGCTATAGATCAGAACCAGACCTAGAACTTATCCCTGTTGGAAATTTTGTCTTTCCAATGTGATTGTGAACCACTGTTGGTTACTCTCCAGGACTGGTTTTCCAACCAGTTATGCACCCAATTTATAGAAGCTCTCAGTTGTATTTCTGTAGTTTGTTTATGAAAAGGTCAAGTGATATGGTATCAAAAGCCCCACTAAAATCAAACTAAACCACATCCACCACTTCCCTGCTATCCACAAGGCTTGTTATCCTGTCAGAGAAAGATATCAGAGTTGTTTGACACAATTTTTTCTTGACAAATTCATGCTGACTTATTGCATTATAATCTTCTAGGTGTACTGTGCTTGCAAATTGATCGCTTAATTGTTTGCTCCATTGCCTTTCTGGGTATTGAAGTTAAACTGACTTGTCCACTGGTTGTCCTTATTTCCCTTTTTATAGCTTGGCACATTTTCCCTTTTTTGGTCATCTGGAATTTATCTTTAAAAAGTCATGGAATTTGGGAGAATCATTCATAGTGCCAATTTCTCCTCAGTCAGCACTTTGAATATTGTAGGTCAGGGGTTGTCAACCTTTGCTGGCCCCTGTGCCAGCCCTGTCCCCACACCTTCAGCAGGTGCCAGAGGCAGAGCCAGCAGGGACGAGCAGTTGTAGGGCCAGGATCCCTGCATGCCACTATGAATAGGCATGTGTGCCATGTTTCACTCATGTGCCATGGCTTGCCAACCCCTGCTCTATGATGTAGTTCATCAGGCCCTGGTGATCTGAAGACACCTAACTTGTCTAAGAAATGTATGAGTTGTTCTTTCCTTATTTCAGCCTCAGATCCTTTCTCATTTGCGCTGGCATTTCATCATGTTAGATTTCTAATTTCTGCTATTCTTTTCAGTGAAAATTGAAACAAAATAGTCATTTAGCACTTGTGCCATTTCCACATTTTCTGTTATTGTCTTCCCCATTCAGTGAGTAACAAGTATACTCTGTCCTTGGTCTTCCTCTTGATTCTAATAGCTTTGTAAAGAAATATACATCAGAAGCTAGCAACTGCAGCAAAGGGACAGAAATCTTTGGTCAGAAGAGTTAGTTTTTAAAAGTACATTAAGAACAACAAGAATCCTGAAAATGGTATCGATCCATTACTAGACAGAAATAGTAGGATTATCAAGAGTAAAGCAGAAGAGGCAGAAGTGGTCTATAACTATTTCTGTTCCGTATTTAGGAAGAGAAAAAGAACAATGAATGATCTCTTCATGTGGTGGTATATGTGCTCAATCCATCAATACATCAGGAGGATGTTAAGCAGCAGCTATGAAAGTTAGACACTTATAAATCAGCAGGTCCAGCTCTTGCATTCAAGAGTTTTAAAAGGATTGGTGGAGGAGCTCACTGATACATTGATGCTGATTTTCAATGGTTCTTGGAAAAGTGAGGAAGTTCCAGAAGACTGAAAGAAAGCTAAGATTGTACAAGTATTTATGAAGAGTAAAGCAGATATCCTGAATAATTGTAGGCTATGGAGCCTGACTTCAATAAGGGAGAAGCTGATATGGAACTCAGTTAAGAATTAAAGCAGGACACTATAATTAATGCCCATCAACATGGGTTTAATGGAAAATTAGATTCTGTCAAGCTAACTTTATTTTTTTAGTATTAGAAAATCAGTTGATAAAAGTAATGATGTTGAGGTAACATACTTAAACAGCTGTAAAGGAAGCAACTTGGTACTGCATGACATTGATTAAAAAGAATTATATGAAAGCTCCTCATGACAGTGTCATTTTAGCAAATGCAGGAACTAGTGGTCAACAGTGGCAGTCTCACAGTAGCTAGGATAATAAAATAGCTGAGAAGCTGTGGGGCTGGATGACTGTCAGAAGAAAAAAGTCCTGCTAGCAGGGATGGATTAATACAGGGTCTATCAGGATTGAATACAGTGCCCATTTCTAGGGCCATCTGTCAAGAAGGTTGTTGATAAATTGGAGCAGATCAGAGAAGAACCACAGGAATGAGTAAAGGATTAAAAATGACTTAAAGTGATACTGGAAAGAAATGAGGAGTCCTATGTCACTTTTAATGACTAACCAATTTATTTATCACATGAGCTTCTGTCGGTGTTATCCTACTTCATCAGATGCATGAAAAGGAGCTCAGTCTATTTAGACTAATAAAGAAGAGGCTATGGGTCACTGGATAAGTTTATAAGTACCTATTATGGAGAAAAAATATTCGATAATGGGCTCTTGATACCAGCAAGAGAAAGAGATAACATGATCCAAAAGCTGGATATTGAAGCTAGGCAAATTAACAACAGCGCCTATATCTCTGACAATTTTTGAAATCAAGAAAAAAAACATTTGAAGAGACTTGCTCTAGGAATTATTGTGGTTAAATTCTATGGCCTAGGTTATGGAAAGGGAGTCATACTAGATCATGGTGATCCCTATGAACTTCAGAATTTATAGGCTTCCAGTGCTCATGTCTATAATGGTGGAATCAAAATGAAAAATGCTGAGTCCAGAAGTTTTCCCTGATCTTGGCACTGGCCTCCTAGTATTCAGTCAGCACCTGGGCACAGCACCAAGTCCATCTTTTATTTTTTTAACATATGTAAACCTATCCAACAGAGATCCATAAAGAGATCACACTGGGTGAATTGATCAAACTGGGTGAAATGAACTTAATGAAAAGACACCTAGTGACTTCAATGAACTTTCAATCAGACTTTTAGTTACTGAATTGCCTTATTCCAGCCTGATATGAACCAGATCACATTTTTAATTTGCCTGGGGAAAAGGTTCGGTCATCTAGCTGTGAGATGAGGGTTTGTTGTTGTTGTTGTTTGCTGCAGCTACTTGCATAATAACTATTTTCAATCCATCTTCTTAGACAGGTTTTACAAAAACAGAAAATGACACTTGTCATTTGGTTAGATAAGGGCAAAGCACAGCCTAATGTAAATGCCATATACATAAAAATAAGTCAGTTTCATGTAAATAAGATCAGTGCAGAAACCCTCCTCTTGAAATTCCCTGTATCATAGCAAATTTGTTATGTCAATAACAGTTGCTAAAGCCTCCTTTGGGGAGGAGGGACCTTCACATTTTTTGAACAAGAAAGTGAAATTCAAAACATGACTAATATTTTTCATCCATTGCAGTATCCACACAACCCTTGTTTTTAAATAAATCGAATTTTGGTTCATAATTTTAAGTACATTGCTATGACAAATTAAACAAACATTTAACTAAAGGGAGTGGTCGTAGAGCACAGTTTTACTCTGTAAAGTTGGCAAAAGTAAAAAAAAAAATCATGCTTACAGGTTACAAGATATTACAGACTTTGGCAGGGGCTAAGTAGCATCATTAGACTTTTCCACTACTGAAACATATTGGTAATTCCTTTAAAGTGTTCTCAAGATGCCATTATTTCCCTAAAATTTCACTTTGCCTGCTAACTCGAAGTTGACAAGGACACATGGGAGAAAAGAAAACAAATAACCTCTACTGTCAAAACTATTATATTGGATTAGACTAAAAATAGAAGATATTTTTCTTCCAGAGCAGAGATAAACATCAATGAGATATCCATCTAAAAAAACCCATTAGAATTGGAAGAGGTACAGAGAACACCAACAATAATTAGGGGTATAGAATAGATTCCACATAAGGAGAAATTAAGATGACTAGGACTGTGGATGCTGGAAAAGAGATCAGCAAGTGTGAGACTTCTATAATGATAGGTCTATAAAATAATTATGTGGAAATACTTATTTATCCCTTCACATAATGTAAAACCCAGGGTCATTCCAATGAAATACATAGGCAGCAGGTTTAAAATGTACGTAAGGAAGTTCTTTGTCAAACAACATTCAGTCAACCTGAGAAACCCCTTTGCCAGGGGATGTGAAAACCAAAATTATCACTGGGTTTAGAACGAGAATAAGATAAGTTCCTGCAGGATAGCTCCATCAGTGACTATTAGCCAAGATGATCAGGAATGCAAGTCCATGTTCTGGATGTCCCTATGTCTCTGCCATATGCTTGGATTAGGTGAAAGGGGACAGATCACTTGGTGATTACACTGGTCTGTTCATTCCCTCTGAAGCGTGTGGCACTGGCCACTGTTCTAAGACAGGATTCTGGGCTAGCTGGACCATTAAGCTGATCCAATATGGGTGCTCTTATGGTCTTAAATAGCTGTTTCCTCTGATATAGACGGATATATCCAAACTACCAGTCTCACAGGAACTATGATAAGCTTGTTTCATCTCCAAGCCCCTCTTATAGATGTGACTAGAACTGCTGTACTATCCCTATGCAAATTTAATTCACTGTTCATGTAGTATCCAGGAACAGATCACGTTTTATGCTTTTGTTTAATTGTTCACTCTGATTTTTTCATCACATGTGGTTTTAATGAACTAGTCACTCAGAATACTTGCTATTTCTTATCTTGGTGTGTGACTGGTTACCCAAGTGACATGATATTATTTCTGATCCTTGATTCGCTGACTTAAACTTTAGAAAGAGGTTGGCACCAATAAATCACTTGCCTACATTCAGGTAGGGATAGTCTCAGAAAGAACATCCATTCTAATCATCTGTGAAGGAAAAAAAAATCTCTTTGCATCCATATTTGCAGATCAGTGAACAAAAAGGCTCTGACCTTTGCTGAATTGAAAAAAATTGCTGATTTATTTAAGTGTCCAGATAACTTTTCCATGATGTAGCCAGCTCTAAGAATGCCATTATGCTCTTGCTAATCTTTGTAACTCATTCTTCAACTTCACTTTGGAACAGCATAATATGGTTCAGATGGCTCTACAATGCTTTTAAATTACATTTCTGATAATTTTAAATATCAATTTACCAAATATTACATGACATTTCAAGAATTCAGAAAAGTTATTATCAGTTTGAGTTATGAGTGGCCTTCTGATAATTAGAGTCACTGTATCCAGCACACTGTGGAAAACTATTTCTTCAGTGATGAATGTGTAGGCCTCATACCAAAACTTTTCAGTGGTAGTGTTCTCTCTGACCATGATGGATGGTCACTGAAATATTATCTGAACCTCACTGAAAGGGCAGAGATGTCTACTTATACTCTTGAATAAAAACATGGCTCTGAGTTTGAGAACTGAGTGTCTGCTGATCCACCTCAACTAGTGGCTACTGGGAATTTCTATTCAGAGGCAGTAAATTCAAGTGGAGTTAGAGCCAACTATCCTTATTAACCAGAAAGATTGGGTATAATGCAATGCCTTTAAGGAGAGAGAGTGCAGTGGATATTTGACACTTCAGAAGGCCTCAAAATCTTCATCCAGAAAAAGGTGTTTTTCCCTTAGTTCCATCCAACAACATAGAGATTAAATAACTGAAGATCTATTTTGAATGTCTACTGCTGTAGAAGAGAAAAAAATCACTCTGGGCCTAATTCTGCTACTCTTCCTTGACTACAGGAGTGCTTAACTATCCAAACAGTCCCAATGGCTCTACTCATTGGTTATGTCTAGATTACTCAGCATTTTCAAAAAAACTTTTTTTAGGATATGTATTTTGAAATAATTATCTCAAAAACACTTTTTTTTCTCCCCCAAAAATGCTATTTCAGGACAAAAGTCTGGGGATGGCTTGTTGTCCCGAAATACCACAGCTTTTCTTCCCCCCCCCCCGAAAAGGAAAGTCTACACTGGAGTTTCTTTTTCAAAAAAAAGCAAGTCATTGTAAGTAACCTTGGATTTTAACTTAGAAATACCAGAATGGGGGCACTTGCCTCTCAAGAGCCTCCTCAGTATTTCAGTTCCTTTCCCCGTTCTAAAAGCTCTGTAGGTTGCCATCCTCACTTGGTGAGTCTTCTGTGGATTCGCCCTGCAGCCAAGTCACAAAGTCAAGATGAATCCTTTCCCAGTAGGTAACAAATAGACAGTCTCTTTGCCCTTGCTCAGGTCTTCAGCTCCACTTTGGGCTCTTTAAATTCAGCTGTTTGCTCAGGCTTCCTACTGAGACTTGTTTCTTTCTCAGGGTTTACAACAGTTCACCAGTGGCCATTGAGGGATCCAGGCCTGTCATCCACCCATTACTGCTAAGTTCAACCCAGGGACCCTATGAACAGCAGCCACATACTGCTCCCTTTATTTAGTTGCTGATACTTCTCTGGGTTGCTTCCTACTTGGACCCTTTATCATCAAGAGTTGAAGTTTTCATATCCTCCATCTTCCAGCTTAAGGAAATGCAGCCTATAGAGCTCCTGTGATCACAGAGAATCACTCTGCCTCACCCCTCTTGTCCCAGCCAGGAGCTGACTGGCTAACCCCCTGCAGATCCTTTTATCTGAGCTTGCTAGGTTCAGATTGGCTATTTCTGTGCAGTTACTCAGGACAGTCTTGGAGGACCTACTTTTGCTTCTCCTTTCTGGGCAGGGCATGGTAAGCCATGAGTTTTCTAGCAGAGAGCCACAAAGCCCTGGCACCCATCACAAACACATATCATTTCAGTTAAGAAGTACTTTGGACTCTTTTGACAGGGAACACTACATGCTTTTATCTACTTCTCTATGTATACAGTAAACCTACCGGAGCAAAAGTCACCCACCAACACAAAATCTGGTGTTCATTAGGGCACACTGGCTGTCCTGCCACCACAAGGCACTGACACCAAAGGACAGATGAAACGTGAAGGTGTAGTCACATAGCATTACTGATTAGTCTGCACATGAGTGGATTACAGTGAGAAGGGTTTGTGCATTCCTGATCCCACTCTCTCATTCAGACACATCATGAGCTAATTGGAGCAGAAACTACCATGAGCTTAGCAGTGTGTATGGGGACAGATTTTTTATTGGAGTAACTTCGCAACATGAAATGTGCATCCACTGATTGACAACAATGCAGGACCAGACTCACCACCCTATTAGGTATGATTCTCAAGAAGTATAACATGGATATAGCATACTGAGTGAAACTTGGCTCTCAGAAGAATCAGGTCTGGTAATGATTGGTGCATTTTACTGGATAGGCAAAGCCAAAGGCAAACTCAGAACATCCGGAGTGGGTTTTGCCACCTTTTGCCATTATTTCATGACATGGGCAAATTCCCAAACAGAATTAGCAACAGATTGATGGTTAGCCACATAAACTTTCTTAAGGGCAGACATGCCACAATTAGTGTATATGTCCGTACCAAGATCTATACTGATGATATCAAGGATGCTCTATGAACAACTTGGCAGCACAATAAAGGATGCCCCTCAAAATGACAAACTGGTAATCAGGGGTGACTTTAATGCCAGAGCTGGTTGTGATACAACCTTATAGAGCAAAGTGCTGGTGTATCATGACCATTGCAAAGTCAGCTCCAGTGGACTTTTGCTCTTGTCCAAATATAATGAACACAGCAAATCTTCCAATGTTCCAGCAGCAAAGTAAGTACAAAACCACTTGAATGCACCCTATCTCCAAGAAATGACATCTTTTGCCTTACACCATTGTAAGACAGAGGGACTTCAAAGATGTTAATATCTCCCATGCAAAAGGAGAAGCATATTGTTGGTCTGGTCATATACTGGTCAGAGGATAGGTTACTATAAGTCCATCCAAAAAAGCAGCAGTGCAGACAGAAACCTCCAAAGAAATTAAACACCACCAAAGATCCATCTACCCATTGAAAACTTCACCAGAAATTAGTTGCAAAATTATCAAGCTCCACATTTATGAACACAAACTGCAAAAAAAACACAGACTGAATTCTGTGATGCTACGTATTCCATAAGTATGCAGGCCCTTGGTTTCATCAAAAGGAAACATCAAAACAGGTTCCATGAAAATGATACAGAGATAGGTCAAGTTTGGACAAGATTCACATTTTTCACAGTGCATACATCACTGGTCAGTCATCTGCGAGTATGAAAGCGGGCTACTTTCAGGCCAAACGTTAAATTCAAACCTGATTACGGCAGATGAAAAATCAATGGTGGAAAGAGAAAGGCAGTGAATTACAAGACGCAGCTAACAAACATACTATCAAACTGTTTTATCCGGGTCTCAGAGCTGTCTGTGGTCCTGTACCAAAAAGTGCACCTATCCACTCTGCAGATGGTGACAAACTCCTGAAGAGAAGAACAAAATCATGAACCACCAGGAAGAACACTTCAGCTCTCTTCTAAATCTTCACTCTAACATGTCTGAAGAAGCTTTGGATGATATTCTTCAGCAAGAATCATTAGTAACACTTGATCAATCACCTTCACCATATGACATCAGTAAAACTGTCAGACAAGCATCGTCTGGGAAAGCCCTAAGACCAGATAGCATACCACTTGGGTTCTTTAAACAAGTGAGTGATTAGATGCTCAGAAAATGCGCACAACTCTTTCAGTGTACTTGGAAGCAGAGCTCAATGTCCAGGTTTTCAAAGCTACGTCAATTGTCCATTTGTATTAAAGGAAAGGTGATAGAGCTAGTTGTGACAATCACTGTGTGATTTCCCTCCTATCAATTGCTGGAAAGATATTGGCTAAAGTAATGCTCAACAGAATGATTGAAAAACTCATAGACAATGTATTCCCAGAATCATAGTGTGCATTCAGAGCTGTCTGAGAAACTATAGACCTGATATTCATATGGTCTTTACAGAACTGATGAAGGCCTTTGACACAATTAATCACTATAGTCTCTGGGAAATTCTCCAAACTTGACTTCCCAGAGAAGTTTGTATCTTTCATCAGATCCTTTCACGAAGCAATGATGGCCAGGGTGAAAGAATGTAGGGAATCCCATGATCCCTTCTCACTCTCATATGGCACAGAACAAGGCTGTGTATTAGCACCAATGCTATTTTATCCTGTTTTCACCATGATGCTCCTGGATGTCTTCTATCATATACAGCATGACATCTACATCCAGTCTTGTACAAAGAGTTGTTCAATCTGCAGACCCACACTAAGGTGGTGGAACAAATGATTAGGGATCTGTTGTTCAGAGTCCATTGTGCACTGGTAGCTCACTCATTAGAGGGCATCCAATTTAAAACTGATCAATTTGTACAGGCACCTAGATGCTCTGTACTCATTATCAGCTTAAAAAAAAATCCAACAGAGGTCATGTACCAGCCATCTCCAATTAAGGATAATAGTAGGCCTGTTGTTGCTATTGAAGGCACCCAACTTAGAGCAGTCAATCCATTTTGTGATCTTGGAAGTTTACTCTCCACTACTGCCAGCAGTGATGCTGTGGTCATTCATCACACTGACAAGGTAAATAGCCCCTTTGGGAGACCTTGTCATTGTCTGTGGAATGACAGAGAGGTCAGACTGCTCACAGAAATTAAGGTGTATCAGACAGTGGTCCTGCCCACAGTGCTGTATGGATGCGAGTCATGGATGCACCACCATAGACAAATTAAGTAATTCAAGCAGTTCCATCAGTGTTCCCTGAGATCCATTTGTAACATGCAATGGCATGACAGACTCACCAGTACAGAAATCCTTGAAAGGTACCAGGTCTCATGGAAGGCATGATGCTGAGAGCCCAGTTTTTGGTGGGCTGGATGTGTCGGGAGGATGGAAGACACTAGAATCCCTAAAGTTGTGTTTTATAGTCAATTGAAAAATAGACAAAGATCACAGAGAAGGCCACATTTTAGATATAAAGACAGAAGAATCATCTGCACAGGACAAGGACCAGAATCAGAAGGGCAGAGCCAAAGGCAGAGTGGACAGTATAAAAGGCTAGACAGGAAACCCACTGGGGGAAGCTCCCCAGAGATGACCCTAAACCCTCCTCCAGGGGTGGTGATGAGCCCTGTGGCAACCAGGGGCAGGACCTTACCTCTATTTCCCTTCAGGGGGGACCTGGAGGAGCTACTGTTGGCAAAGGAGCTTGAGGACTGGAAAGAGAGGCCAACTGCGAATGTCCCTCGATCTGGAGGAGCTGCCCTCTGCCAAAGACCCAGAGGGCCTGAGAGACAGGCCTGATGCGAATGGCCCTTATAATCTTGAGAAGCTACTGCTGGCTGATAGCTCTGAGAGGTTGCCAGACCTGTCACCTACGGATAGTGAAGATTTGACTGGGATCCCTCTGACGGTATACCTGGACATCTATGAGGAAGACCCTGGGGCCCAGGTAGCTGGATGGGGCTAAGGGAAGAGGCAGCCCAGAGGCAGCAGGTGAAGGCCCAGCTGAGTTGCAGTCAGTGCATTTTGACTGGAGCCCCACTGACAGTGGCAGACCACTCTGCAACTGGATAGGGACCTGCGCTGGGACACTGTTGTGTGGGTGAGCCTGCATCCCCTTCCTCCCCTTCCTTGGTGTCACAGAATGCACATCTGTGCACCCTGGATTTTGATCTATATGACTTTTCAGTTCACTTATACACTGAAATTGTATGATTTGTTGCCAGTTATATCAAGCAATGTTTCTTTATGAATGCTCATAACATTTTCTACATGATTACTATGATTATATGTTTCCTATAACTTCACGCATGTGAACAGACATCTAACGTGCTTTCTGTGGCTGAGAGGGGGAGGAAACAGACAGAAGTCTCTCCTAGAAGCAGTGAGGAAGCAAGGACCAGAAAGAGACAAAGGTATGCTAATGAAGGTGTCTGCAAAGAGACAAAGGGATCACTTCAGCCAAGAAAGGGAGGGGTCAAGCAGGGAAAGAAACAAAGAGAGACAGTTGGAAGATTTTAGGGGTTTTTGGCTGAGGCTCTCTATCTGGAAACAACTTGAAGCAAGATCTGGGCCCTGCCTGGTCATAGGCAGAGACTGGCTGTATGAGCATCTGACAGCCAAACACCTTGAGCATGAATTTGAACCGTGAGGTCAGTTTAAGAGAAGATATTAGGATAGTATGCGTGTTTTACTTTTTATTTCCTTGTGGTCACTCCTGACTCATTTATATTGTGATTCTGCCATGATTGGCCATATTCTCATTTAGAATTATAATCTGATCAATAAACTTGTAGTTGTTTTCTCTAACATTGTGTGATCTTTAGAGGGTGTGATTGGAGAAGGCTGGGTACAATCCATTTCTTTGTTAAATGGACAGACTTGAGTGTATGGTGGCTGGGAGTGGGTCCCAATCTCTGTAGACAGTGACTCCTAGTGTGGTAACTGGGGCTGGGGATGTTTGCTGGAGGACCGTCCTCAAGCAGCCTCAGAGCATACACTCACTGCATGGGACTGATTGCGTGCCAGAGGCCAGAGCGGACTAAGTTAGGAATGAGTGGTCACTTCACAAAGCGGGCAAATTGGGGTTCAGGAGTGGGAACTGGGAGGTCCCAGTGGCACACCAGACTGGATCTGGGGAGCAGCCTATTACACTTTGTTCCCAAGAGCTGACACCTCTTGGCTTGAATTTGAGACTACTGACTCTGCGTGTTTTCCTCACCCTGCCTGTGAGGACTGGAGGCTACTGACTCTGGGTATTGGCCTCTCCCTGCCTGAGGGCTGGAAGGCTGCTGACTCTGAGTACATATCTGCCCCTCTTGAGGCCAGAACTACAGACTGTGGACATTGACCATACTACAGGGCCACATGACATTGTACACAGTCCTACCATACTATCCCCTCCATAAACTTATGAAGCTTAGTTTTGAAGCCAGTTAAGTTTTTCTTGTCCCATTTGTTCCCCTTGGAAGATTGCTCTAGAACTTCACTCTTTTGATGATTTGAAACCTGCATCTAATTTCAAGCCTAAACTTGTTTATATCCATATGTTCTTGTGTCCACATTGGTGCTTAACTTATATAATTCCTTTCCCTCTCTGATATTTATATCTGTGATATATTTATAGAGACTAATCACATCTTACCTCAGCCTTCTTTTGGTTCAGCTAAACAAGTCAAGCTCTTTGGGTATGTCTACACTGGAGGCTCACTTAAGTTGACTTAACAAGGTTGACTTTAAGTCAACCTTATTAAGTTGATTTAAGGGCTATTCCCAGTCTGCACTTGCTTAAGTCGACTTAAGTTCTATGTAAGTGTTAAGTCGACCTCTGAGGTGGAGTTATTAAGTTGACTTAAGGAAGTGCTTAAGTTGACTTAATAAATTCCAAATGTGGCCAGAGCTTTCCTTATGTCAACTTAAGGAAGGTTTAGTCGACCTAAGGCTCCAGTGTAGACATACCCTTTGAGTCTTATCTTCTAAGATAGGATGATCCATGGAATGAAACACCTATTAGTAACAGAAATTGAAACAAGGTCAGATAAGGGAGACCAGAAATACACACAGTATTCAAGATGAAGTTTCAGCAATCTCTTGTATTATGATACTAATGCTTTCCTCTCTCTACTGGAAATGCTCTGCCTGATACATCCTAGAACTATATTAACCTTTAATACAGCCACATCACATTGACAGCTCAGAATCATCCTGTGATCAACTAATACACTCAGGTCCTTCTACCTTCTCTGACACCTCCAACTGATAAGCTCCGAGCTTATAACAAAAATTCTTGTTCTTAATCCTTAAATGCATGATCTTGCCCTTTGCATTATTAAATTTTACCCCATTTCTATTACTCCAGTTTAGAAGGTCATTCAGATAATGTAGCATATTCTGGGCTTCTCCATATGGCAGTACCTCCCAACATTGTGTCATTTGCAAATTTTATTAGCACACATTCACTTTTTTCCTCAAGACCAGTAAACAAAATGTTAAATAAGATCGGTTCCAAGACTGAGTCATGAGGAACTCCAGAAATAACCTCTCTACAGAGTGACAGTTCACCTTTCAGAATAACCTGTTTGTCCAATATTGAAGGCAGAGTGGTATTTCTGACATGTGATGGCATAAATCACATTGGTAGATAAGCAGGTGAATGAGCCTTTGATGGAGTAGCTGGTTTTATTAGGTCCTGTAACAGTGTCTTTTGTGCAGATAGGTGGCCAAAGTAGGCAGTGTGGTTTGTTGCAGGGATATGTGCCAGCTTTAATGGCTCTGTTGCTAGGTCTGTAGTTGCTGGTATCTGCTTAAGGTTGGGGGGCTATCTGTAAGTGAGGAGAGGTCTGTCTCCCAAGGCTTCAGAGAGTAAGGGATCATCTTGTAGAATAGGCTGTAGACCCCTGATGATGTGGTGTAGAGATCTGACTTGGGTGTTGTATGTGATGACTAGCAGTGTTCTGTCGTTATCTTTCTTGGGCTTCTCCTGTAGTAGCTGATGTCAGGGTACCCGCCTGGGTCTGTGAATTGTTTCTTCACTTCCGCAGCTGGGTATTGTAGTTTTAAGAACGCTTGATAGAGATCCTCAAGGTGTCTGTCTCTATCTGAAGGATCAGAGCAAATGTGGTTATATCTTAGGGTTTGGCTGTAGACATTGGATCATGCAGTGTGTTTTAGATGAAAGCCCAAAGGATGTAGGTAACTATACTGACCAGTAGGTTTTTAGTATAGGGTGGTACTTTTGTGTCCATCCCTAATCTGTACTGTAGTGTCCAGAAAGTGGATCTCCTGTGTGGAGTGTTCCAGGTTAAGTTTAATAGTGGAGTGGAGTGAAAATTGTTAAAATTTCTGTGGAAATCTTCATAGGTATCCCTATTCTGGGTCCAGATAATGAAGATGTCATCAATGCAGCATAAATAGAGGAGAGGTGCTTTGGGATGAGACTTGAGGAAACATTGTTCTAAGTCAGCCATAAAAATTTTGGCATATTGTGGGGCCATGCGGGTACCTGTAGCAGTGCTGCTGACTTGAAGATATAAATTATCCTCAAATCTGAAATGGTTGTGGATAAGTATGAAGTCAGAAAGTTCAGCCACAAGGTGTGCTCTTACATCATCTGGGATGGTTCTTTTAAGAGTTCATAATCCATCTTTGTGTGGGATGTTGGTGTCAAGAGCTTCTATGTCCAGGGCCGGACCAAGGTTTTTTGACACCCTCGGTGCCTGTGATTTTGGCACACGCACCCCCCCAGTGGTGGCCTGGGCTGTGCTGGCCAGGTGGTGGGCCCTCTCTTCCAATCCTCCTAGCCACCCCCCCCACAAGCCTGGCTGAGACACGGGCTGGCCGAGGGGCACAGGCTGAGTGGCGTGCCAGCTGAGGGGCATGGGACAGCTGAGGGGCCCATGAACTAAACTCAAACTTATTAGTTCGAATTAACAAATTCAAACTATCTTTTCCTAGTGTAGACATTGCCATAGTTCCTTTTGGATATTTCTCAGTGGGGCTATTTTGATTACATGCGAGGTTCAATGGTTTCAAAATAACAGCCGTTATTTTGAAACAATGGGTCCCGCTGTTTTGAAATAACGGTGCATCGTGCGGACATGCCACTTCTCACTTCGAAACAACCTCTGTTGTTTCAAAATAAGAAGCCTGTGTGGACATACCCTAAGTTCCCCCATCTTCAAAGTGTCTGACGAAGTGGCATTTTCTCCCACAAAAGCTCATGCAATAAATAATGAATGCCTCTCAGTGGTGAAACATCCCCAAGACCTCCTTATAGCACCAAAGCCTGAGCCATCCCTTGATCATCATAACTTTGTCTTGCATTCTTTCTCTCTGGGGGAGAGGTAGAATACCACTGAAGATCATCAGAACCTCTGTTTCCTCAAGCATCCTCCCCAGCTTGGCATAGGCTCTCATGATATGTTCCAGGGAGAAACTAGCTGTGTCATATTTTCCTACATTAAGTACCATCAGTAGATTTTTTTCCTGTTCCCATTAGGATCCTCTCAGTCTGAGGTCCACACCCTGTATATTAGCTCCTGACACACAGCAACATCATTCTGTTCTCCAGATCAGCTTTGGTGACAGGCTTCTCTGTTCTTAGTAAGAAAAAATCAATCCCCTAGACCTACCTTTTCCTGGTGATGGTGCGCTTCTCTAGCTTTCCTCCTGTTCTTTCTGGCTGCAAGTCCTTGTGCCATTTATTTTCCCTTTGTAGTTGTCTATGGGTATGTTCACACACACTTCTTATATCGAAACAACAGAAGTTGTTTCGAAATAAGAACTGCCATGGCCACATGACTCATGGCCATTTTGAAACAAGCAAACCACTTGTTTTGAAATGGCTGCCATTCTTTCGGAACGGCTAAAACCTTGTTTGGTTTTGAAACAGGGTTATTTTGAAACCAGTGGTTTCGAAACAGCCCTGTGCAGACACGTTTTTCAGGAACAAAGTGTTCCGAAACAACATTTGACCTCCCTCCCAGGGTGCTAAGCCAGGTGAGGCACAGTGGGGCGCCTCACCTCAGGGGCTTTAAAGACCTGGGTAACCCCAAACCTGGCGGCGGGGTCCCAGGCGCGTGGCTGGAGCCCACTGCTGCAGGGGCCAGAGTGAGCGCTGGCCCCGGGATTCCCCGGCGCCCCCGCGAGTGCCTGCAGCCCTCTGCAGGCACCCTGCGGGTGCCTGGAATCCCCTCCCCAAGCGAAATAGCAGGTCCACACTGTGCACCTGCTATTTCACTCCCTTATTTTGAGGACACTGTTTTTGTCCTGTGAAATAAGGTGTTTCGAAATAAAGAGTTATTTCAAAACAGCTTGTTTTGAAATGTCTTGTTTTGAAACAAACCTTCCCTGTGTGAACATAGCCTATAAGTCATTCTGTATCCTCCTGGGGCTCTGAACTCTGGATACCGCCATTGACTCTTCCCCTCTTCTTGCAGGACTAGTTGCTCTTCTTTTCTTCCTTGCCCTCCCTCTTATAGTTACAGCTTGCTGTACCCCTGCTTCATTTTCCAAGTCAGCAAATGCATTCCTTAGCTCTGTTTCTCCTTCACTAGTCAATCCTCTACCTCATTGACATAGTCACATGTTTCTGCTGACCATTTTTCGGACCCACCAGTCTTCCCTGTGAGTTTTCAGTCCAGCTTGCATCTGCAGGTCTTGACTTTTCCCTTCAGTCTCCTATTGCCTGTGCTTCATCTGCTCAATTCCTCTTCAAAACTCAACCATAGTTTGTACCTGCATGTCCAAACCTTGGATTTTGTATTCCATCAGCTACAGAAAGCAGCATGTCATACAGATGAAGCTTTTTTTCAGGTACTCACTCTAGGATCATGTGTATCCCATATCTTCCACATCTGATCATCTTCTCTGTCTCTTCCACTGCTTGGGTTACTACAACTGTTGCCTTTCTATCTGTCACATCTTTTCTGCCTAATCTCCTGTCACAGAAAAATTAAAAACAGAAGAAAAAGAACACAACCAAAACAAAACCAGAACCCTGCATACTCCTTCTCACAACTCCCTTTCTAACTCCCACTCAAACTCCTCTGTTCACATCTCTAGGTTAGACTAGCCAATTCCCTGGAATAAACAAATTTATGCCTTTTTAATAGCCTCTTTCTTAATCAAGTGATAAGAATAGTAATTGGTGCAGTAGAAGCCCTGTTTGTTCTAGGGTATATGAATCCTGCTTTGCTGAATATTCAATGAATAGTCAGGCATTCAAGGATTTAACATTCAGTCAAAACTTCTGGGGTTTGTCATCAATATTTCTGGTTCTCTAGAAAAAGCCTTTAATAAAATACATGTAAAACTAGCTAATAGTAAATAGTTTAAGAAAATATTATTCTTGTTTAATCACATGTAAAATAGCCTTGGGATTTCTGAAGGCCAGAAAAGGGAATTAAAAATTGTTCTGCATATAATGTGGCATTGCTTATTAAAGTGTAGATTAATTACTTCTGTGTTGATAAATTACTTCTGACACATGTAATTAAAGCAGAAGATTTAATCATTAACATCAATCAATGTGAATGTGCCCTTTAAAAAGCAAACTGTAATGCACACTGGGTAATAAACTAATAGTACAGTGCAGTTTTTCATTTTAGTATCTTTCCCCAGATTAACTGTTTATAAAAGAGTATCAGAGTATCTTACAATGTTATAGTTTATACACTTTATTATTCCCATTTGATTCTCCAGAAAGCAACCACCTGAAAATGGAAAGAAATGCTGGACAAATATAAACATACATTTAACAGGATTATCTAAACATTTATATTATAGTAGCACACAGAGGAAAACCAGGTTGGGCCCCATTACACTATCTGTTGTACAAACGTGGGGAAAATGGCAGTGCACTGCCCCAGAGAATTTACAATCTAAAACCCATAAATGACAACATCTATTACTCCACAAACACCTTTCTGAGAGCCATATGCTGTCTGTGACTCTAGGGCCTGGTCTGTTCAACCTGCACCATTAATTTCTTTGGCTATATCTTCACTGCCAGTAAAGAGGGTTTTTTTCTTTGTAGGTGAAATAGTTATCTTAAGGTTCTTATCTCACTAATGTCCTGATGGAGACAAGGTGCAGATAATTTTTACCTCAGTGTAACTAACTGAAGTCAACCCTTCACTTCCTACTTGAGGTTTACCTTGGTTAGCTATATTGAGATAAAAACTACAGTGCCTCATCTCCATTAAGCTGTTACAGTGAGAACACTAAAGTGAGTTTCAGAGCTGTTGTGTGGGAAGTGTGTGCAGCCCATTCAATCTGTTTTCACATATCACTCAGCTGAGGAGGATCCAGAGAATGGGAGCGGGGCAGATTATTATCAGTTGAGAGATAATCAAGGAGCCTTGTGACACTTTCAAAGACTAACAAGTTTATTTATTTCATGAACTTTTGTGAGAGAAAAATCCCACTAAGTGTCTGAAGTGGGATTTTCTCCAATGAAAACTCATGTGATAAATAAATTTGTTAGTCTTTAAAAGTGCCACAGGACTCCTTGTTTGTTTTGCTGAATTAGACTAACACAGCTGCCCCATTGGAACTTAGGAGATACTGTAACTTAGAAGCAGAATGATCATTACTGGAATTCAAGAACTACTATTTGTCTTTCTTGTCTCATATTATAATCTCACCTGGTTGGGGCCCATGAATCAAGCAGAGTGTCTGTCACCCTCAGTATTAATATTATCAAGCTGTTTGTTTCTGATAGGGCCCAGAATGTGCTAGGTGCTCTTCAAAAATAAAAGAAAACAGTCATAAACGTCACATCCTGCAGTGTTATGTGCCTCCATGGACCCATGACTCCTCTGAACTCCCTGGAGCTTCTCTCACAGCTAGGGAGCTTCCCATGAACTTTGCAAGACCAGGACCTGAGAGAGACTGACAAAGGCTGAGAGAAGGGGTACAGTTGTCTTTTTGGAAACTGGCCACTTTTGGTAATACAACTGTATTTTCAAATAACTTGCATGCTCTATGTGCTGTTCCCTGTTGATGTCTTTAAGGCTAGAAGGGACAATTATGATCATCTGGACTGACCTGCACATTAAAGGCCACAGAACCTCATTCACCCACGTCTGTAGAAGCTCTATAAATTCTGGCTGAGTTACTGAAGTCTTCAGATCTTGATTTAAAGATTTCAAGTTACAGAGAAACCACGTTTACTCTAGCTGAACCAGAAAGTGACTTGTGCCCCACAAACTCTGCTTATTGGAGATGTCTGCTAATAGAAGTCATGGGGGACCATATCCCAAATCTTATCATACACCCCCTCCATAATTTTATCATGTTTTTTCCTAAAATAAGGTCGATTTTTTGCCCTTACTACAGCTTTGGAAAGCTGTTCTAAAACAGTCAGACTTGCCTTCATCACTCAGCTGACTTTTTATAGGTAAAAGTAGATCTTTCAGAAAAGTCAACTCCTCCCTCAAGTGACTGAGGAGAAGAAAGGTGAAAGATTTGCCTGCAATGAACACTAGCTTTCTAGGTATCTTATTATTTAAATCACAATTTCTAGTCACCTGATTTCCTTCTGGAGGCTATGCTGCCCTGTACTCCCTCTGTGGTGAGAAAAGAGGACAACTCGAGGAGCTTGACTTGTTCAGCCTAGCCAAAAGAAGGCTGAGGGGTGATATAATTGCTCTCTATAAATACATCAGAGGGATAAATATCAGGTAGGGAGAGGAATTATTTGAATACAGCACAAATGTGGACACAAGAACAAGTGGATATAAACTGCCCATCAGGAAATTTAGGCTTGAAATTAGAATCAGGTTGCTAACCATCAGAGGAGTAAAGTTCCAGAATAGCCTTCCAAGGGGAGCTGTGGGGGCAAAAAACATAACTGCCTTCAAAACTGAACTTGATAAGTTTATGGATGGTATGGTATGATGGGATGACCTACTTTGGAAATTGACTAACGTTTGATCTTTGACTACTGGTGATGGATATGCAAGTGGCCTAAGCAGGGTGGGTAAATGGGGTGGGTTCTGAGTTATCATAGAGAATTCTTTCATGGGTGACTGGCTGGTGAGACTTGCCCACGCATCAGGGTTTAACTGATTGCCACATTTGGCACTGTGAAGAAATTTTACCCCCAGGGCTGATTGGCTAGGGCTTTAGGGTTTTTCACCTTCCTCTGTAGGGTGAGGGATGGCTCACCTACTGGTGAATTCTCTGTATCTTAAAGTCCTTAAATCATGATTTGAGGAGGTAACTCAGTCATAGGTTAGAGGCTTATTGCTGGAGTGAGTGGGTGAGGCTTTGAGGCCTGCATTGTGCAGGATGTCAGACTAGATGATCATAGTAGTCCCTTCTGACCTTAGTGTCTATGAGTCTGAGATAAGGATTTGTACACAATATCTCTGGTCAGGGTTTTTTTGACCTGAGACCTTATGCCCCTGAGAAGCTCTGTTGCTTACTCTTGTAGAATGGGCATAACTCACTCTACTAGAGTGAATCTGGCAAATGTGGTGATAGAGGAAGATGCACTTTATTTTTACACACAAGTAGACACAATCAATGCACTTTTATTGAGCAATACCAGTCAAAAGTGAACTTATTCGTCTCTTGACCCACCATTCCAATTGATAGAGCTGCTATTGCTGCCATTCCTTAGGCAAGTGAAATACACCATTTATTAAGGAGCTTATCTTTAATATAACAGCTGCTCTGTTCTTACACCCTTTGTCTAAGTGGATTATAGACTCATAGGATGTGTTCAGATGAGAGTTTTATTTCAAAACAACAGCCGTTGTTTTGAAATAAAATTTATGTCCAGATGACGTTCCATTATTTTGAAACAGTGGGACCCCATTGTTTTGAAACAGTAAAACCTCGCATGAAATCTAAATAGCTGTTGTTTTGAAGTGGTTGTTTCGAAACAATGGCATTCGGACGTGTTATTTCGAAATAACACTTTTGCCCTTCATCTTCCCAGGGTGCCTTCCTTTTAGCCTATATTGGGTGAGGGCATGGCCCAGGGAGGGGGCCATTTTGCCACACCTTCCATGGTGCCCGTCTGCTAAAATTGAAATAGCATGTCCACACAGAGGGCATGCTATTTCGATTTAAGGGTTTCCCTTATTTCAAAATAACAATTTTTTTATTTTGAAATAAAGTTATAAGAAATAAGGATTTTATTCAAAATAACAGCTCAGGTGTGAACACAGCCATAGACTCTGAGGCCAGGAGGGACCAGCATGATCATCTGCTGGCCAGAAGGGACCAGCATGAGCACAATTCAGGCCATAGAACCTCACCCACCCACTCCTGTAATGAACCTCTAACCTATGACTGAGTTATTAAAGCCCTCAAACCATGGTTTAAAAACTTTGAGGAAAAGCGAATCCACCAGCAAATGAGCTGTGCCCAGTGCTACAAAGGAAGGTGACAAAGCCATTGCCAATTTGCCTTTGGGGAAAACTCCTTCCCAACCCCAGTTATGGCGATCAGTTCACTCTTAAGCATATGGGAAAGACTATCTAGCCAGACACCCAAGAAAGAATTCTCTAATAATTCAGAACCAACCCCATTAAACCTCTCATCTCAGGTCATTGGCATATCTACAACCATAGCTACTTATTCCTGGGATCGGCCGTATCTGTCCATTTCATCATATTGACTCTTTGGAACGATCTTGTAAAATATTAAAACATGAATCTTTATTCACAAGAAACAAAGAATTCTTACAAGCTGTCACTGAAAATATTTTTTGCCTGTGAAAGAAGCAACACAGTAAGTGGCTAATGGCTGTCTTCCTCATTGTGTGAGGGAATTTCCAATACTTGATTTGTTTAGTTTGCTGTTATATGAATCCCCTCATACAAATTGAGGAGGGCAACTAAAACTGTATTGCTGTTCTACTAATGCTGTAGTGAGAGTCCATAGATGCCTCTCATTCTCCCTGCTGTTACCTCAAGATAGTTTGGCTGATGTTTTACAACTTTGCAGCAGAGTACTACAATTCCCTTTGCAATGTCTTATGTTAGACTACAGAGTGTTGGTGTGTCACTGTGCTGTAGTCACTATACTTTGCACTGCAGCCACAGGTGAAATTTTGGCCCTCCTAAAATCAGTACCAAAACTCCCATTGACTCCAGCAGAGCCAGAATTCCCCTGCTGACCATGGGAGTCTAGATTTTAAAAAAGTTGTAATAGTGATATGACCCTGTTTGCAGGAAAATACTGATTATTTCCAGCAGCACCTATAGATGCCACTTGAGAGGTAGACCCATCGTACTAGGCACTGTATAGTGCCATAACAAGAGATAATCCCTGACCTGAATAGCTTACAGTCTAAAAAGATAGTCAAAAGGTGCAAGGAGGATACAGGTATGCAGAGGTAAACTGCCTTGGCCAATGTCACACAGCAGACAGGAAGGGCAAAGCTATGCATTTAATTTAACAGGGCCTGTAAGTGCTTGAGAACATAGGGCCAAATATAGTCTGAGTGCCATTACATGGAGTTGCAGCCACTTAGGCCAGGGAACAATTTGGCTTCTGAAGCCTTGATTTAAAAAAAAACAAAACACCTTTTTATACCTAATGTGCTCATAGTTGAAATTCACTCAACCTTTGCTGACATTTCAAATAACCATCTGAGGATTCAATTCTTTCTCTCCTTCATTCACAATTGCTGTGCTCTGAGTACATGTTTGATCTAAATAACAGGCTAGAGACTTTGTTAAGCTTGAAGGAGTTTCTCAATGTCTTTTCAAATAGGAGCAAAGAGAAATAAATAAAGCTAAGACCTTCTGAGGAAATGAAAAGAAAAAGGGAAAAGTTGTTCCTGAAATCTTCCTGCCAACCTGTTACTGACATATTATTTACAGATTTGCTTCAGATATGTTCCTTTTACATAAGTGCTTGATGCTATGGTTCACATAGTTGGGCCTGGGTGCATGTGACTGCTTTTTATTTGGGAGGTCATACATATTGTATTCATGCACTGTGAGTATCTCTTATGAGAGGTAAGAAGCAGCAGTTTTCATGGTGTGTTTTCTCTCTCAGGCTACATCTACACTAGAGGGTGCAAGTAAGTTGACTTAATTAAGTCAACTTGGAGAGTCCCCATTTCTTTAAGTCAACTTTATTAAGTCAACTTAAGCCAGGGGACCCATTTAAAGTCAATTTTATTAATTTGACTTTAAATGAGTCCCCTGGCTTAAGTTGACATAAATGGCTTTCCTGCCTTAAATTGACTTTATTAAATCAACTTTAATGGCCACATTTAGTTAAGTCAACTTAATAAAGTCAACCTTAATGCTTAAAATCGACTTTAAGGGTGAGAGTTAATCAACTTAAGCAAGTGCTTAAGTCGACCTAATGAACTCCAAATGTGGCCCTGGAGTTGCTTAACTCGACTTAAGCCTGGTTACATTGACTTAAACCTCCAGTGTAGACATACTCTTACAGCTTTACCCTTCTGTTATTGCATTAGGCTACCAAGCAGTTCTGTTAATACAAAACAAATTCTCTAAATATGTGTATTGTAGCAAAGAAAATGAAAATACTAAACTAATGGTGCTGCAATAAATAGGTATGATGGGGAACCTATGAACTGGGTTACTAGCCACTGCAGACACGGCAAGCTACTAGCAAATAAACAGCTCAGAGCCTCAAAGGCACTTAGGTGAAATAAATGGGAGTAAGGCACCTCAAAAAGCTTTGAGCACCTACGCCTCAGTTTTTGAGTGAAAAGTATAGGTAATGACTGCTCCTTGGCCATTTGAAGCCAGTTTTCAAGCTTTTGGAACAAATGCAGCAGTGATGTAAATACTATTCTGTTAACATCCTTGTGACTGGCAGCTACTTACACAGTAGCTGAATCTGAGTCCCTTGCTAAGTTGTGAGCCGTTTGGGCCAGGAAATGTCTTTCTGTGTATTCAGACAGTTCCCACGCCATGAGGCTCCATAGATCCTGGAGCTAGGAGTTCTGGAGCTATACACTCTGACTTGAAGTAATAACAGCCACCCAGATACATGATTTCCACCTTTAGCATACCCATTCTAAAATTGTTTTGGGTTCATTAGGTGCTACCACAGTAAAAATAGTAATAACTCTTGAAGACTAGTGGATGCCAAATTGGTTCTGCCAAGCAGCTAGATAAAGAATAATCTGTTTTCCCAACAGATCTTGAAGATCCTTTTCTTCTCAAGTATGAGGAAGAAAAGAAATCTCAGGTTAAGTTGAGGAAGAAATAAAGTGAAGTGTGTGTGTGTGTGTGTGTGTGTGTGTGTGTGTGTGTGTGTGTGTG